>CM022303.1:664832905-665139692 GCA_011799875.1 Thinopyrum elongatum
AAGGGGAGTCCTACTAGGATTGGGAATCCTAATAGGACTCCCCCTTGGTGCGCCTCCCCCTTAGGCCGGCCACCTCCTCCCTCCCTCCTTTATATACGGGGGCGGGGGCACCCCAAAGGCACACCAAGATTTGTCTTAGCCGTGTGCGGTGCCCCCCTCCACAGATTTCCACCTCGGTCATATTTTCGAAGAGCTTAGGCGAAGCCCTGCCGGAATCACTTCATCATCACCGTCACCACGCCGTCGTGCTGACAAAACTCTCCTTCGGCCTCAACTGGATCAAGAGTTCGAGGGACGTCACCGAGCTGAACGTGTGCAGATCGCGGAGGTGTCGTACGTTCGGTACTTGGATCGGTTGGATCGCGAAGACGTTCGACTACATCAACCGCGTTACTAAACGCTTCCGCTTTCGGTCTACGAGGGTACATAGACACATTCTCCCCACTCATTGCTATGCTTCTCATAGATAGATCTTGCGTGATCGTAGGAAATTTTTGAATTACTACATTCCCAACAGTGGTATCCGAGCCAGGTCTATGCGTAGATGTTATATGCACGAGTAGAACACAAAGAGTTGTGGACGATAATAGTCATACTGCTTACCAGCATGTCATACTTTGATTCGGCGGTATTGTTGGATGAAGCGGCTCAGACCGACATTACGCGTACGCTTACGCGAGACTGGTTCTACCGACGTGCTTCGCACACAGGTGGCTGGTGGGTGTCAGTTTCTCCAACTTTAGTTGAATCGAGTGTGACTACGCCCGGTCCTTGCTGAAGGTTAAAACAGCACACTTGATGAAAAATCGTTGTGGTTTTGATGCGTAGGTAAGTACGGTTCTTGCTAGAAGCCCGTAGCAGCCACGTAAAACTTGCAACAACAAAGTAGAGGACGTCTAACTTGTTTTTGCAGGGCTTGCTGTGATGTGATATGGTCAAGACATGATGTGATATAATTTATTGTATGAGATGATCATGTTTTGTAATAGAGTTATCGGTAACCGGCAGGAGCCATATGGTTGTCGCTTTATTGTATGCAATGCAATCACCATGTAATTGTTTTACTTTATCACTAAGCGGTAGCGATAGTCGTAGAAGCAATAAGTTGGCGAGACGACAACAATGCTACGATGGAGATCATGCTGGAGCGCCGGTGATGATGGAGATCATGCTAGGGCGCCGGTGACAATGGAGATCATGACGGTGCTTCGATGATGGAGATCAAGAGCACAAGATGATGATGGCAATATCATGTCACATATTGAATTGCATGTGATGTTAATCCTTTTTTATGCATCTTATTTTGCTTAGTACGGCGGTAGCATTATAAGATGATCTCTCACTACATTTCAAGGTGCAAGTGTTCTCCCTGAGTATGCACCGTTGCGAAAGTTCGTCGTGCCGAGACACCACGTGATGATCGGGTGTGATAAGCTCTACGTTCACATACAACGGGTGCAAGCCAGTTTTGCACACGCAGAATACTCGGGTTAAACTTGACGAGCCTAGCATATGCAGATATGGCCTCGGAACACTGAGACCTAAAGGTCGAGCGTGAATCATATAGTAGATATGATCAACATAGTGATGTTCACCATTGAAAACTACTCCATCTCACGTGATGATCGGACATGGTTTAGTTGATTTGGATCACGTGATCACTTAGATGATTAGAGGGATGTCTATCTAAGTGGGAGTTCTTAAGTAATATGATTAATTGAACTTTAATTTATCATGAACTTAGTCCTGATAGTATTTGCAAATTATGTTGTAGATCAATAGATTGCGTGTAGCTCCCCTGTTTTATTTTTGATATGTTCCTAGAGAAAACTAAGTTGAAAGATGATAGTAGCAATGATGCGGACTGGTTCCGTGATCTGAGGATTATCCTCGTTGCTGCACAGAAGAATTATGTCCTTGATGCACCGCTAGGTGACAGACCTATTGCAGGAACAGATGCAAACATTATGAACGTTTAGCAAGCTCGATATGATGACTACTTGATAGTTTAGTGCGCCATGATTTACGGCTTAGAACCGGGACTTCAAAAATGTTTTGAACGCCACGGAGCATATGAGATGTTCCAAGAGCTGAAATCGGTATTTCAGACTCATGCCCGTGTCGAGAGGTATGAGACCTCTGACAAATACTTTGCCTACAAGATGGAGGAGAATAGCTCAACCAGTGAGCATATGCTCAGAATGTCTGGGTACTACAATCGCTTGAATCAAGTGGGATTTAATCTTCCAAATAAAATAGTGATTGACAGAGTTCTCTAGTCACTATCACCAAGTTACTAGAACTTCGTGATGAACTATAATATGCAAGGGATGAATAAGACAATTCCCGAGCTCTTCGCGATGCTAAAGGCTGCGAAGGTAAAGATCAAAAAGGAGCATCAAGTGTTGATGGTTAACAAGACCACTAGTTTCAAGAAAAAGGGCAAAGGGAAGAAGGGGAACTTCAAGAAGAATAGCAAGCAAGTTGTTACTCCTGGGAAGAAGCCCAAGTCTGGACCTAAGCCTGAAACTGAGTGCTTCTACTGCAAAGGGACTGGTCACTGGAAGCGGAACTACCCCAAGTATTTGGCGGATAAGAAGGATGGCAAAGTGAACAAAGGTATATTTGATATACATGTTATTGATGTGTATTTTACTAGTGTTCATAGTAGCCCCTGGGTATTTGATACTGGTTCAGTTGCTAACATTAGTAACTCGAAACAGGAGTTGCAAAATGAACAGAGACTAGTTAATGACGAGGTGACGATGTGTGTTGGAAGTGATTCCAAGGTTGATAAGATCACCATCGCACACTCCCTCTACCTTCGGGATTAGTGTTTGACATAAATAAATGTTATTTGGTATTTGCGTTGAGCATGAATATGATTGGATCATGTTTATTGCGATACGGTTATTCATTTAAGTCAAAGAATAATTGTTGTTCTGTTTAAATAAATAAAACCTTCTATGGTCATACACTCAATATAAATGGTTTATTGAATCTCGATCGTAGTGATACACATATTCATAATATTGATGCCAAAAGATGCAAAGTTGATAATGATAATTCAACATATTTTGTGGCACTGCCGTTTAGGTCATATTGGTGTAAAGCGCATGAAGAAACTCTATTCGGATGGACTTTTGGAATCACTTGATTATGAATCATTTGATGCTTGCGAACCATGCCTCATGGGCAAGATGACTAAGACTCCGTTCTCCGGAACAATGGAGCGAGCTAATGACTTATTGGAAATAATACATATCGATGTATGCGGTCCGATGAGTGTTGAGGCTCACGGCGGGTATCATTATTTTCTGACCTTCACAGATGATTTGAGCAGATATGGGTTTATCTACTTGATGAAACATAAGTATGAAACATTTGAAAAGTTCAAAAGAAATTCAGAGTGAAGTGGAAAATCATCGTAACAAGAAAATTTCTACGATCGGATCGTGGAGGTGAATATTTGAGTTATGAGTTTGGCCTTCATTTGAAACAATGTGGAATAGTTTCACAACTCACGCCACCTGGAACACCACAGCGTAATGGTGTGTCCGAACATCGTAACCGTACTTTATTAGATATGGTGCGATCTATGATGTCTCTTACCGATTTACCACTATTGTTTTGGGGTTATGCATTAGAGACAGCTGCATTCATGTTAAATAGGGCACCATCTAAATACGTTGAGACGACACCATATGAACTGTGGTTTGGCAAGAAACCTAAGTTGTCGTTTCTTAAAGTTTGGGGTTGCGATGCTTATGTGAAAAAGCTTCAGCCTGATAAGCTCGAACCCAAATCGGAGAAGTGCGTCTTCATAGGATACCCAAAAGAAACTGTTGGGTACACCTTCTATCACAGATCCGAAGGCAAGATATTTGTTGCTAAGAATGGATCCTTTCTAGAGAAGGAGTTTCTCTCGAAAGAAGTGAGTGGGAGGAAAGTAGAACTTGATGAGGTAGTGGTACCTTCTCTTGAATTGGAAAGTAGTTCATCACAGAAATCAGTTCCAGTGATGCCTACACCAATTAGTGAGGAAGCTAATGATGGTGATCATGAAACTTCAGATCAAGTTACTACAGAACCTCGTAGGTCAACCAGAGTACGTTCCGCACCAGAGTGGTACGGTAATCCTGTTCTGGAAGTCATGTTACTAGACCATGACGAACCTACGAACTATGAGGAAGCGATGATGAGCCCAGATTCCGCGAAATGGCTTGAGGCCATGAAATCTGAGATGGGATCCATGTATGAGAACAAAGTATGGACTTTGGTTGACTTGCCCGATGATCGGCAAGCCATTGAGAATAAATGGATCTTCAAGAGGAAGATAGACGCTGATAGTAGTGTTACTATCTACAAAGCTCGAATTGTCGCAAAAGTTTTTCGACAAGTTCAAGGTGTTGACTACGATGAGATTTTCTCACTCGTATCGATGCTTAAAGTCTGTCCAAATCATGTTAGCAATTGCCGCATTTTATGAAATCTGTCAAATGGATGTCAAAACTACATTCCTTAATGGAATTTTTAAAGAAAAAGTTGTATATGATGCAACCAGAAGGTTTTGTCAATCTTAAAGGTGCTAACAAAATGTGCAAGCTCCAGCGATCCATCTATGGACTGGTGCAAGCATCTCGGAGTTGGAATATATGCTTTGATGAAGTGATCAAAGCATATGGTTTTATACAGACTTACGGTGAAGCCTGTATTTACAAGAAAGTGAGTGGGAGCTTTGTAGCATTTCTGATATTATATGTGGATGACATATTGTTGATTGGAAATGATATAGAATTTCTGGATAGCATAAAAGGATACTTGAATAAGAATTTTTCAATAAAAAGGACGATTGCTCTTTCCTTCTCCCTCTCTCTCCTTCCCTCCTCCTCTGTGAAAAGAAAGGGGAGTCCTACTAGGATTGGGAATCCTAATAGGACTCCCCCTTGTGCGCCTCCCCCTTAGGCCGGCCACCTCCTCCCTCCCTCCTTTATTACGGGGGCGGGGCACCCAAAGGCACACCAAGATTTGTCTTAGCCGTGTGCGTGCCCCCTCACAGATTTCCACCTCGGTCATATTTTCGAAGACTTAGGCGAAGCCCTGCCGGAATCACTTCATCATCACCGTCACCAAGCCGTCGTGCTGACAAAACTCTCCTTCGGCCTCAACTGGATCAAGAGTTCGAGGGACGTCACCGAGCTGAAGTGTGCAGATCGCGGAGTGTCGTACGTTCGGTACTTGGATCGGTTGGATCGCGAAGACGTTCGACTACATCAACCGCGTTACTAAACGCTTCCGCTTTCGGTCTACGAGGGTACATAGACACATTCTCCCCACTCATTGCTATGCTTCTCATAGATAGATCTTGCGTGATCGTAGGAATTTTTGAATTACTACATTCCCAACAGTGGTATCCGAGCCAGGTTATGCGTAGATGTTATATGACGAGTAGACACAAAGAGTTGTGGACGATAATAGTCATACGCTTACAGCATGTCATACTTTGATTCGGCGGTATTTGTTGGATGAAGCGGCTCAGACCGACATTACGCGTACGCTTACGCGAGACTGGTTCTACCGAAGTGCTTCGCACACAGGTGGCTGGTGGGTGTCAGTTTCTCCAACTTAGTTGAATCGAGTGTGAATACGCCCGGTCCTTGCTGAAGGTTAAAACGCACACTTGAGAAAAATCGTTGTGGTTTTGATGCGTAGGTAAGTACGGTTCTTGTAGAAGCCCGTAGCAGCCCCGTAAAACTTGCAACAACAAAGTAGAGGACGTCAACTTGTTTTTGCAGGGCTTGCTGTGATGTGATATGGTCAAGACATGATGTGATATAATATTGTATGAGATGATCATGTTTTTGTAATAGAGTTATCGGTTAACCGGCAGGAGCCATATGGTTGTCGCTTATGTATGCAATGCAATCACCATGTAATTGTTTTACTTTATCACAAGCTAGGTAGCGATAGTCGTAGAAGCAATAAGTTGGCGAGACGACAACATGCTGATGGAGATCAGCTGGAGCGCCGGTGATGATGGAGATCATGCTAGGGCGCGGTGACAATGGAGATCATGACGGTGCTTCGATGATGGAGATCAAGAGCACAAGATGATGATGGCAAATCATGTCACATATTGAATTGCATGTGTGTGTTAATCCTTTTTTATCATCTTATTTTGTCTAGTACGGCGGGTAGCATTATAAGATGATCTCTCACTACATTTCAAAGTGCAAGTGTTCTCCCTGAGTATGCACCGTTGCGAAAGTTCGTGCGTGCCGAGCACCACGTGATGATGGGTGTGATAAGCTCTACGTTCACTACAACGGGTGCAAGCCAGTTTTGCAACGCAGAATACTCGGGTTAAACTTGACGAGCCTAGCATATGCAGATATGGCCTCGGAACACTGAGACCTAAAGGTGAGCGTGAATCATATAGTGATATGATCAACATAGTGATGTTCACCATTGAAAACTACTCCATCTCACGTGTAGATCGGACATGGTTTAGTTGATTTGGATCACGTGATACTTAGATGATTAGAGGGATGTCTATCTAAGTGGGAGTTCTTAAGTAATATGATTAATTGAACTTTAATTTATCATGAACTTAGTCCTGATAGTATTTGCAAATATGTTGTAGATCAATGATTGCGTGTAGCTCCTGTTTTATTTTGATATGTTCCTAGAGAAAACTAAGTTGAAAGATGATAGTAGCATGATGCGGACTGGTTCCGTGATCTGAGGATATCCTCGTTGCTGCACAGAAGAATTATGTCCTTGATGCACCGCTAGGTGACAGACCTATTGCAGGAACAGATGCAAACTTATGAACGTTTAGCAAGCTCGATATGATGACTACTTGATAGTTTAGTGCGCCATGATTTACGGCTTAGAACCGGGACTTCAAAAATGTTTGAACGCCACGGAGCATATGAGATGTTCCAAGAGCTGAAATCGGTATTTCAGACTATGCCCGTGTCGAGAGGTATGAGACCTTGACAAAATACTTTGCCTACAAGATGGAGGAGAATAGCCAACCAGTGAGCATATGCTCAGAATGTCTGGGTACTACAATCGCTTGAATCAAGTGGGATTTAATCTTCCAAATAAAATGTGATTGACAGAGTTCTCTAGTCACTATCACAAGTTACTGAACTTCGTGATGAACATAATATTGCAAGGGATGAATAAGACAATCCCGAGCTTTACCATGTCATAAATGGTTTGATTACATCTTCACGGACTTTCCACATGCAATGGTGTTCCGGGAGGTGCAAGTTATGAAACTACTTTCACAACTCATCAGACATTCGCTAAACTTGTAACTCAAATATTCCTTTCTGCAATCGAATTGTAGAAACAAAATTTTCTTGTTACAATAACTTCTACTTCATTCTTGAAAACCTTTTGAATGAATTCAAAAGATCTAGACTTATGTCTCATCAAGTAAATATACATATATCTACTTGAGTCATTTCTGAAGATAGATAAATCCACTGTTTGCAATAACATTTATCGGACTACATACATCAAAATGTATGAACACCAATAAGTTATTTGCTCGTTCCTTATGGCCTGTGAACGGTATTTCAGTCACTTTACTTTTCGGAGGAAAGTTGCAAGTGTCAGATGATTCAAAATCAAACGACTTTAAAATCCATCATAATGGAATTTATCCATGCGGGTTTCTCCAATGTGACCAAATGCAGTGCCACACTTGTGTGGTATTCTTTTAGTCTTACGACATTTAGCGTCAGTGTTATGGATGTAACATATTACTATCAATATTCATAACATACATCCCATCTTGGATGGAAGTATGGCCCTTCATGTTTATTCATAATACTGAACAACAATTGCTGTTTTTATGAACAACTCTTTTGCAACAAACATTGTGCAATGGGCTAGAGTGTATGAAACTCTAAAATGAATTATGAATGTAAATCCAGAGGTAATATATTATTATCATTATTCATAACATACATTTTATTCATAATGAAAGTATGGCCCTTATGTTATTCATAACACCGAACATAAAAAGTTCTCTTATGAACAACCTTCTTGCAAGATACCTTATGCAAAGGGCTAGAGTGTGAAACTCTAAAATGAATTATGAAAATAAATACAGACGGTAATACACCGATGGAAGGTATAGTAGCATTTACTATGTTCCCTGTGTATACCTAAACCTCATTCCTGGCTAGTCTTTCAGGCCATAGTAGTTCTTACATCGAGTTGCAACAGAAAGCAATCGAGCGGGTATCTTTGTGATTAACTCACAATACCCAAGAATCAGTGATTAACAATTTAATCATAATTCCCAATAACTATATCTTTGACCAGCCTTCTATACATCAAAAACCTGTATGACATTCATACATGAGCTGGATATTCCAGTCTTCTTTCTTATTTCCATTATACTTCTAACAGTTTAACTTTTAGTATTTCTCCTACTTCCAGAAGAAGCACCCAACTTAAGAGTGGCGTTAGCCCTGGACTTCCTAGGCGTGAAAATTTCACTAACACCCTTCGGACACTTCCTTTCTCTTTAAGTTTTTATTCACCTTTCATCATATGAAAGGCGTTCTCCTGGATCCCTCTCTTATCAGTCTAATGCATAGTAAAACTCCTTTACTAATAGTTTGCAAACAAACATTGCTTTGGATATCTCATATCTTTTAGCCTTTGTCTGTCTCTGAAAATGATTTTCAGATTCCATGAATATCACATAACTATCCAAACTTTCGAAGTTCGGGTCTCATGGAAGCAAACATATTGCACTTGACTGAAACATAATTCTAGCTTTTGGATCGAAGGACGACAGTCACATGATCCATAGCATAAGCGAGAGAATACCGAAAGTATGCGATAGGACAAAGTCCTTCTCAGCACTTTTGAGGACAATCCTCACATTACGTTACCAACCGTAAAGTTTTAACCAGATATTTAACAGCTATTCAATATTAATAGGGAAGGTGGAAACGCGAGCCATTATTCTACAACTATTATGCATATAACACTTAGACAGTGTTCACGATTAATTGCACTGAGAATTAAACAAGATAATTCTACAGTGCGCTCCCACTCAAATCAATATCTCTCATAATTGATTGTGAGTGATTCAAGATCCGCATTTCAATTCAACGCCATTGATGGTAGCATCACTGATGACGAAAATCTCAATCGGTAGGCAAACTTGCCAATCACATCTCTATGTGACTCTTGTTCATCTTTCGATGCGTGTGTTCCGAGCTCATGACTTTCATGCCTGAACTTCAAGACAACCAAGTGATCTCGCTGCGAGGTCTCAACTCACCCGCCTCACACATCCCTAATCGTTCGTACCCATGGTAGCATGTGATACCCCGAAAAGTTAGGTGCCGTGACGGTGCTACACTTGGGAGAACACTAACTACTTGATATTTTTGTGAGAGATCTCCCTAATAAAAGCGACTACAGCGCAATCAAGAAGGGTGCATCATAAGGGATAAACATCTCAGGCAATTCATAATAGCATGATATGGTATAGCCCTTTCTGACGGAGAAGTCTTGTATTTCTTCGTCTTCGGCATTCGCGTCGGTGTTCACCTTCGCGAAGATTGCCACCACCTTGTCGATGCACCAGATAATATTGCTATCTCTATAGCTGATAAAATAATGCATTACACAAGGTCGACTCGCAGGTCATTTAAAGTGCAATCATATGGCTCCAGCCATCATGCCAAATCATGACACGCAGGTCATGTTTAATCAATTTACATCATATAGACATCTCATACATAATCAAATTATTATGAGCACTGCTATACCACATCATATGCACATGCAAACCCTCCTGCAAAACCAAGTTAGACGCCTCTAATCGGTTCATGCAAAAACTTGTTTTTCGTGGCTTCTAAGGTTTCGAAACAAACCGAAGCTACCAACGTCCATCATCAAGTATGATAATTCAAGTCGCTAGATTAACAATGCGGGGTGTATGAAGCACGAGATAATAAAATCTTGAACCCCATACTAAACTTCGTCATACGCATGACCCCCGTGCAGATCATATCTGCATTGCCCTTTTGTCTGCGAAATTTCATCTTTCTTTTTAACTACGGTGGAATTCAATGAACTGTTAGCACTTCGTTGATCAATCAGGATCGCGGATTGCCAGAACATTGAAACTCCACCATGCTGTTATCAAGATCAGAAATATGCAAATTCCAGGGAAGCAACAAGAACATCAGGTAACAGATTTCATCTGCTACCCGCACAAATAATTTTCAGTAATAGAACTCATCTACTACCTAATTATTTTGTGCAACACCCATACATCTCCATGTATTCTAGATCGCAACCTGCATCTACGCATAGCACGGCTCATGATGCCACTGTAGGGTAACGCAGCAGAAAACAAAAATTTTCCGACCTACGCACCAGCCTAGGACCACTATGGAGACTGCATACAAGGTTTGATCATTTCGTTACCGACTCGTAGCGCAGCGGAAGTAGAGTCGATGACGATCGGCGGTGCAGATCCCCGCAGCTAGGATTTACAACCTCCCAACCGCGAGGATGTATACCCTCATCCGCCACTCGGACAGCCCTCCGGGAGGCGGTCGGACAGTCCCCCGGACGGTGTCACGGACAGCCCTTCGGGAGGACTCACAGAACTCAGACCGTCACTTGGACAGCCCTTCGGGAGGCACTCTCGAAAAACCCCTCAGGCACTAAGATCGAAACTACGACCTCTCTACAGAGTTGCACACATACGGTGTCATCTATCCGGCAGGGCTTCGCCGTCCAGAACTAGTTCCCACCGGAACCCAGACAGCCTTTCGGCTCTACGAAACTCTTTTCGTGGGAGGGAGAGAGAAGCCAGATCATTGCATGGCACTTGTATGTGAGAAGGGATGAAGTTTGTGGGCAGCCCACTCTCCTCTATTTATAGGAAAGCCAAGGGGTAAAGTTGGCATTCACAAATACCAAAAGTACCCCCACTTTATGTCATTTACATAAAGAATAAAGCAAAAAGGAGTGCCATGTGGAGCTCCACCCTCCATGGCCGGCCACCCCTTGGGGGGGCCCCCCCAAGGGGGCTTCCTTAGTGCCCAAGGCTTCTAGAAGCCTTTTGGGAAATTTCCCAAAAGGTGCTTTCCATAAAAAATCCCAAAAAGCACTTTCACTATTCACAACGACATTTTTCAGCGTCCGTTCGAACTGAAAATATTTATGTGGGCTTAGAACATTTCCAGTACCCACTAAAATAATTTTCAATGTGTTCTGGAACAATTCCAGTTTAGTGATTTCATCTGCGAAAAGCATCTGAAGCGGTTTCGGCAGCTCCGGAACATTTCCGGTTTTCATCTCCGAAAATTCCAGAAAGTTTCCAGAATGATTCTGGCACCCTCCAAGAATTATCAGGCATGTCCCGAAACCAATTTGACTTTATGGTATCCTCTGAAACAACTTTTCAGTATCACCGGAACTCATCCGGTGACCTCTCTCTGCGGAACTTTGCCGCTGTCCGAAACTTTTCGGTGTCCGAAACTTTTTCGGTGATTTTCTCTCAGACTCCCTGTCTAGTATTCAGCAGATAGATGACCCTTAAGCGTGTGACCCTATAGGTTCGGTGAAGTATAGACATGACACGGAACCCCTTCCGATCAATGATCAACATCGGAGCCGTGGACACCCATATTGACCCCTATACCCACACGAATGAATATTCGAGTGAACCTCCAGTTGCCGTGTGCTATTCCTGTTGCTTCGCGATATGTTACAAATACCTGAGGTGAGACATGTTGGCATTCCCGTGGATCAACAACTTGTCCACTATGCTAGTTACCTCGTTACCGGTATTGTTCTCTTTTCTCGTTACCGTGTTCCGGCATCCCCGTGATCAAATCACAAAGTGTCTGGCCAGATGATGATGGATACCGTAACACCGAGAGGGCCCAGAGATATCTCTCCATCGTCGGAGGAGCAAATCCCAATCTTGAGCTATCAAGTTACTTGACATACTTTCCCATGAACCCGTAAGCCGCCGTAATAGCCACCCATTTACGGATGACGTTTAACAAACCCCAAAGTTCATGAAGAAAGCATGAAGAAACTCGATACTCTCATGGTCTGAGGAATCATGCAAACGTTAACCATCTCTGTGTTATTAACCATTAACTTGTGACGAATGAATCTCATAGCATAACACCAATCGGGTCGATTCAACACAAATGTTCTTCTAACATTGTGCCCTCAAAGTTGATGGCATAGACATGCCCATGATTGGGAAAACATAATCATCATGCAACACTTGAGCTAGTCTTAGAGGCATGACTAGGAATACATTTTACCGTTTATTATTCCACACGTGCACATGGGTTTTCCCCAGAGCCTTTATGGATATACGGGCTCGGGAACCACAGCAGTTATAGCATGGAACATAAACCTAATTATGAACACGGAGATAAATAATAACATTTATTATTGCCTCTAGGGCATATCTCCTACATGGACATGGTTGGACCCCTGAGGACCGGCAGAAGCGGCTTCACCCATCTGCTCGTGGCAGTCGACAAGTTCACTAAGTGGATTGAAGCGAAACCCATCAAGAACCTCGACTCAAGCACAGCCATCAGCTTCATCAGAGAGTTAATATTCAGATATGGAGTTCCGCACAGCATCATCACGGACAACGGCTCAAACTTTGATTCCGATGAGTTCAGAGCTTTCTGCGCTTCCCAAGGCACTCGGGTCGACTACGCTTTAGTTGCACACCCGCAGTCGAATGGGCAAGCCGAAAGAGCAAATGGTTTGATCCTCCAAGGGCTGAAACCCCGATTGATGCGCGACCTCAAGCATGCAGCAGGCGCTTGGGTGACTGAGCTACCGTCCGTTCTGTGGGGATTGAGGACAACCCCCAACCGGTCGACTGGTCGGACTCCTTTCTTCTTGGTATACGGGGCTGAAGTTGTACTTCCGAGTGACTTGCTCCACAATGCACCCCGAGTAGAACTCTTCTCAGAAGTTGAAGCAGAGCAAGCTCGTCAAGACGCTGTTGATCTTCTGGAGGAAGAAAGAGAGATGGCCTTGATCCGGTCGACCATCTATCAGCAAGACCTTCGTCGATTCCACGCCCGAAACGTCAAAGGTCGAGCGTTTCAGGAAGGAGACCTTGTGCTCCGAGTGGATCAACAACGGCCTCACAAGCTCGCCCCTACTTGGGAAGGCCCCTTCATCATCACCAAGGTGCTCCACAACGGGGCATATCACCTCTAAAACATGGCCAAGAAGAAAGACGAGCCACGCTCCTGGAACGCGGATCTGCTCCACCGCTTTTATACCTAAACACTCGGATTGTCGAGATGTAATAAGAAGTACCTTTCAGATTGTTTATCAAAGACATGATTTCCACAGTCTCTTAAATGATTGTTGTCGAACAAACGCATATTCAAATCCCCCAGCGGGTGGCTTAGCTGCGAACCCGATTCGCCTAAGTTTCACAAACACTCCAAGTGGAGAGCAATCCTCCCACTCGGAGGCTTAGCTGCGAACCTGATTCGCCTAAGTTTCAAAACACACTCCGAGTGGAGAGCAATCCTCCCACTCGGGGGCTTAGCTGCGAACCTGATTCGCCTAAGTTTCAAAACAAACTCCGAGTGGAGAGCAATCCTCCCACTCGGGGGCTTGGCTGCGATCCCGTACTCGCCTAAGTTTCGAAATAAACTCCGAGTGGACAGCAATCCTCCCACTCGGGGGCTTAGCTACGATCCCGCACTCGCCTAAGTTTCAAAACAAACTCCGAGTGGAGAGCAATCCTCCCACTCGGGGGCTTAGCTGTGACCCCGTACTCTCCTAAGTTCCATAAAGAAAAACAATCCGAGTAAAGAGCAACCCTCTCACTCGAGAATAACAATTGGCTAGTACATCGAGGCGTACCCTGAGCTGCGCCACAAGTACAACGTCTACTCCGAGTGAGGAGCAATTCTCTCACTCGGAAACTAAGTTGCGATCCAAGACTCGCCTAAGTCAAAAAATCCGGGAACATTGGAGATAAAGCAGCTGCATTCGAATAAAGTGATCAAGTTCGGATAAATCCAGCAAGGTTCAGAACCGTAAACAGAAGTACTCGGGCGTCCGACCCGAAAGAGTTTAACGACTACAAAATCACTCGGCATTCCGAGGCGAATGAAGTAAGTTATCAAGTCTTTCACTCGGCAGGAGGAGGGCTGGCTGGCTCAACGAAAGCATCCAAGTCGATGCCGTCTGCGATGCGAGTGGCCGCGTCTATGAAAGTCTCCATGAAAGATTCAAACTAAAGCTTCTTGGTGTTTGCCACCTGAAGAGCCTTCAACTTCTCTTCCTTAACTTCCTTGCAATGAACACGGACGAGCGATAGAGCCACATCAGCACCACAGCGAGCAGCAGACTTCTTCCATGCTTGGACTCGGTCGGGGATTTCATGAAGTCGAGTCATCAGCGACTCAAGGTCGGTCAGAAGCACATCCTCCGGCCATAGTTCCTTGTCAATCCGTGTCAACGCAACTTTCAGTCGAGCCACATAGTCCAAAACACTAGCAAGACGAGACTCCAGTCGCAGCATGTTCATGGCAGCTTCATCCTTAATGGGAGAGTTGATGGGGTCTAGCCCTGTCTCGATCCGCCTGGTTTCCTCCTCGAAGTTCCGACAGAACTCTACACGGAGAGAAAAATGGTAAGATGGCAGCAGCATTGTGAGTAAACTCTTTAAATCCAGTCGGATGAGGGAAGTTACCTTCAAGCATAAGGAACATCTTCTTGGCAAAACCACCCAGATAAGTTTCCAGTTCGTCCCTCTTCCGAGTAAGAACATCCACTTTGTCAGCCAAAGCCACCTTCTCCTCCTTCAGCTGCACTGTTTCTTTCTTTGCCTCGTCAACAGCAGTCTTCAGCTTGGCATTCTCCTCCTCCAACTTGCCGACTGAAGCTAGCTTCCTATCCGCCAGTTCAGTCTTCTCGCGCGTCGTCTTCTGCGCCTCCGCAAGGTCGAGATCCTTCTGCTCCAAGGCCTACTTCATTTTGTCTAAAGAAACAACATTCTTAAGTCGGGCTTGGAGTTGACGGTTTTCACTACGCACATCTGTTCAAGTGGAATCACTCACTCGCCTCAAAAGGGAGTGGGTAAGGAAAAATGACAAGGCACACAGTCAAAGGGCCGTTACCTCCCATGATTGCCACTTCATCTCGAGCTTTCTTCAGGTTCTCCTTGGCCAGATCCAGGTCAAGCTTGAGTTGGTTTTTCTCCTGTTCCAAGGCGGCATACTGGGTACCGAGCTCACAGGATTTCTGCGATCAGCAACAAGACATGTCAATCGACAAGAATAAGATCAGCTACTGCCGACTGAAAAAGTATAAAGATCAAATTGCTATGACGAGAGAGTTCTAAGACTGCTGCCGAATCAAACATTCAACAGCAGTCTCGGGGACTACACCCAGTGGGTGCACTTAGCGTGCCCCCACTGGTTTGATTTCCCACTAAGCATGGTCCGCCCAGCTCGAGTGGAGGGAGTAAAAAGGTCAGTCACTTCCGAGTGACAAAGCGCAAGGTCAGATTGTTATGACAAAAGAGTTCTAAAGACTATAGCCGAATCTAACATTCAATAGCAGTCTCGGGGACTACACTCAGTGGGTGCACTCAGCGTGCCCCCACTGGACCAAGAACTCACTCGACACAACCCGTCTAAAGTCGAGTGGAAGAGCTACACAGCTACAAGTAAAAGAGTTACACAACTACAAAAAACACCCAGTGGGTGTACAGATGCAAGGTTCAGACTGACATCTTACGGATAATAAAGCAGCAGTTTCCTGATAGCACATCCTAACAGAGCAAGAATGGAGCTGGAAATCCAATCAGAAATCAACTTACAATCCCACTTACTCGGACATTGGCTTGGAGGGCAGAGCTGGCGTCGTAAGCGGCCTTGCTGGTGTCATACACCACCTTCAGTCGGTCCATCATCAGACCCGCCTGGATCATGGCCTCCTTGGCAGCTCCTACTTGGTCCTCCGGGACATGATGCATGGCAAATGGAAGAGTTGGTGGGGTTGAAGCTTGAGGTCGTGCAATCGGATCAGAAGCCTGGGCAATCGACGCTGAGGGCTGGTCATTCGTCAGAGGTTCAGCGAAAGAGATTGTGGCTCGTACTGGATCGTCGAGTTGTTGAACGGCAGGCTCAGATGCTGAGCAAGGTGTTCTGTCGGCAGGCGCCCTCTTGCTAAAAACTTTGCCTCTCCTCCCGGTATTCTTCGGGGGCACATCCTCGTGGTCATCATCGGGAAGCTGGATAACATTCGTCGGCACTACAAACACTCGACAGTGAAGTTTCGGTCGACCAGAAAGTCAATTGACAAAACATGAACGCTACTATGGTATCATACCTGCTCGAGAGGTGGCAGCATCCGCAGTCTCCGCATCACCACGCTCATCGTCGACGTCCATAGATGTTGCAGAGGTAGCAGCACTGAAAATTCCAAAATTCACTCAGTCAAGCAAGAGAACAAGTCCGCAAATACACAGAAGAACAAAGAATAGGAACCCTTACGTTGAAGCAACAGGCACGGCCACCTTGATCCTGGGCAGGGCCTTACGGGTCTTCGGTGGAACAACTTTGGCCTGCTTCGCGGCCTTCTCCGATGGCTCTGGGGTTGAAGTCCGAGTGCGCTTCTGGATCGTTGTGCTCGGCGGAACTGTTTTGCCACGTCCCCCCGCAGGGTCCTGTGACTGCTTGGAACGCCGTTCAGAGCAGGGCGGCGAGTTGACTTCCTCGCTGGTGCTTGACTCCTCGCTGTCATCTTCACTGTCATCTGCATACTCATAATCAGCACTATCTCCGTCACTCTCTACTCCTTCTTGGAGCTGCTCCCCGTTTGGCATCGAGTACATCTTGGTGAAGACCTACAAGACACAGGTTACAAATATCAGTCGGATTTCAAGACAATTACATATCAAAGAAGTCGTAAACACTCGACTGAAAACGCCTGACCTCCCCGGGCGCGTTCTGGGCGTCGAATGGCAAAATCCTCCTGGACCCCCTAGGGTTATCCTTGTTGCCAGTAATGCTCCGGAGCCACTGGGCCACCGTTTTCTCTTCGACCTCCTCTGGGTGGGTTCGAGCGGTGTCTTCTGGACCCGAGTACATCCACATAGGATGATCGCGAGCTTGCAAAGGCTGGATCCGTCGACTGAGGAATACCTCCAACAGATCCATACCCGTCACTCCACCGTGAACCAAGGCGACGACAGCATCGACTAACACGGATGCCTCACCCTTCTCAGCCGCAGTTACTTTCAATGAAAAAGGCTGACGGAGTCTATCTAGAGTGAAAGGAGGGAGGCCGGTCGACTGACCGGGAGTCGGGATGTCTTTGCAGTAAAACCAAGTCGACTGCCATCCTCTAACTGACTCGGGAAAGGTCATGGGCGAAAAGTACTCCTACACCTCATTTGAATCCCTAACCCCCCGCACATTTGGATCACGTGCGTCTTTTCATCATCTGGGTTGGCCTTCTTTACCGACTAAGAGCGGCAGGTGAAAATGTGTTTAAACAGACCCCAGTGCGGCTGACACCCAATGAAGTTCTCACACATGGAGACAAATGCAGCAAGGTACGAGATTGTGTTGGGTGGGAAATGATGGATTTGAGCGCCGAAAAAGTTCAGAAAACCCTGAAAGAATGGATGCGGAGGCAGGGAGAAACCTCGTTCGACGTGGGTGGTGAGGAGGACGCACTCACCCTCGCGCGGCTGGGGCTCAGTTTCCCCCTCCGGCAGCCTCCAGGACCCATGAGCAATCAGGCCGTCATGGGCAAGATTCTCCAAGTCCTCCTTCACAACAATGGAACGGATCCAGTCCCCCTGGATCCAACCAGGCGGCAGACCGGACCGCGACGACGACCCCTGAGCCGTCTTCTTGCCCTTCGCCGCCGTCTTCTTCGCGCGCTCCAGAGCCGCGGTCTTCTCCTTCACCATGGCGGCGGAGCTCGAGAGGAATGAGCGAAGGCGTGGAGAGCAGGAAGCGACGAGGCGGAGAAGTGGAGAGGAAGGGAATCGAATGGAGAGCACAGTGCTTCGCATCGGCCTCGGCTCCTCTTATGGGCTCGCTTCCGAGCGACTGACCCGTGGGCCCGAGCGATCCTATCGCAACCCGTAACAGGCGCAGGCTCGATATGTGGCGGAAAAGGCGGCGCAAAGATCAAGGAGCCCCTATCTACTCGCTCCATTAACTGCATCGCGTCCCGTCCCTCGCGCTTCTCCAAAATTCAGAAATCCCGTGAGATCCGGAGACCGCAGAGCAGTCAATCGCATCAAAGATATCACATTGCTGTTCACTCGAAGATTTACAGCATAATTTACTCGGCGATCTCACAGGCCAGAATCGATCGAGGCGGCTGATGCAGGGTTAAAGTGCCAGTATGCTTTCGAGACCTTGAGGAAATGCCTCTGAAGCATTGAATTGAGTCAGAACCAACTTCAACCCTTCCTCACTCGGACCTCAATCCATTCGGGGGCTAATGACGATGACATGTACCTAGCGTAGGGTCATAGGCCTGACCTAGACCCCCTACCCAAGGACACTGCCCTAGAATCAAGGACATACCAAGTTTTACAGAAGATACCGACTGAAATCACCCAGAAGTGTAATCCACTCGACGAAAGATTCCACTCGGATACCTCCATTCCACTCGACCAAGAAGCATCACTCGACCATACAAAGAATCACTCGGAGTGCCGAAGACCAACAGTCGCACCAGGATGGCAATGGTCAGGCGTTCACTCCATAGTCATAAAGGCATTAATAGCTAACGTTACCTGTAACGCCCCTGTCTTAACTCACCTTAACTCACATTGAACCCTGTGTAACGGAGGGCTAGAGGGACCTGGCACACTCTATATAAGCCACCCCCCTCCTCTGGCACAAGGGTTCGCACCCCCTGTAACTCCCACGCAAAATCCAGTCGACAAGCCTCCGAGGCACCGAGACGTAGGGCTGTTACCTCCTCCGAGAGGGGCCTGAACTCGTAAACTTGCGTGTACAATCTCACCGTAGCTAGGACCTTGCCTCCACTCACGTACCCTACACTATTACTGTCAGATCCATTCCCACGACACTAAGGCCTAACATCGTGCTATCAACATCTAGGGAAGAGAACAATCTGTTGAAACCGAGGATCGACGAACGATCAGACAAGAACACGAGGAGACGAATTCTGTCGGGCGACAAACGCCCGCGGCGACGGACGCCCTCCTAGCGACGAATGCCGGGACTTTTTTCTCTCTTGTATTCCACTCGACTCAGCTTACAAGAGTACACAGGGGAGGAGTTCTTATACGCGGGTGCACATACAGCGCCGCATCCCACTCCTTCCCACGCACCTACGCGCCTAGGGCGGCTGGACTCTGCATGCAGCGCCCATGACGCGCTCACCGCGGCCGCTCGCAGCAGCCCGCTAACCACCTAGCTAGCTAGCTCACGCGGCTGACCACCACGCCACACACACATGCGCACATATGCACGCACACTGGCCAGACACAAGTCAGACAACACCCATAAACTGCCCATACAATGCGTGGTTTATTGCTAACACAATCTGGTAGCGCAAATTGGTTGCTCGAGTTCTCTGCATATATGTCGAATTCAGAGATATTTCTCTACCACCATTAGGCACTTGTATATGGCTTTTTCTTGCTTCGCATGTTGACGCCTATATTTATCTAGTTATTTATATTTATTTATTGGAACAACCTTTTTGTCATTTATTTGAAGGAAGAAAGTGTTAATCATCTCTGCCGTGATCGTTCCCTTGCCTCCTCACATTTGCTTAATTTGACGGACCAATGCTAAGAACCATCCGTAGTGAAAGGCCGTGCTTGGACTACAAGTTAGCTAACAAAGGTCAAGGGCACCCATCGCTAGGGTTTCCCCTGCCTCCCGCCATGCAGCCGCCGCCCTGCCTCTGTCTCTTGTGGCCTTAGGGCCATGGTGGCATGGTGGATTCCGGTATTTGCCGGCGGAAAGGCTCTAGTTTTAGTATTATTTTTTTTAATCTTGCACAAACTCAAAATGGCTTCAGCCTCACACACATAAGGAAAAGACGTGATATGTAATGGAGAAGCGCAAAACATGCGTGTGAGATGAACAAAAAGTCCAAAAGTATAAAGCAAATAACATGGTCTCATGCTCAACACATGAACCAAATCCCAGTTGCATCCATATCTCTAGTTTTGTGTATTTTGAACTAAAAAAGGCCTTGACTCGACAACTAGAAATTTCGCTAAAGGTCGAAGCAAGATAGTAAACTCATGGCAACGTTCCAAGCGTTTAATCCAATTGCTCTTGCTCTGAATCTGAATGTGAATAGTTTGACTGCTCTGAATCTGAATGTGAATAATTTGACTGCTCTGAATCTGAATATGATCCTGTACAAATATAAAAAGAATGTGCAATTAATCAGACTCGCATACCACTTGATTTAAATGGTGCGAAGAAAGAAGAAAGTTATTTTTTCGTAGCAACATGAAGCCAAGAGTAAGTTGGCTTTGTTTGGCGTATTTGGTTGTTCAATTAACTTGACAAATGCACATTGCTAAATTTCATATAAACATATATGGGAATCCAAAACTAAAATTCACCAAGACTACTAATTAACAGAATTATTGTCGGCACAAGATTTTTTTTCCTTTGATGCTTATTATTTACACATTTAGTTGTGCAATTAATTTGAAAATATTTGTTGCGAAATTTTAAACACACGTGGCATTTGAATGCATAAACTTCAAAATCTCGGAAGAATTATTTTTTGACTTACCGTCGGAAGACCAAATTCTTTTGTTGATGCTGATTAGCTCAGCTGTTACTCCACATGAACTCAGGACCTTCACAATTTTGTGAACACGCTCATCTTTGGCCAGACATCTGATCTTGACAACCCTAAGACTCTTCGATGCCAAAAATGGTTCTATTGGAGCATAGCTTCCATCTGTTTCTTCGGCATGTTCATATATCTGTATAGGTTACCACAATCATCAACAATTAAATTACAAGTTCAACGGGAGAAAATGTATAAATCATATGAAACATATATACCTTAGATAGTCGGAGGTGGAGGTTCTCGAGACTTGGTGACCGCTGGAGAAAGTAAAGTAGTGGGTTGTAATCAGGCTCCACACACCAATCATCTAGTGACAAAGTTTTGAGCTTGCTAAATGTGGTGCACCGTATTAGTTCTTTCCTGAAAGCAGCAGACTGGCCAAGTTGTGATTAGTAAGCACACATAGTAGATCCATCACAGATGTCAAGTGAGACTAGAATTTCAGTGGATACAAATACAACACAAACATACCGCTTGAGGCTCGATCATGAGCTCTAGATTAATGGTATTTGACAAGCTCTCAAGGAGGAAGGAACCATCCTTGTCGTCAAGCTTGATAGATGCTGCTAGCAATGACGGGGTGCACTCAAACGTAGGAACCTTGCCACGGCCGCCCTACTAAATCTTACTATCACCAGTGTTTGGTATAACACTTCATGGCCCCCCTGCTCCTAGCCTCACCGGTGCTCAATCTCCATGATCTTGGGTACCTGCAGAGATGAAGATCGCGGACAAGACAAGAGATATACTTCACGAAACAATTTTATTTCACACATACGAGACATTATCTCAAAGACTTCCATTGATCCCTTCACCAAATACCTGGGGTTGCAAGGCTCATGCCTCACCCCATACCTTACCGAACTACTCACACATGGAGATCAGATCGCAAGAAGAAAACATTGAAGAACACATCTTGGGATTGATTGATTACAATACGTCTTACAATGCATGCCTTGTGTGATGCACGATTACAAGCATGCCCTAGATGAGAGAGCACTATGGAGGTGTGAAAATGACGGCGGCTAGGGTTTGTGGATGAAGATGATGATGAACAGGTTCTGGCTGTGCTCGACGCTCCTTGATACGTCTCCGTCGTATCTATAATTTTTTATTGTTTCATGCCAATATTCTACAACTTTTATATACTTTTGGAAACATTTTATATTATTTTTGGGACTTACATATTGATCTAGTGCCCAGTGCCAGTTCTTGTTTGTTGCATATTTTTTGTTTCGCAAAATATCCATATCAAAAGAAGTCCAAATGCTATAAAAATTTACGGAGATTTATTTTGGAATATATGTGAATTTTTGGAAGAAGAATCAATGAAAGACAGTGCTCGAGGGGCCCACTAGGCATCAAGGCGCTCCCAGGGGGTAGGGCGCGCTGTGGTACCTAGTGAGCACCTCGTAAGTCAGTTGACCCCCTTCTTTCGCCGCAAGAAAGATAATATCCAGAAAAAAATCGTGTTAAAATTTCAGCCCGATCGGAGTTATAGATCTCAAGGAACTTAAGAAGCGATGAAAGGCCAGAAAAAAGGAATGCGAAACAGAAGAGAACAGAGAGAGAGAGAGAGAGATCCAATCGGAGGGGAGCCCCTCCGAGTGCCATGGAGGCCAAGGACCAGAGGGGAAAACCTCCTCCCATCTAGGGGGAGGCCAAGCAAGAAGAAGTAGGGGGCTCTCTCCCCCTCTCTCCCGGTGGTGCCGGAGCATCGCCGGGGCAATCATCGTGACGGTGATCTACACCAACAACTTTGCCGCCGTCATCACCAACTCTCTCCCCCTCTATGCAGCGGTGTAACACCTCTTCTCCCCGCTGTAATCTCTACTTAAATATGGTGCTCAACGCTATACATTTCCAATGATGTATGGATATCTTATGATGTTTGAGTAGATTCGCTTTGTCCTATGGTTTGATTGATGATCGTGATTGGTTTGAGTTGTATGTTTTATTTTGGTGATGTCCTATGGTGCCCTCCGTGTCGTGCAAGCACGTGGGATTCCCGTTGTAGGGTGTTGCAATACGTTCATGATTCGTTTATGGTGGGTGGCGTGAGTGACGGAAACACATACCCGAGTAAGTAGGTTGTTCCGTATGGGAGTAAAGAGGACTTGATACTTAATGCTATGGTTGGGTTTTACCTTAATGATCTTTGGTAGTTGCGGATGCTTACTAGAGTTCCAATCATAAATGCATATGATCCAAGTATGGAAAGTATGTTAGCTCATGCCTCTTCCTCATATAAAATTGCAATAATGATTAGCGGTCTAGTTATCGATTGCCTAGGGACAAATAACTTTCTTGTGTTACAAAATCCTTTCTACTAAACAACTAACTTTTATTATCTTGCAAATTACTCGTAGTTTTATTTTTCTACGTACATCTAGTTTTATCCTTGCAAACCTATCCTATCACCTACAAAATAGTTTCATACTTGTTCTAGGTAAAGCGAACGTTAAGTGTGCGTAGAGTTGTTTCGGTGGTCGATAGAACTTGAAGAGAATATAAATTCTACCTTTAGTTCATCTTTAGGTTTGACACTCTTACTTATCGAGAAAGGCTACAATTGATCCCCTATACTTGTGGGTTATCACTCCTCATCACCATTGTCGGTAGGGTTTATTGTAAAGTTTATTCGGTTGTGAGTCAAGATGAATGTTAACCAGACGCTCATGCGATTTGTGTCCATAAAAAAGGGGGTGTGTGAAGGAGAGTGGTATCAGGTGAAGTATGAATAGCTCCCAAATGTTTTTGTGCCAGTTGTGGTTTACTTGGTCATTGTCATCAAGAATGTCCGGGAATGGTGAGCATGACGAGGAAACAATCGAGTGGGGTGACTTCATTCTAGTGGAAGGTGGACGCATCAGAGATCATGGAAGGGAGGATGGGGCCCGGGTAGAGGCCAAGGAATGAATGATACTTGTGATTATGAAAGAAGGAGAGGTAGAGGATGTGAAGGAACATGTTGATAGCTCGAGAATTTGTCACTTTTCATAGATAGGTTTGACTTGGTTTTCACCGTGTTTTCATTATTTCTCGGTTATTTCTAACGTTAATCCTCCGAGAGAGTAGAAAACCTGTTTTTCCAATGTTTGGCATGAAAATATACTTTTGGAAGGACACCAATCAAGATTACACCAAATCAAGCCATTCGAAGCACCTTCCATGTTGGAGGGATTTGCACCAACGCCAACAGAACAAAAGACGGCCGTCGGTATGAGTGTAAGCACTCATACCAGCGGTCGTATCAGGCGCCCACGGCTCCCCCTCATATACAGGAACAAACTTCTTAAAGGGCATCGACACACCAGAGAGACCCAGCCTCCGCCACCACAACTAGAACAGAGGGCGAAGAGATCCGAGAAGAACCACCAGAGATCCTTTTCGTCTTGTTTTCCCCACTTCATTCCATTTCATCGCATCATCACCATTGTTAGAGGAATTCCATGTTGTAAGATCAGGGTGTATAACTCTATTCATACTCATCTGGAGATTGACTTGTTTAATCATTAATCTTATTGCGGATCTTCACGGTATTATCAATATGGTTTTCATTGAATCATTCTCTATGGTGATTGGTTATTCTTCTACGATGCATGAATAGTCACCCCTAGGAATGGGAGATGTAGGTGAGTGGTAAGATTCATTTGTGCATATCTTATATGCCATCATTCATGTTTGTATTTTAATGGTTGTCTGGTAAGTTGTTATTTTGTGAAGAGCGCAATGCGTGTTGTCCACTTTAAAGGCCCAGGCAATATGGTCTAAAGACTTACGTAGATAACACATATTGTTTAATGAATCTGTGACCTTCAGGTGACACATGAATAGACCTGGGAATAGTTTGGATTCAAACTATAGTTTCAGTTTGGTTTCCTATTGGGCTGTCATTGGATTGGACAAAATAGACTGAGACACTCCATTAATTCAATTTGGTCTGGGCTGCACTTATTCTTGGGCTGGATTGGTTTGGTCTGGACAGAGAATGATTGGTCTCAAACAGTTTCAACCCATAGTCTGAAACCAAATCCAGCGACCAAATCGTACTAGCAGCCTCGATGGGCGACGGCCGCCGCAAAGGGTCGCTGGATGGAGCTCCGGCCACCGCCTCCTGTCTCTCTCTCTCTCTATCTCTCTCTCCCTGCAGGTGAGACGCCGCCACGGACCAAGACGCCGCCGCCGGTGACCAAGCCTGCAAGGCCAGGGTTGGAACTTGTTTCCCGCCTACA
Organism: Thinopyrum elongatum; assembly: GCA_011799875.1. Classification (NCBI taxonomy): domain Eukaryota; kingdom Viridiplantae; phylum Streptophyta; class Magnoliopsida; order Poales; family Poaceae; genus Thinopyrum; species Thinopyrum elongatum. The sequence continues at coordinate 664,858,036 of CM022303.1, forward strand.
TGGGTGCTACGCAGCAGTGCACCCGAAGCTGGCCGGCGTGTCTGCTACTTCGCCGACTGCAGCAAGGTGCGTCAACAGACACGGTGTTCAGTGATGGCAATTAGTATTCACGCATGCATCAACAGCCACGGTGTTCAGTGATGGCAATTAGTATCATGCATCAGGAGCTATCCACGTCCGCATGTGCGCATGTCCATAGTTTGAAATTTTGGACAGAGACCAATTCTAGGAAATGGGCTGGATTGGTTTGGTTTGAAAACATGAGCAGTTCAGTTTGGTTTGGATTATAGCACTTATAGTTTGGATTGGGTTAGTTTGATTGGTACACGTGTACATGTATGGATTGGTCTGGATTTGGTTTGGATTACAAACTTTTCCCAGGTCTACATGTGGAGATATCTACGGGGATCGAAGACAATACGAGATAATGGTGAACCACCAAACTTGATGCATGGTTCCGATTTAATAACCTTAATTATGGAGACGATCACGATATGGCAACATGACAACATCGAAGCAGGACCATAGTGTGGAACGTAACAACGCGAGGAGTTCTACAACCCTAGGCTGATCCGCCTACTGAACAAACAAACAGAATACTAAACTCACGATATAAGGTAACTCGAATTGCTGTCGCATTGGCAGACTTGATGTATACCATGAACTGATGTTTCTCCGCTCCTAATCTCTTTATTGCTGGAAGCCACCTTTACTTTCAGTATTTTAATTTATGTTCTTTATTTTTATGTTGTTACTATTCTCACTGCAACACTCAATCATATTTATCACTCTAGATTATTTGTTTCAAGGAACACTAATAACTTCTGCAGATTCTCAAACAGTTACTTCATACAAGATCTGTGACAACTTGTGTGTGCCAGAAACGCTACTCATAAATACTCTCATTCACTCTTCGTTGGGACGATTACTATTGGGATACTTAGACGAAGGTGTTACAATACAACGTGTGTCTTGTAGGCCATCAAGCATTTTCTGGCGATGGTGTCGGGGAGCTAAGCGCAGAGTATTTGTTCGGTAATTAATCTGCAGTTGTTATTATATTGTAGATGCTTTCTGACAGTGACAGAGGGTCTACTCTTTCTGGTAGAACTTATTTGCGATATTCTGCGTTTTACGCTGAGCTACAAGCTCCACTAGTAAAAATAATAAGAAGAAGAAAGTCAAACTATTGAGCTTAACGCTTTGTTTGCAGAGATGTTGATTACTCAGAAAGAAGAAAAGTCCCTAAGGGAGTATTTTGCTCCATATATGGGCTCAAGATCTCATATAGTTTATCCTACAAACTTGGCTACTGAGTATTCGATTGATTGTGAACTAATCCATGAAGTGCGAAAGCATGCTTTCTACAGGAGCTGAAGAAGAGGACCCTCAAGTGCATCTTATGTTCTTTGACACTTTACGCGGGGCTTATAAAATTGAAGATGTACCCCGAGAATTTATAAGGCTGAAACTCTTCAAATTCGCTCTCAAGAACAAGGCTGAAGAATGGTATAATAGGCTATCGTATTGCAACATAATTCACGCTAGAAATTAACCCTAGTTCGACGACGTCCTCACTCGTCGACGTCGAGGTAGTACTTTATGGCTGTCTTGCGGAGTGTGGTGGCGAGCTCGTGTTCATTCTAGGCGACGGTGAGGCGGTTGGTAGCACCTTCTTCTTCGTTGGCCACTGTGCGCTCCGCGACGATGAGCTCCTCATCAGCGGCGCGACACCAGATGATGCGCGGCAAGATGTGCTCGTTGAGCACATCGAAGCCGACCCAAGGGCTTTGCCTGCGGCTCTGGGAGAGCCGGCCGCGCTCCCATGCCTACGTTGACCTCCATGGCATCACGGCACGGCTAGAGCTGACGGTCTCCGCGTCGTGCTGGCACGCTTGCTCTGAGGCGACCCGACGTGGCCACCATGACTTTCACCAGCACCGCCAGCCGTCGATCTTGGCAGAAGGGAAAAGGCAGAGGAGAGGAGGGCGGAATTTCTCGCCGGAGCAAATCTAATCTAGCGGTAGAGGATGAAACACTAGTAGAAAATGGCCCATTAGCCCCGGTTCCAGAGGCCCTTTAGCCCCGGTTCTGGAACCGGGACTAAAGCCCAAAAACTTTAGTCCCGGTTCACTTACAAACCAGGACAGAAGGGGCTCCACGTGGCCGCTGCGGGGTGCCCAGGCAGGAGGACCTTTAGTCCCGGTTGGTATTACCAACCGGGACCGAAGGGCATCCACGCGTCAGCATCTGGAAGGAGCTGGGGTTTTTGTTTTTTTTTTTTGAAAGGGGGGGGTTAGGGGGTTTTGGAGGGTTAATTTAGGGGTTTCATATTGTGTTAGCTAGCTAATAGAGAGAAGTGTCCTCTCTTTCTCCGTGCTTGGTCGACGCTAGCTACTATACATATAGAGAGAACTCGAAACGCTAGCTAGTAAGCAAATGAAGGAACCATTAATTACACAAGATCGTCATGAACATATACAGAGAGGAGTGACCTCTCTTTCTCCGAGAGATTGGTCGAACAACAAGTTTTCGTGTATCTATCCGACGCTACTAGTTACATATATACAATATAAGATCTCTTACAATCCCTAACATCTCATGTCTATATCAATTTCCACATGGTATTCTCCGGCTTTATGTATGACGTGGTCAAGAAAGAATCCCGCCAATTCCTCTTGAATTGCTCGTATGCGATCATGTGGTAGGAGTTCATCCCGCATCTGCCACATCTAATTTAAAGAAGGGGGTCAATACATATATATGAATGAAACTCAACACAAATGATGGTAATAAAATAAAATTGTGAATATTATTGCTTACGCACTTCATATTGTTTATCAGAGTAGCCCCGCTTAGAGTCCGTCGCGTTGTAGATGAACTCGCAAACGTAGTATCCACATAAATCATTCCCGGCTTCCTGCCACAAGCACTTTAAGAGAAATAGAGTTCAATCAAACTGATAATCAAGCATGATAAATGGTATTGATGAAACTAGAATCAATGGGAGATGCGCGGAACTAGGTAGTAGTACTTACTTTCGGGTGTGTAAATCGCAGCTCCCTCGGCAGTCCCGAAACAATTGCGGTGAACTCTTTCCAAACCCTGCCAGACAAAGAAAATAATTACTTGATCAAAGCATGATAAATGATATCAGGAAATGAACAAAGTTGCCGATATGATGTGATAATGATCGATTGAACTTACTTCTGGAGCATTTCAGTCATGTCCGCATAGTCCTGGGGATCTTTTCGTCTCGAGTCTAAGACGGTTACTACTCCCCGGTCAAGCTTAATCTCTAGCAGAATAAAGTGGAACCTGCGCACGCATGCATAACTCATCAATTACATTACTATAACCTCGAGTAATAAGAGAAACCGAATATGCACAAGACAGTAACACTGACTTGAAGTTGTAAGGAAAGAGTATTTTACCTTTGTTTTGATTTTTAAGCAACGATTGTAGCAAGTTGTCCTCGGTATCTGTGACTCTGTTTTTAACCGTCCATTCATGTATGATATTTGGGTTAATGAACCCAATGTCATAGATTTGTGTTTTTCTGCATTCGACGATCTTCAATCTGCATAATATAGTGAGGATAATTATATATACATGCAATGAAAGAGCTGAGCTATATATAGAGACTTAATTATAGTAGTAGTACTTACAGACAGTAGCAAGTCACGAGTTGTTTGTCGAGGGCCATTTGATTGTATAACTGGAATAACTCGACAAATTCAACAGGCAACAGCTCAGTTCCAACGAGGTCGTGCTCCTCTTTAATTCTCAGCATCAAAGTATCCTTCCCAGACTCGCTGCAGGTTTTCATGTACCATTCATGGAATCTTCGCATCATCATTGTTAGAGGAGCTACTGGTATCTGAATTCGTCCACCTCCATTGTTTCAAACTCTACATCATCGCTCAGGTAATCAGTAGGATTGGTACCGGGCACCATCCCCAGATGATTAGCGACGATATCTCTAGACACCTTGAGCGGGGGGCACGATTGGTTCACCTGTTCGCCGAGCTGTGGATTTTTTTCCCACTTCTTCGTTCTGCTAACCTTGCATGACTGCAAGTACTTCCCGACCACTCCGCTTCCTTATATGTCCTTTCAATAATGCGCTCATATTTGGATTGCGGCGGAGGCGGTGGTGGTCGCTTCCAGGCATCGATAGTGCGCTTCACTTTCACCGGATCTATCGTTTCCTTCGGAGGTGGAGGTTTCCGTGCAAAATATTCATGCACTTCGGCAATACTGATTTTCGCGTTTTCCTCGTCGGTCATCTCATATGGTAACTTTTCCAGAGGCTTGAGAGATGGACCGTATCTGAATTGCTTCCCGCCTCTGCTTGTACTGCTAGCCGCCGGAGCGGCGGCGGCTCTCTTCCGCCGTTGCTGACGAGGCGAAGGAGGAGGCGGAGTGCTCTGACACGGAGGAGGAGGCGGAGTGCCCTCACGCGCCGGAGGAGGCGGAGAAGGACGCGGAGTGCCCTGATCACTCGCCGGAGGAGCAGGAGGAGGAGGCGGAGTGCCCTGACTCGCCGGAGGAGGAGGAGGAGGAGGAGGCATCCAGTTTGGAAGCTTGATGTACTCCTTCCTCCATAGACATGTACTGCTCAAAGCATTAACCAGCTGATTCTTGTAACACCCCATGTAATTAATCATAGTGATCACCCTTAGTTAATGCCATGTCATCAAGTTTAACAGTGCCTAATCATCATTTGCATCATATTGCATTTCAAACTCCTAATTCAAACTTGAAATTAATTTAAAGTAAAAATAAAAGTTGTTCCAAATTGAAAACTAAAATAGTCATTAAATAGCAAATAATTCAGAGGCAATTATAAAATTGTAAGCAATATTTAATAACCTTTTATTTAATCTAAATTAAATATGAAATCATATTTTACCCAAACTAGTTTTTGGTGATAGGGTATAGTGCACTGCAATTTATGAGCTAAGTCACACATTTTGTAAAATTCATTTGGTGGCTAAACAAATTGCAAAACAGAAAAGAAAATAGAAAACGAAACAGAAAATAGAAAAAGGCAAAGGCCTACTGAGCACTTTAGGCCTGCTTGCTACAGCAACAGCCCAGCCCACCCCGCACCTCCTCCCACCTCCCGCACTGCTCACCGCAGCCGCTGTCGAACACACGGCACGCGCACGCGCGCACGCACCCGGCCCCCCTTGCTCGCTGCTCGACAACGCATCGCCGCGCACGTAGAGGATAAGAGTGACTCCCCTCGACCCCTCTGGCGAACCCTAGCCGCCCCGTTCGCCCCTCTCCCTCGTTCCCCCACTTCGCTAGACGCCGCCATGGCCTCGCCGCCGTAGCCTCACGGCCACCGTAGCCACTGCGCCTCGCCGCCGTGCCAGATCGCTCCGCCACCGTCCACTACATCTCCCCGCGCTGCTGGACGGAGCTGGGAGCCCCTGCTTCGCCCGCGTCGACCTTCTCCTTCCTCTACGGCAGCCGCGACTTCGCCGTTGATTCCGGCTACTCCGCGCCTCCCCGAGCACGCTGCCACCTCCCTACGGATCCCAGTGAGCCCCCGTGTCTCTCCCCTCACTCCCCCACGCGAATCCATCGCCGTAGCCGCCGCGTTAGAGACGACCGAACGCGCCACCGCGTACCTCGTCACCGGCGCTATTCCGGTGACCAAATGGCCTCGCAACCGAGTCCGTCGAGCTCGCCGCGTCGCGTAGACCTCGCCTAGCTCCTCGCATCGCTCGCTAGCGCATTGCCTCGCCGATACCGAGCTCCATCCGAACACCATCGCCGCCGACGAGGTCGTGCCGCTCGTTTCCGGCCACCCCAGCTACGGCCACCACCACAGATCGACGCGGCTCGGTCTCAGCTTTCGAACGCAAGAAGAACCACGCGAAATGATGCACCATAGACGAAACCCGGGCTCGCCGGAGTTCGACGCCGCGCTCGGGCTCGCCGGCGCACTCCGGTGGCCGGTGCCGACGTGGCTGCCACCTGGCACCTCGGGCCCCGCCTCTCTGCCGCTGACAAAGGGACCCACTAGGCCCCGTTGACCTCGGTCAACACTGACTGGGCGGCCCTGTGTCTATGACATGTGGGTCCCGACTGTTAAACGATTTAAAATAAATAGATAATCTGTTAATTAGTTAATTAATTAGTTTAAATACTAACCACTCACTGACCAATACGCCCCACCCACTAATTAACCTAATTAACTTAATCTGACTCTGTTTAATTAGCTGAGTCACTGACATGTGGGTCCCACTGGACCCACAGGTCAGGTTTGACCTGGTCAGCCGACCTGTTGACAGCTGATGTCATCCCCACGCAATGCTGACGTCATATTTCATTTCTGTTAATTAAAATAATTCCAGAAAATGCTAAAAATTTTAGAAATTCATATAAAATAATCCGTAGCTCAGATCGAAAAACTTTGTACATGAAAGTTGCTCAGAACGACGAGACAAATCCAACCGTGCTATCTGTTTCCGTGTCGGGACCCTCTACGGAGGTGAACCCGCAACTTTTAGCCTATTTCCGTTAAGTGAATAGTGCATATATACCGGTTAATAAATCCAACTTAAATCCTAAAATAACTAATAAGACTTAGACAGGCTTTTAGGCAACCCTGCACTGCACGTTAGCATAGCAAGCTCTGTGTTACTTTGTCTGCCTTGTATTTACCTGTTTCCTCCCCCCTCTCCTCTCTCGATAGAGCCCGGTACCGACGCAGCTCCGGAGATCGACGACCCCTGACGACCTTGCCTTTGCCGCCGAGCAACCAGGCAAGCACGCTCCCCCTTTGAACATGTCTATATCGCCTATTCTCTTCTCTCTTGTGCTTGCATTAGAATTGCTGCTGCTACTGTTATCTTATCTCTGATGCATAGCCTGTTTATTGTAACCTGCTGTTGTTACCTACCTGATATCCAAACTGCTTAGTATAGGTTGGGTAGAGACCCACTAGAGAACCCCACTTTGTCCCTTGTTGCCCCGCTGGATTATCAGAAGACCCGATCAACGGGATTGAAGACTAGACCCCGGCACCGCACATCACCCCCCTTAGTTGTACGACACTGCAGCGTTACCATTGAGTGCCGAGGGTGATACCTCGTATAGCACTTCTGATGTTAACTCTGTAGAGTAGCTATTCGGTTGTGGTCATCGAGGGTGATTCCTCTATCACCACTCCCGATAACGACGTTGTCGTGCAACATCTCAAGTGTGAACCCATCGAGGGTGATTCCTCCGAGTTCACCTTGACAGTTACATCAAGTAAGAATCCAACGAGGGTGATACCTCGGATTCCCCAGATGTTATGGACACACAGATACTTGGGCTTTACAACTGATACTTGGAAAGGCGGGTCGACCCTGAAGGGTACCCGCGAATGATGGGATGTCGGGTCGACCCTGAGGGGTACCCGAGCGAGCATAAGATGCGAGTGATGTGGAGACGGATTGACCTTGAGGGTGCCTGTGAGATAAATTACGAGGCGTGGCCGGGCATTCTTAGCCCTTGCCACAAGTCCTCAAGACGGGGCGACGGGGTCACGTCGATCGTGAGTCTCTGCTCGTTACCGCACGCTACCAATGCACTAACGATTTGGATATTTGATCTGAGTGGGCCTTAGGCCCGATAGCACTAACCATCACGCGGGAATAAATATGAGTACTCTGCGTCGTATGCATCAGCCGAAAGCTCTGTCAGATGTCCAGTTCAGCATGGCGGCCGGGTCGGATCGTGCCGATGGCGCTGGTATCCACCCTGCATGTAACGACCCAGAGTGCACAGGGCGATGGCCCAAGACCCCTGAGCGCTTAGGATGTAGACCGACGGGGACCTCTCTGCTGAGCTCTAGGTAGGGCTGCGGTGTGTCGTTTGGCCGAGGCCGGGCATGACCCAGAAAAGTGTGTCCGGTCGGAGTTAAGCGAGCGAGGTGGGTAAGTTGGTGCACCCCTGCAGGGAAGAACTAATCTATGCATAGCCGGATCCTCGGTAACGGACGCTCGGAGTTGTATCCCGATCGATACAACTAGAACTGGATACTTGTGATGAGAAATGGATAGTATGGCTCTGGGATTGCTTTCTCGCAGGGAGTCGAGGAAGGATCTCTGGGTGAGGTTGATAACACTACTATTACTTTATATTATAATTTTCTGTACTCTTCTAAATGCTGCAAGATGCTCGAAGATGCTGAAGATGCTAGTCTTCGATAGGACTAGGCCTTCTCTCTATTCTGGCATTTCTGTAGCCCAGTCCACATATACAGCCTCCCTTTGATAATGTTGCATGTATAGTGTAGATCCTTGCTTGCTGAGTACTTCGGATGAGTACTCACGGTTGCTTTGGTTCCTCTTTTTCCCCTTTTATCCTTTTGGTGCAACCAGATGATGGATCCCCTGAGACGACTGCCCCCGCCGACGACTACTACTACTACACCGAGGATGGATACTACTACGAGCTGGCGAGACGACCAGGAGTAGGATCGGAGGGTCCCAGGTAGGAGGCCTGCGCCTTTCGATCGTAGCTTTTGTTTTGTCCCGCCTTGTTAAAGGCTTATCTCTCTGTCTTATGTCTGTACTCAGATATCTAACACTTCCGCTGATGCTTGTTTGGCATCAAGCTTATGTATTCGAGCCCTCGAGGCCCTGGCTTGTAATATAATGCTTGTATGCCTTCATTAATGTTTTAGAGTTGTGTTGTGATATCTTCAAGTGAGTGTTTAGGCTTGATCATGTGCATTTGCGTGTATGATTAGTGCACGATTGAGCCGGGGGCGTCACAATTCTCCCCTTCACCTGTAGGGTGGTCAAGCTCCAGCTCCTCAAATCCCTCCATTATTTCATCCACCATCACAACAGCATAGCCATGTGGAATCGGACCGTAGTGAAAAGTTTCGTCAGGTTGAGGAGGTGCAACAGAGCCGACAGCCGCCTTCAAAGTCAGGTTCTGCCATTTTGTCATAAGCTCGCAATGTTGAGCCTCCGTGATAGTATCCACGGGGTAGCGAGGAGCCGTGGAATCAGGCTGAACGAGCTCCGTGGAAGCCATGCTGCTTCTCCGCTGAGATGGCGGGGTAGCTTCTGGGGTAGCTTCGTGCCGCTGAGATGGTTGGCCGGCAGCTGCAAGTTCCTCTAGCTTTACTAGTCTTGCATTGAGCTTCTGCATTTCGCTCAGCTCCACTTTCCTCTTTCTCTCCCGGCTTCTGTAACCGCCTGCGCCGGCAAACCCAACCACCCACGGAATGGAGCCTGTTGTGCCTCGTGTTCGTCCAGGGTGCTCAGGATTCCCGAGGGCCTCAGTCAGCTCGTCCTTCTCTCTGTCGGGAATGAACATCCCTTCCTGCACTGCGGTGATATAATCCTGAAGCTTCTTCATTGGTATTGCAAGTTGCTTGTCCGTCCAACGGCACTCCCCTGTTTCTGGGTCCAAAGTTCCCCCAACCCCGAAGAACCAAGTCCTTGAACGGTCTGGCCAGTTCAATGTCGCTGGTTGGACCCCTTTAGCAAGCAGGTCTTGCTCAGCTTTGTCCCACAACGGTCGGGCTTTGAGGTAGCCACCTGACCCCGTGTGATGGTGATACTGCTTCTTTGCAGCATTTTTCTTGTTTGTCTCTGACATTTTCTTACTCTTGTCTGATGTCTTGTAGGCCACAAATGCGGGCCAGTGATCTCTTATCTTCTCAAATCGGCCGGTGAATTCTTGAGTCTTCCCTTTGTCGACAAACTTTGTGTTCAACTCTTTGTTCCACCTCCTGAATAGATCTTACATCTTCTTAAGAGCACACACCTTGACCTTTGGCTCTATAACTGGCTTATTCGGATCCTCCTCTGGCGGTAGGGTGAAATTTGCCTTCAGCGAGGTCCAAAGATCATCTTTCAGTCTATCGGTGACATAAGAAACTTCAGGGTCGTCGTCCTTAGGCTTATTCCATTTCTGGATGCTGATCGGGATGCTGTCCCTAACAATAGCTCCGCACTGAGCAGAAAATGCGTCCTTGGTCCGCTTGGGTTCGATCGGTAGGCCATCGTCCGCGAGTTGTGTGATCGTGAACCTTTCATCCTAGCGCAACCTTTTCTTCGGGCCTCGTCTCGTTACGGAAGTTTGGCTTGATCCGGAGGGCTATAAAAGAAGAAAGAAGCGTTAATATATGTACATACCAAAACAATTAATGCATCAATTAGTCAGCACAGGCTTAATTAATATATATACCTCGTCGGACTTTGCAACAGCTCCCTCCTCCGTTCGGTCCCCGGAGCCTTCATCATGGTCTCCTTCTTCCTCCGCCATTCGGTCACCGGAGCCGTCATGATCATGTCCTTCCTCCTCCATTGTTCGATCACCGGAGCCGTCATCCTCTCCTTCTAGACAATCGGTGTCGTTGAGAAACGACAAGGGATCAGCACCGGCGAGGATTATATCCCCCAACAACCGTTCTTGTTCTAAGTCTCTTTGATCCATAGTTTCTGCAAATATTACAACATGGCAATTAATATACAAACATGAGAGATGGATATATTAGTGGCAAACATAGACCTAGCTAGCTAATCACAACAAGGAATCATATTAGTGGCCTCGATGCTTCTAGGGTTTGGGGTGGCCTCGACGCTTCTAGGGTTTGGTCGGGCGAGAGGGGGTTGATCAACGTCCCCCCTCATGTTGAAGAGTTACCGGAGTTTTCTATGAACAAAAAAAATACTACCTATCACATGACTTGTCCGGCGACCGGACCGGACCGCCTCTCTCATGAATGTCCGACGTCCGGACCGCCTCTCTCATGAATGTCAAACAAGGGATTCTCTTAACCTTTACGGGATTTAACAAAATGGCGCCATTCTAGATGTGCAGAAAATGGTCCATATATTTTTACTGATCTCATCTACCCTTCTATATGTCACGTTGTCTAGTGTCAAAGGATTCAAGAAAACCATGGCTTCACCATTAGCCGGAAGTAACAGGTGCATGATGGTACAAAGCTCTCCAAAGTTGTTTTGGAACGGACTCCCGGATAAGATAATTCGCTTTTTGGTACGAAGTTCAGCAAGAGCCTTCCGAATATCGCTATTTGGAAGGCCTTTGCTGAACTTCGTAACAAAAAGCGAATTATCCTATCAGGACTCCATTCCAAAAATAACTTTGGAGGGCTTCATACCATCATGCGCCTGTTACTTCCGGCTAATGATGAAACCATGGATTTCTTCAATACTTTGACACAAGAGAACGTGCACATATAGAAGCGTAGATGAGATCAGGAAAAATATGGATCAACTTAATTATGCACATCCATAATGGGGGCATTCTTGATAAATCTCTTAATAATGGGGGCATTCTTGATAAATCCCTTATTAAATGTTGCATATGTCAAAATTCAAACTTTGACATATGATCAAACTTTGACATATGATCAAATGTTGCATAGGTCAAAATTCAAACTTTGACATATGATCAAACTTTGATATATGATCAAATGTTGCATATGTCAAAATTCAAACTTTGACATATGATCAAAACTATTGCATCTAGTTACATTGGATCAAATGTTGCATCGTGAAATATGCAACATTCAAACTTTTTTCAATATGACAAACTTTTAATACATTCAAACATCTAAAACATCAAAACATACATATATACATCTAAAACATCAAAATTCCTACTCAATAAAACATCTAAAACATCAAAACATAAAGTATTCATCAATATCATCATATCATCAGTTTTTCAATTATCATCATATATCATCGAACAAAATTACAACAGAAAAAATTGACCAAGTTTTCATATATCATCATATCATCATCTAGTACAAAAAAATTGACTAAGTTTTCATATATCATCATATCATCATCATCATCATCATCATCATCATCATCATCATTATCTACTACTACAAAAAAAATTGACCAAGTTTTCATATATATACTACAGAAAAAATAGATCAAGTTTTCATATATATACATCTAAAAAACATCTAAAAACATCTAAAAAATTTGGTCCAATCTTGGCATTGAACTACAACCCTATTTTTCCTTGCTAAAAAATTCTGAAAAAATTACTCCAACTTCATGACAGTACCCACACTCCATTTCACCAAAAACCTTCTGATCCATAGTTCAAATTTTTCAAATTTCGTTCAAATGAAATTTGAACCAGATTCAAATTCTAAGCTGAAAACCTATTCTAAACCACTCCAAAAATTCTGAAATTTTGCCATCACCTTTGTCTTGCATCAGTACATCACCACAAAAAAATTCAGAAATTTCAAAAATGCCCAAAGCCATCTAGCATTTCATCAAACACCTTCTATGCACTGTTCATCACTGTAAAAAAATCAGAAAATTCAGAAGGGGGGGCTGCTGCTGCTGTTCTTCACTGTCCACTCCTTCTGCTCTCCTTCACGGCGTTGCTGCTGCTCTTCAATGCGTCGGGGCCGGCGGCGACCATGGAGCAGTGGCAGAGCAAGGCCGGGCTCGGGGGCACGCGAAAATGGGGAGCAATGGACCATGGGAAAGGGGAGGGCTCACTGGGAGGGACGGCGATGGCTGGAGGCCGGCGACGAGGACGGCGGGCTCGGGGCGGCACGCGGCGACGGGGACGAGGACGGCGGGCTCGGGGAGGCGACGGGGACGGGGACGAGGGCGGCGGCTCGTGGACGAGGACGGCGGGCTCGGGGAGGCGACGGGGACGGGGACGGGGACGAGGACGGCGGCTCGGGGATGCCGGTGACGAGGACGGCGGGCTCGGGGAGGTGACGACGCGGTCCGGCAGCCTGGCGGCGTCGAGGTGTTCGTCGGCGCCGTCGGGGGAGAGAGTGCAGGATCGAAGAACTGAATGGAAATTTTCACAAGTGCTGCTTATATACATGAAGCATTGGTCCCGGTTCGTGGAACCAACCGGGACCAATGCCCCCCTTTAGTCCCGGTTGGTGGCACAAACCGGGACCAAAGGGTGGCATTGGTCCCGGTTGGTGCTTTGGTCCCGGTTCGTGCCACCAACCAGGACCAATAGCTTGTGCCTGGCACAGCCGCGGTGGATGTTTAGTCCCACCTCGCTAGCTGAGGAGCTTCGGCACTAGTTTATAAGCGCGGCTATGCCTCCCCTTTCGAACTCCTCTCTATTGCAGGCCTACTGGCCTAAACGTGTCTCTCTACCTGTGGGCCTACTTGGCCTTCTGCGGGCCTGAATCCTGGCCCACCTGGTGGGTTGGGTTTCTAGTCGTATTCAGGCCGTGGTGGCCCAGTAGGCGGCATTTTTTTATTGTTTTCCATTTTTTTGCATTATTTATTTTCTTTTGTTTTTTGCTTTATTTTTTTAATTCTTTTTGCTGTTAGGTCACAAAAATTATAAACTTTCTGTTAGTGCCATTAGTTTTCAAATTTGAATAGTTTAAATTTGAATTCTTTGAAATTTGTGTGAATCACTAATTTGTGAATAACTTTACTATAAAAATAGATTTTTGAGTGATTCTTTTTCCTGCTATTTAATATTACTATGTTTTATCATTATATTCAAAAACAGATTTTGTTATTTTAGTTTCTAACTAACAAAAATCTTTATGATAATTCTTTTTGCTATTAAAATTTCTAACAAAAAAAATTCTTTATGATAATTCTTTTTGCTATTAATGTTTTGAACAAAAAATACTTTGATAATTTTAGTTGCATAAATTTTTTATAATTTTAGTTTCAAAAATACTAGAAGTTTATAAAATATTTTTAGTTGATTCCTTTTGCTATTAGAGTTTTATAAAAGCTTTTTAGTTGGTTTTTTTGCTATTGAAGAATATTACAGTTTTGTTTTAGTTGATCATAACAGAATATTTTAATTGATTTTTTTAGTTGTTTCCTCTTGCTATTAGAGTTTCATAAAAGTTTTCTAGTTCATTATTTTTGCTATTAGTTCATTCTTTGAGCTAAATGACCCTGAAATTGAAAATCACTTCAAATGAACTGTGAAAAGGTTGAAAGTTGGTATGGTATCATCATTTCACCCACATAGCATGTGCTAAAAAGTTGAGAGGGTTACGGCAAAAACTGGATGCACTTCGTGTACAAAATGGACAATCTCTTTCGAAGTATCAGGGTTTCGGACGAAAACTCATCTGTTACAAAGGGATTTCATTTTTTTTGAACTTATTTGAACTCCAAACTTTTTGTGTGTTCAAAATGCACCATTCAAAGCCACATCATCAATTTTCAACCCTTTCTGACTTCATTTGGTATTTTTCATGCATTTACTGATTTTTTTGAGCTAAATGACCCTGAAATTGAAAAGCACTTCAAATGAACTGTGAAAAGTTGAAAGTTGGCATGGTATCATCATTTCACCCACATAGCATGTGCTAAAAAGTTGAGAGGGTTAGCAAAAACTGGATGCACTTGTGTACAAAATGGACAATCTCTTTCGAAGTATCAGGGTTTCGGACGAAAAATCATGTGTTACAAAGGTATTTCATTTTTTTTGAACTTATTTGAACTCCAGACTTTTTGTGTGTTCAAAATGAACCATTCAAAGCCACATCATCAATTTTCAACCCTTTCAGACTTTATTTGGTATTTTTCATGCATTTAATGATTTTTTTAAGCTAAATGACCCTGAAATTGAAAAGCACTACAAATGAACTCTGAAAAGGTTGAAAGTTGGCATGGTATCATCATTTCACCCACATAGCATGTTATAAAAAGTTGAGAGAGTTACGGCAAAAGCTGGATGCACTTCGTGTACAAAACGGACAATCTCTTTCGAAGTATCAGGGTTTCATACGAAAACTCATCTGTTACAAAAGGCATTTCATTTCTTCACATGTAACTGCAGTGATACTCTAGATCAAAGGCATCATCATAATAGTTGTGGAGAGAAAGTCTTCACTTTTTTTCGCTTGTGTCCTTTGCTTATTGCGCCGTAACCATGGATAATCTTCATCGTTTAACAGGGTGCTTGGGTCAGCCTTGACTTTGAAGGGAGGAATTTCATGAAACTTTTCATAATCTTCAGACATGTCTGTCTTGCCCTCCACTCCCACTATGTCTCTTTTTCCTGAAAGATTTATGTGGCGCTTTGGCTCATCGTATGATGTATTCGCTTCTTTATCTTTTCTTTTTCTCGGTTTGGTAGACATGTCCTTCACATAGAAAACCTGCGTCACGTCATTGGCTAGGATGAATGGTTCGTCTGTGTACCCAAGATTATTCAGATCCACTGTTGTCATTCCGTACTGTGGGTCTACCTGTACCCCGCCTCCTGACAGATTGACCCATTTGCACTGTAACAAAGGGAACTTAAAATCATGTCCATAGTCAAGTTCCCATATGTCCACTATGTAACCATAATATGTGTCGACCTTTCCCCTCTTGGTTGCTGCATCAAAGCGGACACCACTGTTTTGGTTGGTGCTCTTTTGATCTTGGGCGATCGTGTAAAATGTATTCCCATTTATCTCGTACCCTTTGAAAGTCAATACAGTCGAAGATGGTCCCCTGGCCAATGAGTACAGCTCATCAGAAACAGTGTTGTCACCCATGAGACGTGTTTGCAACCAACTGCCGAAAGTCCTGATGTGTTCACATGTAATCCAGTCGTCACACTGCTCCGGGTGTTTGGAGCGCAGAATATTCTTGTGTTCATCAACATACGGGGTCACCAAGGTAGAATTCTGTAGAATTGTGTAGTGTGCTTGAGACCAAGAATGCCCGTCCCTACATATTATTGAGTCCGCTCCTAGCGTGCCTTTTCCAGTCAGTCTCCCCTCATACCGCGATTGAGGGAGACCAATCTTCTTAAGGTCAGGAATGAAGTCAACACAAAACCCAATGACATCCTCTGTTTGATGTCCCATGGAGATGCTTCCTTCTGGCCTAGCGCGGTTACGAACATATTTATTTAAGACTCCCATGAACCTCTCAAAGGGGAACATATTGTGTAGAAATATCGGGCCCAGAATGGCAATCTCGTCGACTAGATGAACTAGGACGTGCGTCATGATATTGAAGAAGGATGGTGGGAACACCAGCTCGAAACTGACAAGACATTGCGCCAAATCACTCCTTAACCTTGGTAGGATTTCTGGATCGATCACCTTCTGAGAGATTGCATTGAGGAATGCACATAGCTTCACAATGGCTAATCGAACGTTTTCCGGTAGAAGCCCCCTCAATGCAACCGGAAGCAGTTGCGTCATAATCACGTGGCAGTCATGAGACTTTAGGTTCTGGAACTTTTTCTCTGCCATATTTATTATTCCCTTTATATTCGACGAGAAGCCAGACGGGACCTTCATATTGAGAAGGCATTCAAAGAAGATTTCCTTCTCTTCTTTGGTAAGAGCGTAGCTGGCAGGACCTTCATACTGCTTTGGAGGCATGCCGTCTTTTTCGTGCACACGTTGCCTCCGGTGTATCTTTTGTCTTCACATACACGCCCAAGAAGCCTAGCAGGTTCACGCAAAGATTCTTCGTCACGTGCATCACGTCGATTGTAGAGCGGACCTCTAGGTCTTTCCAATAGGGTAGGTCTCAAAATATAGATTTCTTCTTCCACATGGGTGCGCGTCCCTCAGCGTCATTCGGAACAGATAGTCCGCCGGGACCCTTTCCAAAGATTACTTGTAAATCATTGACCATAGCAAGTATGTGATCACCAGTACGGACGGCGGGCTTCTTCCGGTGATCTGCCTCGCCTTTGAAATGCTTGCCTTTCTTTTGACATTGATGGTTGGTCGGAAGAAATCGACGATGCCCCAGGTACACATTCTTCCTGCATTTGTCCAAATATATACTTTCGGTGTCATCTAAACAGTGCGTGCATGCGTGGTATCCCTTGTTTGTCTGTCCTGAAAGGTTACTGAGAGCAGGCCAATCATTGATGGTTACAAACAGCAATGCATGTAGGTCAAATTCCTGCTGGTCTTGCTCATCCCACACACGTACACCTTTTTCATTCCACAGCTGTAAAAGTTCTTCAACTAATGGCCTTAGGTACACATCAATGTCGTTGCTGGGTTGCTTAGGGCCTTGGATGAGAACTGACATCATAATGAACTTCCGCTTCATGCACAGCCAAGGAGAAAGGTTATAGATACATAGAGTCACGGGCCAGGTGCTATGATTGCTGCTCTGCTCACCAAAAGGATTAATGCCATCCGCGCTTAAACCAAACCATACGTTCCTTGCGTCACCTGCAAAGTCCTCCCACTTCCTCTCTATTTTTCTCCACTGCGACCCGTCAGCGGGTGCTCTCAACTTCCCGTCTTTCTTACGGTCCTCTTTGTGCCATCGCATCAACTTGGCATGCTCTTTGTTTCTGAACAGATGTTTCAACCGTGGTATTATAGGAGCATACCACATCACCTTGGCAGGAACCATCTTCCTGGGGCGCTCGCCGTCAACATCACCAGGGTCATCTCGTCTGATCTTATACCGCAATGCACCGCATACCGGGCATGCGTTCAAATCCTCGTACGCACCGCGGTAGAGGATGCAGTCATTAGGGCATGCATGTATCTTCTGCACCTCCAATCCTAGAGGGCATACAACCTTCTTTGCTCCGTACGTACTGTCGGGCAATTCGTTATCCTTTGGAAGCTTCTTCTTCAATATTTTCAGTAGCTTCTCAAATCCTTTGTTAGATACACCATTCTCTGTCTTTCACTGCAGCAATTCCAGTGTGGTACCGAGCTTTGTGTTGCCATCTTCGCAATTGGGGTACAACCCTTTTTTGTGATCCTCTAACATGCGATCGAACTTTAACTTCTCCTTTTCACTTTCGCATTGTCTCTTTGCATCAACAATGACCCGACGAAGATCATCATCGGGCACATCGTCTGGTTCCTCTTGATCTTCAGCTTGCCCCGTAGCAGCATCATTGTATTCAGGGGGCATATAGTTGTCATCATCCTCTTCTTCTTCGTTGTCTTCCATCACAACCCCTCTTTCTCCGTGCTTGGTCCAAACATTATAGTGTGGCATGAAACCCTTATAAAGCAGGTGGGTATGAAGGATTTTCCGGTCAGAGTAAGACTTCGTATTCCCACATATAGGGCATGGACAACACATAAAACCATTCTGCTTGTTTGCCTCAGCCACTTTGAGAAAATTATGCACGCCCTTAATGTACTCGAAGGTGCGTCTGTTACCTTACATCCATTGCTGGTTCATCTGCGTGCATTACATATAATTAAGTGTGTCAAAAACCATTACAGAACATCATGAATACAGAAGTGACCAAATTAATAGAAGTTCATCATCACATTAAAACCAAAGTACATACATAGTTCTCATTGAACAACACATAGCTCTTCAGAGCATCTAATTAAACCATACATTGAAACTATGTAAAACATTTCAATGCAACAACAAATGCGATCATAATCGCAACTAAGGTAACAATTGATCCAACGGCATAATGATACCAAGCCTCAGTATGAATGGCATATTTTTTAATCTTTCTAATCTTCAAGCGCATTTCATCCATCTTGATCTTGTGATCATGGACGACATCCGCAACATGCAACTCCAATCTCATCTTCTCCTCCTCAATTCTTTTCAATTTTTTCTTCAGGTAATTGTTTTCTTCTTCAACTAAATTTAACCTCTCGACAATAGGGTCAGTTGGAATTTCCGGTACACATACCTCCTAGATAAAAACATCTATGTCACGTTGGTCGGCATAATTGTCATAAACACTAAATGAACCAAATAGTTATAAAAGATAATATATACCACATCCAAATCATAGACAGGATAAGGGCCGACGGAGGCGGATACCAAAACCATCGCACTATATAATAACAAACAATAATAAAAGTAAGAAAATTACACAAGTATCTATCTAAATCATACAAGTAAGAACTTTTTTCTTTTAGAAAGAAGATAAGAACAAGAGGCTCACCACGGTGGTGCCGGCGACGAGATCGGCGCGGGCGATCGACGGCGGTGAGGACGGGGACGGGACAGGACGGACCGCCAAACCTAGACAAATCTTTAGGAAAATGCAGCTTCGGCAAGGAGCTTCGAGAGGAGAAAGCTTAAGTGTGGCTCGGGCATTTCATCGAACACCTTATGTGCATAGGAGGTGAGCTAGAGCACCACAAAGCTCTTCCACGGCCGGGCAAAAAAACAGAGCAGTGCACTGCTCTGCTCGCGGGCAGGGGGTATATATAGGCTTCCCTTTGGTCCCGGTTTGTCGCTAGAACCGGGACTAAAGGACAACATTTGGTCCCGGTTCCAGCCACCAACCGGGACCAATGGTTGTGGGCCAAGAGCGAGGCCCATTGGTCCCGGTTCGTGTATGGAACCGGGACCAAATGGGTCAGACGAACCGGGACCCATGGCACCCGAGGCCCGGCCGGCCCCCTGGCCTCACGAACCGGGACTGATGCCCCCTTTGGTCCCGGTTCGTGGGTGAACCGGGATTAATGCCCTTACCCGGCCCGGACCAAAGCCCTATTTTCTACTAGTGAAATCACGGCGAAGGGTTTCTGGGGCCCCCTCCCCACCCCCGCTGGTGTCATGTATATAGCAGTAGAGAGGCAGCATATCCGGGACACAGTATATTTTTTTATGGCCGAGCTAATATGCGGGATCTGTTCGGCCCGCCGAAAACATAAATCCTGCCGGTCGGAATATTTGGGGCCGGAGGCCTTTTACACGATCTTCTAGCTAGATGTGACATAGCTAAGCAAATCCCGTCTAAAAAAAGCTAAGTAAATCTCTACTGCCTAAAAGAAACGTAGTGTTCCGTTTCCTCTCTTATGTTCGCCCCTCTTCGTCCAACCTCTCGTACGAGCCCCTCCACTCCGTAGCGATTTTCTTTTCTCCCTCCACCGGTTTTCTCCCTCCTGGTTTTATCCTCACCTGGCCGAACAAACCGATTCTGTTTTTGGTAAACGTATAATTCACATAAGGTAACCAGACGCAATCAATCCAAACGCAATAGATTCATGCATGGCAATCAATTCATTCATGGCGGTCATCAATCTCCTTCCTTCTTTCAATCAAACGGTGATCAATCTCTCCTTCCTTCTTTCAAAGGAGTCTGGCCGCCGCCACAAGCTCCCCCATCTGGCGAACGGCAGGAGGTCGCGCTCCCCTTCCACGACCTCTTGCTAGCGACGCCCCAAGGTCACCGTTGTGGGACACCGAGGGATTCGCCGCTGCTGCCCGGAGCTACTTTACCCTTGGCGTCGAGGAGGCGGTGGGCGAGAGATCATGTGCTCCCGGGGCTGCCGCTGTTGGGCTCGTCTCGTCAGGCGGACACGGAGTCGATGGGGCCGCTGGCCACGCCCCGTTCTTCTCCCTCTCCCTCCCAGTTCATGCTCCTTTAACTCTTCCCCCAGTCTTGAGGTCAATCTCGTGAGGGACTCCTGATTTTTGAACATATATGTTGCTTGTTGTGTTGCAGCCTGCGCCCTGCAGGCCGTTGAGGTCGGGTGTGGCAACTCGCGATGCGGCGAGGAGCTAATGCGGCACGGCGCCGTCGGCACCGACGTCACCTGCATCAACCTCTGCCTGAACAACCTCTAGCTTATTTTGACTTGGGAATAGGTGCCGCTGAGTGCTGATGCCATTTGAATTTTTAAGCAATCGCATCCTAACCCTTTCCATGTT
Source organism: Thinopyrum elongatum (assembly GCA_011799875.1). NCBI lineage: Eukaryota > Viridiplantae > Streptophyta > Magnoliopsida > Poales > Poaceae > Thinopyrum > Thinopyrum elongatum. The sequence goes on from CM022303.1 coordinate 664,878,639, forward strand.
CTTCTACACATGTCACTATCCCCGCAACAAGTGACAACTCCATAACGAGCATGGCTGAGAAAAGAATCTGGGAGATACGATGTGAAGCAAAAGTGCAGCAATTCTTGTGGAGGCTAGCCATTGTCGTTTCCCTTTTTTTTTTGAAACGAGGCAAAAGATTTGCCATTTCATTGATTAAGAAGAAGTGAGAATTGCCCGGTTAATTGACGGAAAACCGGGCTAAAACCGATACAACCCAACCCATAAAATGGGCATCACCGGCCAACCTGGCCAACATTGTGTGTGTGTGTGCTGCTGCAAAAGATTAGATGAGGACGGGCCCTCGTTCATAAGATGCAAGGAAGTCAAGAAACTATGGAGAAGTTTAGAGCTTGAAGGACTACGTCCACATGTCGGCTGCATATGGATATGCTAAAGAAGTAGTACAGGTACTAGACTTGCCGGAAGATCAAAGGGTTCTGGTTATATGCATGCTATGGAGGTGGTCGAGCCGCCAAAACAAGGTAAATGCTCGAGAAAAAGGGAGGCCTGCAGGAGAAATGCTACAGTTATGGAGTATTGGGCATTAGAATCCATCGATACGTAGGGAGCAGAGAGAGTGGCAGAAACCAATGGCCGACGTCCTCAAAATCATTGTTGATGGGGCCTTTCATGAAGCAGCAATGTGTGGTGGCTGGGGCTTTGTGATGAGGGATAATAACGGGGATGTTATGGGATTAGGAGCTGCTCGGATGGAACATGTGGCCAGTGCTATGCAAGCGGAAATGACGGCATGCCTTGAAGCTCTACAAGCAGCGTCCGCATGCATGGGAATGACTTCTGTCCAGCTCGAATCCGCCGGCCAATCCGCATGGGTATGTTGCTGCTAAAACTGTGTTGTTTTTGGTTGTTTTGTTCATGTCTTATAGAATATAAAAAGATACAAAACCTAATTAATAAAGTGGCTGCATGCATCGTCCAGATGCAGAGGCCGGGAGTCTTCCTTTTTTTCTAAAAAAAAAAGGAAGAGCGAGAGAGAAGAGGTTTACATGATGATTGGTATTGAACCGCTAGAATATCTCTACTCCTAATGTCTTAGTTGGTAGTCCCCGTCGGTTAATTTTCGTCCCACCTACCATGGTTTTTTTTGTCCTCCCTCCCACCTCCCAATTCCCCCACAGTAACTATCCCACCTCCCAGTTTCGTCGGTTTTTTTTCGTTGGTTTTTTTTTGTCTGGTTTTATTTCGTATCTCATCCCGCACGTAAAAGAAAAACAGCCAACGAGGCTCCTCGATCTGTTTCTCAAACAACGCCCCAGCCCCGAGAGGAGCCGCCGCCGCCGAGAGGATCCATGTCCCCCGAGAGGAGCCGCCGCCGCCGAGGACTGAGAGGAGCCGCCGTCACACACCGCCTCCCCCAGGTCGCCACCGTCACACACTGCCTCAGGTCCGTTCATCTCTCCTCTCCTCGCCACTCCTCACTGCCAGCCCCGCACAGCTTTGCCTCCACGGAGGGGATTCGCTCTATGGCGTTCATGAGAGGTGGCTGCAGCCGCCATGGTGCCGATCTGGTCCTTGCTGCTGGATCCGGCCCTATCCACCCCTCCTCCCGGTCCGATCCAATGGCGACCGCACGACGTCGATCTCCCGGATGGCGTGAGGTCCTAGCCAGGCCCCTTGCGGTTTGGGGTCAATTTGAGGTGGCTCCGGTGGAAACATGGAACACATCCCATTGTTACAGGGGCTCCCGACGCGACATCCAGTTGCTCTGCGCGCGGGGGTTATTTTCATCTCTGTTTGCTTTTGCGTTTATTTTGCAGGCAAAAAACAGGTGAGCGAATCGGGATTCAGCCTTGGGAGATTTTTTGCGATGATGTTGCTCGATGTTCTTTTTGCGATTCAGGTATTCGTTTTGCACATGTTCATAGTGGGCAAATCGGTTTTTTGTGACGATTTCTGTGTTTTTCATCGTCAGTGTTAGAACACATTTGTTTCATCAGGGGGATAGTTGTGATTCGTGCGCCCAGACCCGCCCATGGTACTACGTCAGGAGGAGAAGCATATGTGGCCAGGACTACGAGGACCTCTTGCCACACCAAATGTCAAGCTTGATGTTGCTGCTGCTACGGTTCCATGGCTGCCATCGATGCCCTTACAGATCTACTTGTTGCTGATCCACCCCAGCGCCTTGGAGGTTCGCTCCTCCGACCTGAGCGTCTGCTTCTTTGAAGGGGCTCGACCCTCAATCTAATGCCTTTCAAGATCCCAGCACGTTTGATTGGAATCATTAAAGACCCAATGTTGTTTTTGTGACCTCAGATGACCATGGCATCTTCACTATTGAGCTCAAGTCAACTCTGACGAGGAAGGTATGGGAGATTGGCAGTGTCAAGCATGTGTTTCCTTACGTCTTCTTCTGTACTCCAGCTGGTACAACTTCCTGTACTTTCTCATCTTTTTTTGGTTAATTGTGATATGTATTTATTTCAGCTCACACCTCAGTTCCAGTAACCATTAGAGTCTGACTTCTGTTCTCTTATTGCATATTAGTTCAAATAATGGATTACCCTGTTGTAGTTTTTGATACTACTCCTACAGGGCATACTTTAGGGTTGCTGCACACTTGAGAAGAAAAATGATGCGAGTAAAGAATAGCTTCAGTGGTCTATTGAATCAGGTGTTCCTTAATCTTGATAAATTCCAATCTATTGGGAAGCTATGATTGTTTTCATGTGTATGCCCACCGCCGTGTTGCTTTTATTCTGATTTTAACTCTGAAGAACTAACATATTATGCATCTGTTCATTCCAACATGACAATACACTGTATAATTTACGAAAGAAGATGGGCATGATAGTCTGTTCTTGGTTCATTAGAACATGGCCTACCAATATGTCGAGGAATTAACGGCATCCTGAATAAAAGATGATTCCTTAATTGTTTGATTTGCTGAGTCTTACATATAAATAGATACTGTGATCCATGGAATTCTTCCATTGTTTGTATTGAAGTCAAATGACAGTATGCTCTTCATATATACTTTCAATATAGTAGAATATTCATTTGGGATAAATTGACTTGTTCTATTTGAAAGTGCTGCACCGACACTAATAAACAAATCCAATCTCATGTCATCTATTTATTCTGACAAAGGGTGCCATGTAGACTAGGAATTAGAAAAAAAAAACAAGTACTAGGATACATTGCAAACTATGGAATGAAAGAAACCTACTTGAAAAGGCCTCAGCAATTCTATCAGGGGGATAGTTGTGATCTATGCATGCAGCTAGGTTTTCCATTTTAATTTTAGAGACGACAAGCAACTTTGTTGTGATCTTATTAGTTTTTCAAAATGGGAATTCAGTGATGATCATGTTATATTAGCATAGGTTCAGAAATAACTTTAGTCAGTAAACAAATTATTTTCTTGCAGGTCAGTTCTGATATATGTTCAATAGCTCAATTTTGTTTTGACCTACTACGTTTAGTCAATGTTAGCTCTAGCATCAACACTAATTGTCACTCTCATGCCACCCCATGGACGCCTCTGACTGAGGTGCAGGTCGGTGCTCGCCGTGGTTACATCCACCAGATTTTCCTTATGTAGTTTGTTGAAAATGAAGTGCTTCCACCAGCATGAATATTCCACGAAAATCAGACTTAATGTTTGGTAAAACATGAAGCTCCAGTCTCTATAGATATCGTCTAGATCAAGGATATAAATTATCATCTGCATCCAACTGGTGTGTTTTGACGGATGGTTGTGGCTGAACCCGCAAATCCTCATTGAGATTTAGATGTACAGGATAAGAGTGTGTCAAGAAAGTCAATATATGGTTTAGTGCGGCACATATGTTGTCTACTAGGTAGTTACGCAGACATCTATTCCACCTAGGTGCTTACTTATGCACACTTGTACTTTCTGTTGTAGTAGTTAATTGAAGTGTTTGTTTTTTAATTTGGTTTCTTAAGATGCTGTCATGGTAGTGTTAATTAGTCTCAATCTTTTAATGTAAAATGCTCTAACTGATGGTTGCTATATAGTCATGGATTGTATACAGTTTGGTTTCGTCACCCTGAAATAATAAATTGTTCCTTTGTTTGTTTTTGTGTTCCATAGCAAGGATTGAATAATTAGAACTCAAAAGGAAGTTTCAGGATTTGTAATGAAATCCTATTGTCGCCTTATGTCGAGGCAACCATGACATTCTCTGTACCAAATAGACCACAACAAAATTTACAACCCACCCAGTCGTTATCCCTTATGAGCTGATTTATATCACTCATGATGTAAGGCCCGCTTTTGTGGGGTTAGAAGGTACTTGTGGACACCACCTTTAAGAATGTAGCTGAATTCCGGATTATCTTCCTTTTGATCAACCATATGGCTTCTACTAGATGGATGTTCATCAATTATGTCAGATGTCTGTTGGTGTTGTCATCACTTGTCACAAGTTTGACCTATATTGCACAGCATAGTCCCTGTCATGGGAATGCCCTGTTCTCTGAAGTTTACCAAAACAATAACTATTTAGTTCAACATTGACAGTGTTTCTTGTTTGTTCTATTAAGCGGTTCAAAAAGTTACAGGGTTTTTAAGATTTATCTGCGCTTTCTTGAAAGGTATGCTCGAATCACTTCTACAGATCTGGATAGGAAAGTTTGATTCTTCCTTACTAGAGCCATATGACCAAAAGATGATTGGAAGGCTCTTTGCAAGCATAATGTGAATCTTGTATAGTTTAATTTGGGATATATTTTCTTATAAATGTGTAATGGCGCATACATAAATTGTCTCAGTTAAACGAAGGATTTTTTATTTAGCTGCGCCTCAATTTAACGTGCAGGTGACTCAGTTGGGACACCAGGAACAGGATTGCCGCGGGGTTGGACAAGGGGCTGCGCTACTTGCACTTTTTGTGCAGCCTGGGATACCATATTGCAACCTCAAGCCAGTGAGTTTAATTCAGTTAAATGTATATGTTCTCATTTTCCATTTCTTAAATTTACGATGCGGTATCTTTGTCTATTGATTTCAAATTGGCGAGATATAATTAAACCTAGGTTAATCACATTTTTACGGGGACAAATCTTGATTCTTAAGTGCAGTCTAACTGTCGATAAATCTTTTATGTATAATATGCTGCCGGGAATGTAGGTACATTCCAGGAGTTCGCGGATGTTTAGTGTTGGATTCTGTTGTTCCAAGGTTCATGGTTGCTACATGCTCGTTGTTTTTGCCTCGGTTGCCTTGATGAGTTTCTGTCACCCACCGTGTGCGCCGCAGGATATTGCGTCAGCCAGTCGCTGGTGCACCCCACCATCACGACCATCGCTGGCACCACAAGGTACATCTAGGTTCACACATTGTTCCCGCAAAAAAAGAGGTTCACGCATTGTTAACAAGTTGCAGATGAACTTTGCTTCATAAATTGGAGTGGCTCGTGATTCTGTCTATATTGGCCCTTCCTTGCAGATACATCTGAAGCTTGAGGATAACGGATTGGTCGAGACATTAGGGATACTCGTCATTTTGATATTATTTATCTGCATATACCAGCTCCAAATTTTAGATATTCTAGCGAGTCCATGAGGTATAAGCATGTGCAACATAGTTCTTTGTTTTTGCTTGCCTGTATTCTTCTCACTCTAATTTCCATAGGACTGCTGTAAACACCATGCGGTGGTTGTATGCTGCCATGGAGGGAATAAAAAGCGCATGTTGATTGCAAGGATGAGTATAAATAGTATAACTAAGGAGTGGTTGGGCTAGCCCAATTTGTTTTCTTAAAATTGTACATTATTATTTAGGTAAAACTTATAATTTTGTGGCCTCAAATAGCATTTAGATTTATAGATTATTTTATCTTAAAAATACAAATTTATATCTAATTCTATCATATTAACTTGCTTCAGAAACGCCGAACCGCAATGGTTGGCTGTTGCTTGAGGAGGTGCATATGTCGTCAAGGTTGTGTATTGCTGGAGCTAGGAGCGCTTCCATATTCTAAAGTTGGTTGTTGATGGTTGAGCCAGACTGTGGAAAAAGTAACCTTATAGTGAGTATTCATAATGCACAATAATTTAAAATAAAATTTTCATTGAGAGAAAAGGTAAAAAAAATCAGTGCTATTTTCTCACAGTAAGTTAGTTGGAGATGAATTGGGATGACTCGGGCATTACAACAAACAGTTTGTAAATGATGTACCGGCCAGCTGACTTATGTATCTTGCAGTGTCGGCGTCATACTTCTGTACATAGAAGGATGGATTTAGTAACAAACACTTGAATAGTTCTACTAATTTGGGTTTCCTGTATACGTACCTTGACCCTTTGTTCCTCTACACCAGCAATGCTTGAGGATTCACTGGATGTATTGAGATCAAATTTTGGATGCCAATTTGGATACTCAGATTACACGACCATCTGTGCATGCATATATGAGATGTTTTTTCATGGAATGTTTTGACGTATGGTGGTTTTTCATACACTCTTTTCATTTTTTATCTGGTTAGGGTGAACAATACTATTTAGGTGATTGTGAAAATGCAGGCTACAGTCCTAAATTTTCATAAGGTTTGTGAAAATACAATTTTCTACATTAAGGATGTGCCCAGCTTCCATGGCAGAGTTTAGTTGGTTAGTACATTAGTGAGTGTGTTATGTATTCGCAAGGTTGTGTCCAGTATAAGACTTAATTCCTTGTAACCATAAATGTGAGCTAGGAGGAATAAAATTTGTGCTCTATTGAACTTACTGTAGAGCGGAGCAAGACGATCGAAGAGAGGGAGGGATTACAAATATTTCATTCATGGCAGAGTTAGAAGTAGAACGAGCAATGTAGATGGACAATTATGCTTTCTTAAGAGTATATATTTTTTCGTGTGAACTATATTTATTTTTCCGTGGCAACGGCAGTTGGTCTTGAGATTGACAAAGTCACAAAAACATCGCCTCCCATTGAAAGAATATTTCCCTGCCACCACAATTGTTACTATTGTCAATTGTATGTGATAGTGAGAGAATATTACCTTGAGGTGTTTTAATGCACTATGATTAGTGTATAGGAAGAGTATGAACCATGACAAACAAGAGCAATGACTATGTGATAGCAAGGTCAAAGGTGAGGTCGAAGGGCCATCAAAAAATAGGAGGTAGGCAGGGAGAATGAAGATGATGTCATGTCTTGTTGCGGTGGTGACCCATAAGTAAATACTCTTGTTGCGGTAATGTCTCGCGATGATGCCAAGAATAATTTTGTCCTACCATGTCTATAATTGTGTGCCTTGGTCACCGTGCCAAAAATAATATACCTTAGATAAAGAAACGGAGGGAGTAGAAAGGAACAAAGAGATCAAAAAGATTATGTTATGTCTTCCCACAATTTTGGTATGTATCTAAAAGTATATTAGCTATGTATGTACTCCTAGAAAAGCTGAGGTACTCCATCTTGATGGGAAAGATAAAAATGCCCACAATTTATGGTCTTGTGCTTATCTATTTTTGTATTGCGTCCGTAGCAACGCACGGGCATTATGCTAGTGTGTATATATATATATATATATATATATATATATATATATATATATATATATATATATATATATATGTCTCGTTGCAACGCACGGGCAATTAGCAATCCGAATAAAATAAGTCCGAAAGCTGTCCGTCCAGCTCCAGCCTCCCCCCACCGAGAAATCCCCAATCCCTGGAGAACCCTAGACCCCAAATCCCCAGATCCATTCCTACGCCCATCCACCGGCGGCCGGCAATGGTGTGACCTGAAGCGCGCCACATCCCTCTTGCCTCCCGCTTCCATGGAGCGCACGCGAGGGCATCGGCGGCGAAAGCTCTCCGTCGCCGCCGGCGTCGGCGTTGGAGGTCGCGAGGACCGCCTCAGCGCGCTGCCGGACGACGTCCTCATGCACATCCTCCTCAAGCTCCGCGACGCCCCCGTCGCCGCTCGGACCAGCGTCCTCGCCCGCCGCTGGCGCCGCGTCTGGGCTCTCCTCCCGGAGCTCCATTTTCCCGTCGGCATTGACCCCGACCGCATACGCGCCGCCCTCACCGCCTATGATGCGCCGGCCCTGCGCCACCTCTTCGTTGCCGGCATTGAGGTCACCCCGGAAATCGCTGCGGCATGGCTCCCCATCGCCGCGCGCCGCCTCTCTGGTGTACTGCATTTCAAGAACACGGGGGCCATGAATGAGGCCTCCGCCGGGGAAAGAGGTACCTTGAAGTTGCCTTGCTTCGAGAAAGCAACCAAGGTCGTGCTCGATCTACATTCTATTGGCCTCACCCTGCCGCCTTCCGGCGAATTTACCCGGCTCACCGATCTGGAGCTGGTTCACATACAGCTGCACGGTCCGTGCAGCCTCAGTGACGTTGTCTCTTCATCACGGTGTCCATCTTTGCATCGCCTTTCCGTTTGCAGTGTCAGGGGTCTGGATAAGTTCACAATCCAGTCGGATTCTCTCGTACAATTGGAACTGAGGAATTTGCATACCTTGCAGCAGCTCAATATCGTTGCCCTGTCTCTGCAAAAATTAAAAGTATTTCTTTGCTTCACCAATCTTCTGAATCAAAGTCAACCAGTTGCCAACATCTCAGCCCCTCAGCTGGTGACACTTGATTGGAGGAGTGCTTATGATCCTAGCTCTGTTTTGTTTGGCGAGATGCCAAATCTCCAACAACTGACCACCAATCCTCTTTGTGTATATGGAGGAGATATAGTTTCTGCACGTAATCATCACAGCTTGATGCTTCCACAGCATTTTCACCACATCAGCAAACTTATTCTCATCCTTTTCTATCTGCCGGTATGTGAGTCAATCGATTATAACCAAATTTTGAGAGTTAAACTTGAGGAATGTATCATTTGGAATACTTGCGAAGCCATACAAAATTGAAAATTCACAACAATGCACACAAAAGTGGACTTATTTAATTAATGTGTGTTAGTCACTTTGTAGAAAAATGAGATGTTTGTGTCCTTGTCCAACTATTGACCTATTGTATGACTTCCTATGAACCTGCAGGTCCATGGCAACGAACGATTCTTGATGGAAGAGATGACAAAGCTGCCTAACATTACCATCTTGGGACTGGTTGTATTGGCATGTGGACATTCCTTTGGAGCCAGCTCATTCCATATTCTCAAGATGTCTAGCGGTATAAGAGAGCTCACGCTTCAACTTGTTACTCGGAGCGACCCTAAGGTAACACTATACTTGAGGCCTGTTCGGAGTCTCTCCAGCTCCACGACTCCGCTCCCGGAGCGGACGGAGCAGTAGCTTAAAATGTTGGAGCGAGCAAACAGTAGCTCCGCAGATCCTGGTATTTCAAGGAGCGGTGGTTTGTCGAACGGGCCCTTAGTTTAAAAGAAAATAGGCAGCAAGGAAGTTTGTGGCAAATCCCATTGCTTAGTAGCGAGTTGCCCTACTCTTGTTATTGGTTAGGGTTAGATACTGAAGTGTTGCTTATCAAACTTGACAAAGTAATATACTACTTGGATTCGTGACTTTGTAGTAGGTTTTATTTCAAAAGATTACAAGTCTGTTGGAAATGCCACAACAAATTGATGGGGTCATATTTCCAGCAAAAAATTGGAACCCTCCTTTGATCTTCTATAGCAAATATAAAATCTTCTTTTATTTTTATATGGGTTGATGATAGCATGATACATCAGCATTTTTATAAGGTTTATAATCTGTTGGCTTTACGGTTTTCTATATGCATACAACAATTATACTCTCAGCAATATTCTGGTTCGAGATTAATTTGTCTGCTTTATTCTTTTGTAAATTTTGGTGTTGACATATCTAAGAGTATCCATGCAGTCTAATAATTTCTAGTTTCATGTCTCTTATCTCAAACCATATCAGTTAATCTTAAGCTGCTGCTCCTCTTGTTTCAGGCATTTGTTGTGTGCCAACCAGGTTGCATTTGTGCCGAGCCATCAAATTGGGAAACTGAGGACCTCGTGCTACCTTGCCTCAAAGAAGTAGCAATCAATGGCCTGAGAGGAACTGAACATGAACTCGCTCTTGTGAAAAGGTTATTCAAGTGGGCAACAATGCTAGAAAAGGTGACAGTTATTTTCCATGACTCGATCACTGAAAGCAAAGGCGAAGAGTTCCGCCAGTTGTTACTGAGCTTCTCTAGGCCAGCAATATGTATGAAATTCTCGCATTGCGGAGGAAGTTTATTGTTTGACTAGGGCACCAACTTTGCCGATTTGCTATGGTTGTCAGTTCAGTATTGCGTACTTTTGTGAGACTGAACTTTGGTAACTTGTTTAAGTCCAGCAACTTGTTTCCAGCATTTCTGAGACTGAACTCTGGTAACATGTTTAATTCTAGAACTTGTTTTCAGTATCTGTGAGACTGAGCTGCTGTAACCTCTTGTAACTTGTTAACTTTGAGACTTGTTTTTAGTATTTGTGAGGCTCAAGTGTAGTAGTAACTTGTTCAACTCTGGAAACTTGTTTCCATACTGGATGCACATTTGTGGTTGTTTCCATGAATACATAACAGAGCATGTAGAAATTGCTATACAAGTATACTTGGCATATACTGAAACAGCAGTCACATACTAGTACGAATACAAGTAACGACCTGGTCTGATGCAAACTTCGAATGGCCGAATTTAAAGAGCTCTACAATATTGAGGTCCGTAAGAATTGAGATTTGAGGAGAGACTACTACTTACAATTTGGTGGCGCGAATTGGTTGCATGAGTTCTCTGCAGCTATGTACACGACTCCACGTGCATGATGTAACTTGTTCGCTTAAAAGGCGGAGATCGGTGCAGAAAACGGCATAGTCTCATCCTGCTGAGTCTGCTTAGGCTTTCAGTTATTCCCTCTGTGCGTGGGCGGGTGTTCGTGTGCGGAAGATGTGTGATAGGACAATCGAAAATGGGAAGCAAGTTTTTTGTCATTTTGTTTTTGCAGGAAAGTACGGGAAACAAGTCGCTACTGTTTTGTCACACAAAGACCGTAATCAAGTAGTTGAGTCTCGTGCAAACTAAAAGCGCAAACGAAAATCGATTTCAGCCGCACAAGTATTAGAAACAAGTTATGATCTGCTATTTTTCTTTCCTCTCTCGCAATCGATTTCAGCCGCACAAGTATTAGAAACAAGTTATGATCTGCTATTTTTCTTTCCTCTCTCGCAAGGCGATTAGAGAAAGCGTTCCTCCTCTCGACTCGCCTCCCCTCCGCCCGCCGCTCTGGCGACCGGTGGCAGGGAGGGCATTGCTGGCGCCTTGGCTTCGGTTAGTAGATATGTAGGGTTTTAGTCATTGAATGGGCGGCGCTTGGACGGATGGCGACGATTCAAGTTCTTAAGAGGGGCAGCGAAGTGCTTAAGAGCATCTCCAACACTTTACTAAAATAACTCCCCCAATAACCACGTATTGGGGCTCCCAAATAACACTTTTCTGGTTATTGGGATGGGTCTCCAACAGTTCCCCAATAATCAATCTGACATAAATATGACCCACTTGTCAATTGGTAGGTGATGACGCAGCAGTGCTCTGACACCTATTTAGGCGGTCCGACAAAAGTTCGGCGGTGGTGGTGCGTGTCCGGTGGTGGCGGCGATGCTCTGGTGATGCTCCGGCGGGGTCCGGCAATGCTCTGGCGGATGTACGGCGGCGGTGGCAGTCCGACGGTTGTACACGGTAGTGTTGATGCGGCCCAGTGGCCATTTATGGTGGAGCGTTGATACATCTCCAACGTATCTATATTTTTTGCTTATTCCATGCTGTTATATTATCATTCTTGAATGTTTTACAATCATTTTATAGCAATTTTATATTATTTTTTTTTGACTAACTTATTGACATAGTGCCCAGTGCCAGTTACTGTTTTTTACTGCGCAGAAAATCAATACCAAACGGAGTCCAAACACAGCGAAACTTTTTGAAGATTTTTTATGGACCAGAAGGAACAACTTGGGCCGAAGAAGTACCAGAGGGGTGCCCCAAGGGGGCACAACCCACATGGGCGCGCCTGGGGGCCCAGGCGCGCCCTGGTGGGTTATGCCCACCTCGATGGCCTCCCGCACCGCCTCTTTGCTCTCTATAAATACCCCGAAAATCCAAAAACCCTAGGGGAGCCGACGAAACACAATTCCAGCAGCCGCAAGTTCCAGAACCACCAGGTCCAATCTAGACACCATCACGAAGGGGTTCATCATCCTCATTGGTGCCTCTCCGATGATGCGTGAGTAGTTCATTGTAGACCTACGGGTCCGTAGTTAGTAGCTAGATGGCTTCCTCTCTCTCTCTTTTGATTCTCAATACAATGGTCTCTTGAAGATCTATTTGATGTAACTTTTTTTGTGGTGTGTTTGTTGGGATCCGATGAACTTTGATTTTATGATCAGATCTATTTTATCCATGAAAGTTATTTGAGTTTTGATCTCTTATATGCATGATTGCTTATAGCCTCGTATTTCTTCTTCAAATTTTTGGTCTAGTTAGGCCGACTAGATCGATTTTTCTTACCATGGGAAGATGTGCTTTGTGATGGGTTCGATCTTACGGTGCTCAATCCCAGTGACAGAAGGGGACATGACACGTATGTATCGTTGCTATTAAGGATAACAAGATGGGGTCTATTCCTACATGAATAGATTTTGTCTACATCATGTCATCGTTCTTATTCCATTACTCCATTTCTCCATGAACTTAATACACTAGATGCATGCTGGATAGCGGTCGATGTGTGGAGTAATAGTAGTAGATGCAGGCAGAAGTCGGTCTACTAATCTTGGACGTGATGCCTATATAATGATCATTGCCTGGATATCATCATAATTATTTGAAGTTCTATCAATTACCCAACGGTAATTTGTTTACCCGTCGTATGCTATTTTTCTCGAGATAAGCCACCAGTGAAATCTACGACCCCCGGGTCTATTCTTTATCATATTTGCTTTGAGATCTATTATTTGCCACTTTTATTTTCAGATCTATTATTCCAAAAACCCAAAAATACCTTGCTGCAAATTTTTGTTATTTATTTTATCTCGCGTTTCCGCGAGATCTATTTATCCAATCTACTACAAATTTATCTATCTTTTACCCGGGAGGGATTGACAACCCCTCTTACCCGTCGGGTTGCAAGTACTTGTTCTTTGTGTGCAGGTACCGTTTACATAGTGTTGCGTGGTTCTCCTACTGGTTCGATAACCTTGGTCTCATCACTGAGGGAAATACCTACCGTAGCTGTGCTACATCATCCCTTCCTCTTCGGGGAAAATACTGACGCGGACATGAGCCATCAAGAAAGGATTTCTGGCGCTGTTGCCGGGGAGACATCATCAACATCTATCAGGTTCCTAATCATAAATCTCATCTCCTTGCAATTTACATTATTTGCCATTTGCCTCTCGTTTTCATCTCCCCACTTCACAAAAATTTGCCTTTTTTTTGTTTGTCATTTTCTCGTCAGATCTCTTGTTTGCTATCTTTGCTTGTGTTCCCATGTGTCTTTTATTTGCTTGCATCTTCGCTTGCTAAAAATCTTTGATATGGATCCCCATCCACTTTCTAATCTTTTTAAAAGATCCGATCATGATGAACCAACTGCTAGTGAGTTGAGTCCACTAGATTATCTTTATGAAGTTTTGCTTGAGATTTATGAATCTGAAAATTGTGATGAAGAAATTTATGAAGTGATTCATGATATCTCCTTGAATGAAAAGCATGATTGCAATGATTTTACTATAAATTCTATTAATATCAGTTGTGCCAATAATATGCAAAACCCCAAGCTGGGGATGCTAATTTTGATATGTCCACTACTTATTGCAATGATCATGATTGGGGTGATAATTATTTTTATGATCTTGAAAATTTATTTAAGCCTCATGATGAATATGCTATTGATAATAATGTTTGCAATAATATTGAAAGTGGGTTTGGAAGAGTGTCAACTATAGGTAAAAATAATCCCACATATTTAGAGAGTGTTCAATCTCATGATTTTTTTTATAAAAGTGGGCTTGGAGAGGTCATGACTTTAGTTGATGTTAATCCCACTATCTTGGAAGATTATAAAACTTTTATGCATGTGGATCATGAAGAGAAATTTTTATATGATAGCTATATTGTTGAATTTGATTATGATCCTACATATAATTATTATGAGAGAGGAAAATATTGTGACAGAAATTTTCATGTTACTAAATTACCTCTCGTTATGTTGAGATTGCTATTGTTTCTTTCTTCTTCCTTGCATATGCTATATATTTCTTGTCTTGATAATTTGTTTGCTTATAAAATGCCTATGCATAGGAAGTATGTTAGACTTAAATTTGCTTGCCACTTGTTTTATGATGCGCTCTTTGCGTTATCTCTCATGTGAGCATCAATAAAATTTATGCCTAGCTAGGGGCATAAAACGATAGGGCTTGTTGGGAGGCAACCCAATGAATAAAATTTATTTTTGCCTTTTTCTTTCTGTTCTTGAGTATTTGCACAATTATGCCTCTGTTATGATTGTGTTTTTATGTTTTAATTAGTGTTTGTGCCAAGTAAAGCCTTTGAGATAGCTTTGGTGATAGTTGATTTGATCTTGTTGAAAACCAGAAACTTTTGAGTCCAGTAAAATAATTATTTAGATTCATAGAAGCGACGAAAAATTCTGAATTTTTTACACAAGATTTATATACAAATTTTCTATGTTTTCCTAAGTTTTCAGAATTTTTGGAGTTACATAAGTATGATAACAATTCGCATCTTTACAGACTATTCTGTTTTTGACAGATTATGTTTTCTTTACATTGTGTGCTTATTTTGATGAATCTATGGGTTGTATCGGGGGTATAAGCCATGGCAAAGTTAGAATATAGTAGATATAATGCAATAACAAAATTTTAATAGGTTTTCTACAGTACTTAAAGTAAATATTGGTTTTCTTATACTAACGGATCTCACGAATGTTTTGTTAAGTTTTGTGTGATTGAAGTTTTCAAGTTTTGGGTGAGATCACGATGGATGAAGGAATAAGGAGTAAGAAGAGCCTAAGCTTGGGGATGCCCCATGGCACCCCAAATTATTATCCAAAGAGAAACAAGCAACTAAGCTTGGGGATGCCCCCGAGTGGCATCCCCTCTTTCTTCTAACGACCATCGGTATTTTACTTGGAACTATATTTTTATTCGTCACATATCATGAGTTTTGCTTGAAGTGTCTTGTATTATATGAGTCTTTACTTGTTTTGCTTTTTAGTTTGTGTCACCTATCCTTGCTGGACACACCTATTTGAGAGAGCCAAAATTATGCTATGATTTATTAGAATTGCTCTATGTGCTTCACTTCGATTTTTTGAGCTATGGAATTGCTCTAGTGCTTCACTTATATCTTTTTGAGCACGGTGTGCTTTAATATTTTTGAAAAAATGCTCTCATGCTTCACTTAAATTTGTTTGAGAGTTAGTAAATTTTTGAAGAAATTCTCTCTTGCTTCACTTATATTATTTTGAGAGACAAAAAAATTTATGCTCATGTTCTTCACTTAGACTTGTTTGAGCTTGTCAAAAACAATTGCAATATATGAAACTAGTCCCAAAGTGATAGATATTAAAGAGGGATATAATAAAAACTTTCATGAAGATCATTGGACAAATTAAACTTGATTCTTTGTAATAGTTTTACGATATGATGATAGTGATATGTGAGTCATGTTGATGAGTAATTATGCTTTAGTAAGAATATTGGTGTTAAGGTTTGTGATTCCCTATGCAAGCACGAAAGTCAATAATTATGCAATGAAATTACATCCTACTTGTGGTGCATTATTCGGTGTTAGTTATGCTTAATGCTCGCTTATGTGATGTTTTGTTTCTTGGTTGGTTGCTTCTCAATCTATTTGCTAACCTCCATTTGTACTAAGTAGAAATACTACTTGTGCATCCAAAATCTTTAAACCCAGTTTTTCCATATGCGTCCACCATACCTACATATATGCGGCATTCCCGTGCCGTTCTAAGCAAATTTGTATGTGCCATCTCTAATTTTCAAAATAAATTTTCTTTTTGTGTGCTCGTACCGCTCATGAAGCGGCAGGGGGTGGCCAATATTTTTCATGCTAGATGTATTATTCTCAAGCTGAGTGTTTATTCACTTGTCATTGCATGAGAGTGCGACGGTAATAGGAATGCCCAGTCCCGAAATAAAAAAAAATTACTTTATGTTGTTAAATAATAAATTCCTTGGAAAGTGTTGGCATGGAGGGTACCCGTGGATACGGCTAGCCATGGAAAGTGAAAGAATGGTGGAAAAGAGAATAAACTTTATTTTCTGTTTGGGAACCGCCTATGATATATTTAGCATGGAAAATATTGGGAACTACTCGATCATTTTTGTTGACAAGAAAAACATGCCACCCAAAATGTTTTATCTCTATCTTTTTTTCGCTTTGAGCTCTGGCACCTCTATAAATCCCTACTTCCCTCTGCGGAGGGCCTTTCTATTTACTTTATGCAATTTTTATTTTTATTTGAGTCTCCATCCTCTCTTATAAAGCATCAACTAGGGGGCACTATGATCGTACTTGAGCATTGGGTATAGCTAATATGTGAGTGTGTTTCATGAATGGATCAATGATTGAGCATAATGGGCCAGAAATAACTTGCTTTAGTGTTGATATTTTGAAAGACTTGGTTACTTGTTGATATGCTTGAGTATTGCAATCTTCATGTCAAAACTAGACTATTACTTTGAATCATATAAAAGTCCAAATGTCCATGCTACAAACGAAAAAATATGTGATTAACATGTTAGGCAGCATTCCACATCAAAAATTGTATTTTTATCATTTACCCACTCAAGGACGAGTAGGAATTAAGCTTGGAGATGCTGATACGTCTCCAACGTATCTATAATTTTTCTTTGTTCCATGCTGTTATATTATCATTCTTGAATGTTTTACAATCATTTTATAGCATCTTAATATCATTTTTTGAGACTAACTTATTGACATAGTGCCCAGTGCCAGTTCCTGTTTTTTTCTTATTTTTTTTACTTCGCAGAAAATCAATACCAAACGGAGTCCAAACGCATCGAAACTTTTTGGAGCTTTTTTACGTACCAGAAGGAACAACTTGGGCCGAAGAAGTACCAGAGGGGTGCCCCGAGGGGGGCACAACCCACCTGAGCGTGCCTGGGGGCCCAGGCGCGCCCTGGTGGGTTGTGCCCACCTCGGTGGTCTCCCGCACCGCCTCTT
Organism: Thinopyrum elongatum; assembly: GCA_011799875.1. Classification (NCBI taxonomy): domain Eukaryota; kingdom Viridiplantae; phylum Streptophyta; class Magnoliopsida; order Poales; family Poaceae; genus Thinopyrum; species Thinopyrum elongatum. Next base: position 664,895,856 of record CM022303.1, read on the forward strand.
TGCTCTATAAATACTCTGAATATCCAAAAACCCTAGGGGAGTCGACGAAACACAATTCTAGCTGCCGCAAATTCCAGAACCAGTAGATCCAATCTAGACACCATCACGGAGGCGTTCATCATCCTCATTGGTGCCTCTCCGATGATGGGTGAGTAGTTCATTGTAGACCTACGGGTCCGTAATTAGTAGCTAGATGGCTTCCTCTCTCTTTTTTTATTCTCAATACAATGGTCTCTTGTAGATCTATTTGATAGCCGGAGGCGGAGCTTCTCCAGACTTGGTGACCGCCGGAGAATGTACAGCAGTGGGCCAAAATCAGGCTCCACACACCAATCATTGAGTGACAAGATTCTGAGTTTTGTAAATGTAGTGCACAGTTTTAAATCTTTCCTGAAAGCAAGCTGGGCAAGTACAACATATTACATAGATTCCATAATAACAGATATCAAATGAGAATAGCTAGCTGTAATTTCTGTGAAATACTCCCTCTGTAATTTCACTAAAGTAGTGATCTAAATGCTTTTATATTTGTTTATGGAGGGAGTACAATACAAACGTACCTGTTGAGCTATGAGGTCTAGACTAGTGGTAACATCTGAGAAGCGTTCAAGGAGCAAGGAAGCATCCTTTTCGTCCCTAATCCAAGAGTGAGCACTGTCTTCAAGCTTGATAGATGCTGTTAGCAAGGACGGCGTGCTCTTAAACGCAGGAACCATGCCACGCTCGGCGGCCAACTCCAGGTAGACCAGGCTTGGCACAGAGATGATGGCCTGTTTCCTGTCGTCAATGCGACAAAAATCGCAGTCCGTGATGCTCAGGCATCGCACAGATGGTGACGATATATCGTAGCTGAGTACGATTAAGAAGGAGCAACGGCTCATCTTTAAGGTCTCCAGGTTTGGGCAGCCGGAGAAATCCAGAGAGCATTGATCCGAGATCTAGACACCATCGAAAACCAGCGTCGTCAGATGAGAGGAGGAGACGGGAGTGGCAAGTATAAGGCCCAGTTCTTTTGCTAGAATCTGGGGATTCTTCCAGAATCCGACCCCTACCCAACTTCTTTCAGAATATTTGAGCCCCATTTGTTTTACAATCCTATCTAATTAGACTCTAACTAGATAGGATTTTAAAACAAATGGGGCTCAAAGATTCTGGGAAAAGCTGGATAGGGGTCGGATTCTGGAAGAATCCCTAGATTCTGGCAAAAGAACTGGGCCTAACACTCCGCAGAACCTCGTGTTTGGCATCATGGTTATCGCGGTCATGGTCGCTAAGCCGGAGCAGCCGAGCGTGGCACGACAAGGCGTACCGGACCCACAGGTCGGTGTACCGCTCCCGCTCCTCGTCGTCGTCGTCTTGCGATCCCTCGCCGTAATCCTCGTACTTCAAGTAGGCCACAATCTCGCACGCGTGGAGAGTCGTCCGCTCGTGGAGGACGATGAGGTGGTTGACGAAGCCGTTGAGGTGGCGGGCGCTCTCGAAGGCGCTGACGCCGGTGATCCGCAGGGCCGGCACGGACTTCCACTGGTGGCCCCAGCGGCGGGCAAGTACGCTGGTGCGCACGGCGTCGCGCGATGGCAGGAATGACAGCACGTGCTGGAGGACACCGTCCTGGAGCGCGCCTAGGCGGTCAGCGCCGCGGACACGGGACGCAGCCCTCCCGCCTGGCCACCGACGCATCCCCTCGAGCAGGTGGCCCGCCAGGGACAGGAGATGGTGGATCAGCGAGCTCGCGACGGCGACGGATCTCGCCGCATGACTGCACGAAGACGACGCGATAAGCACGGTTCCGCCAGGGTTTTGACATCTCGAGTGGGCCGTGGTTGGAGACCTAAGCCCACCAAGAGATTCCTTCATTATCTCATGATCTGACCGGCCCACAGATCCAACACTGATCCTTTCCCAAAGACTCGCCGCGGGTGACAGGAATAGATTGGTAGGTCCGAAAAAAGGTGACAAGTCGCGCATTGATTTTTTTTTTTTTGAGGGGTAGGCCAAATTTTATTTATTGAAGACCACAGAAAGTTGGATACAAGTTGTGTCATGGGGCTGGCCTAGCCACACATGGCAACCCAAAGCAAGATTAAGAGAAAATCTAGCTAATCTATGTGCCTCATAATTGTTGGCACGACCTTCAAAAGTAAATTTACACGAAAAGGATAAAGCTCTAGACTTAATCTCGCTGGTAATGGCTGCATAGCTGCCTAGAGTACCTTGGTTGATATCTTGGATCACTCGCTTAGAGTCGGAGGCTATTACAAATTGATTAATGTGGAGATCTTCAGCAAGGCAAAGTGCCTCGCAGCATGCGATCGTCTCCATCGTCGCTGGGTCGTCCACTCCAGTTATCACGATCGCAGAACTGCCCAGGTAATTACCTTCATTGTCTCGGCACACTGCAGCCGCCGATCCTCTCCTTCCCCGCCTAATGCCAGCATCAACATTTATCTTTGCATATTGAGGAGGTGGAGCTTTAGGGCGCCTCGGTGCACTTCCTGTCGAGGATTGTTGCACAGCAGCAGGTTGTTCTGGCCGGCTATCCCCTATCATTGTTAACTCTTCCAAAAATCTATTTATGAAAGAGAAGATGGAGTGTGGGCTCTGAAAAATTCCCTCATGGATAGCCTTTCTGCGTGATGTCCATATCGCCCACAGAGTGACTCCCAATTTGACAAACATCTCATGTGATAATGCATCCAGCTGTGTGAATAGCCAGTTTTTGGCCAAAGGTTCGGACGTCGCCAATAAGCTCATCGCCATCTCCTTCCTCATCCACCAATGCCCACGTGCATATAGAGGAGGTGCATTCTAGTAGTGAAGTCGCGCATTGATGATAGGTTGGATCGAGCCGGCCAGTGACCGTAGCAGATAGTTTTTTTTTTACATCAACCGCATGCATGCAATTTATTCAAAAGGTTCAGGGATATCTGAAGCTACAATACTGAGAATACAATCAGGGGGCCGAAACGCCCAGACCCTAGCAAGTGCATGCGCTGCGCTGTTTCCTGAGCGCCAGATCCAGCCTACTTTGTATTCCTGCCTTGTGCGTAGAAGCTCTTTCACCTCTTCAATCACAGGACCTAAAATCACAATTAGTCGGATTAGCATACTGCTTAATTTAAATGGTGCGAAGCAAGAAGAATAATATTATTTGTGAGAAACATGAAGCTGATAGAAAGTTTTGGCTTATGTTTTGCGTATTTGGTTGTTCAATTCTTGACATATGTAGATTGCTACATTTCATAAACATACATGGGACTGCATAATTACAAATTCACCGAGACTAATAATTTGACCTATTGTTAGAACAAGTTTTTTTTCCGTTATGCTTACTATTTACACATTTACTCGTCCAGTTAATTTAGAAATAATTATTGTGAATTTTCACACAAACATGGGATTGGAGTGCAGAAACTTAAAAAACTAGGAAGACTAATAATTCGACTTACTGTCTTAAGAATGCCTATTTTATCTTGATCTCGATTTGCTCAACAGGCACTCCACATGAACTCAGAACCTTCACAATTTTGTGAACACGCTCATCTTGTTCCTGACATTTGACCATGACAGCCCTGAGACACTTTGATGCCAAGAATCTACAATGGCTGTACAGTTTGTTTCTTGAGCAATTTGATATGGCTATACAGTTTAAGAAAATGAATCTACAATGCAACTGAAACTTCATCCTGTAAAATATGTACTATAATACTTAGAAAACTTATATATATATAAACAGGATAATATCTCATGCAAACATCCGTTTGAGAATTTGTTAGCATGTCCACGTAATGAGGGATTCGGGCTCGCTGTATCTTGCTGGAAAACCGACATGCACGTGCATTAGGAAAATATATACGCTCAGGTCATGGCGGCCTCGTGTAACAAAACAGAAGGCGACGGCTGCGATGGCGGCGGCGGTGACGGTGACGGAGGCAGCGGCGGCAACGACGACGGCCGCGACGGCGATGGCGACAATGTGATGCAGTGCGGCTACATGTACCATTGACATCCTCACGTGGCCAAAGAGGAAGTTGATCTCACCCATGTTTATCCCAATCGACATCGATCAGGACAGATTAACAACAAAACCTTCTTCGTCTCATCATCGAGCCAAGGTACACATCTTTGTTTAATAATCCTTGTTTTCAGATGTGTTTCTATGCAGTCGTTCTGATTGAATCTAACGAAGCAATATTCTGTTGTAATATAATCTATCCTTGTAATGTAATCAGGATAGACAACGTCCCATGCAGCGCATGGCCGGCGGTGGCTCGATGACGAAGATGTGACTGAACGGTGCTACACAGCCGACGCGTTCGGGACGATTTGCAGACGATGCAACGCATCAAGCCGTCGATGCGTGGAGCAAAAGTGAACAGCACCAGTCAATCCTCCAATCGACCAAAGTTCGGCCAACAACTGTCGTTCGTACAGCAATTTCGCTTTGGATATGGCAGAAATACATTCCATCTTTGGTCTGCCCTGCACATCTGTATGGACATGTAAGGGTGCAAGCAAAGTGTCCATGCAGGCTCAATTTATTTGCTCCTTTGTACAATTTTTCCAGATGCAAACTTGATATATACTACTTGTGAGAGTCACGGACACGAATCATCTATCATTGATTGCATTTTTGTGTAGATGGCTTACCAAGCTGACCACTTGGTGGTATATATACTACTTGTGTAATATAATTAAGAAGTATATTCCCCACACAATAAACAGTATATACACACTTTGGCGATGTATGTTTCAAAATATTCCCAGATTATACTTCTTTTGTATAATTATACTAGTTTAACAATTGTATATGCCTCATCATAAAAATGTGGTATATGCACCGTCGAAAAGTGTGTATATCCCCTGCAAAATAAATGTGGTATATACTCGTCACAAAAAATGACTTCTTTAATATAATGGAAAATGTGGTATATAGCACATCACAAAAAATATGGTATATGCCCATCACAAAAAAAAGTGGTATATACTCCATCACAAAGAAATGGTATATACTCCATCAAAAAGACGTGGTACATACCCCATGAAAACAGTTGTATATACAACCTGCTAAAAATGAATAAATGCAAAGTGAAAAAGTCCATATACCACACGTACGTACACAGTATACAAGCTAGTACCCTTAAAGTTGAATATATAGACTTGTATATACTACATGGAGCATGTTTACGGATAAGGCATGCGTGTGGTATACGGTGTAAAAGCCTCTGTGGGTTAACAAGTGCGAGTGCCACAAATATGATCCCTTAATTATAGGATCAATCAACTGCATGCACACATTAGCCTTGCATGCACCGGCCACCAGCTCCTCCTTTTCCTATTAGTTCTCTTTAAATATTCATCAAAGAAACGGTTAGGGAGTGGGAGTATGTACTCTTGGGAGTACAAAAGAGGAGTCCTATATACGGATATTGTCTTTGGAGGCCGAGCTCCATGGAGCTCGGTTTTGAAAATTTTGAATTTTGTCAAATTTCATATTTTTTACATTTCAAAAAATTCTGAAAAAAACACACATATACATGAAGGCATAACACACATGTGTGTAAATTTTCAGGGCAAAATAAGTTGAAATGAGGGCTATGCAAAAAAGAAAAATCTGGGGCTTTTTAACACATGATACTATTCATCCTCCCAGGCCATGAATTTGTCTTTTTTGTACAGGTTACATTTCAAAGTTTTTCATTCTGAAATTTTACACACGTAAACATAACATACTTGTTTACTTGCACAAATTTTTTCAGATTTTTTTGAAACCGAAAATTTTGAATTTTGATTTGTTTTCATGGGCCAAAATCAGGCTCCACACACCAATCATTGAGTGACAAGGTTCTGAGCTTGCTAAATGCAGTGCACCATTTAAAATCTTTCCTGAAAACAGGAAACTGGGCAAGCACAACATATGATATTATATCATGTCAAATGACAAATGTGACAAGAAGTTTCAAAGTGTATACAAACATACCATTTTAGGCTCGCCAATGAGCACTATATTAGTGGTATCTGACAGGCTTCCAAGAAGCGAGGAACCATCCTTGCCATCGTCCCAGATGGAACTATGATCAAGCTCAATATATGCTGTTAGCAACGACGGCATGCTCTCAAACTCAGGAACAAACCCATGGCCGCCTGCCAGCTCCAGGTAGACGAGGTTTGGGACAGATATGCGAGCAGATCGTAAGAAACAGTAGCCGGTGATGCTTAGATATCGCATAGATCGTGACGATATTTTGACGGGTTCGTGGTCGCATATATTTTGGAAGGTGCAGCGGTTCATCTTTACGGTCTGAAGGTTTGTGCAGACCGAGAAATCCATATTCTAAGGGGTCAAGAGCAGCACGCCATCGAGCTCCAACGTCGTCAGATGCCGAGAGGTGATAGTAATGCCAAGCTGAACCCTCGCGTGCTGGGGATAAGGATTATCCGGGTCACGGTCGCTGAGCCGAAGCAGCCGAGCCTGGCACGACAAGGCGTACCGGGTCCACAGATCGGTGTACCGGGAACGCTCGCTGCCGTAGTCGGCGGAATAGTTGCCGTGGTCGTCGAACTCCGAGTAGGCCTCGATCTCGCACGCGTGGAGATGCGTCCGGTCGCGGAGGATGATGAGATGGTTGACGAAGTCATTAAGCTGACGGCCGCTCTCGAAGGAGTCAACGCCGGTGATCCGCAGGGCCGGCACGGACTTCCACTGGTGGCGCCAGCGGCGGGCGAGCAGGCAGGTGCGCACGGCGTCGCGCGACGGCAGGAACGACAGCACGTGCTGGAGTACCGCGTCCGGGAGTGCACCGATGCGGTCGGGCACAACTGTGGAATAGGGGATCCACTGGAGGAACGGCCCGCTCATGCTGTCGAATAGGTGATCCGCCGGACGCAGGGATGCTGGATCCGCGTTCCGCGAGCTCACGACGGCGACCAATCCCGCCGCACGCCGGCTACACGAGGACGAGGATCCCCAGGGTTTTTAACATCTTTTTAAGTGGGCCGCTATTGGATAGCCTGTGTGGGCTGTTCCTCACCAAGTGATTCTTTTGTGAGCCCTGATCTGACCCACATTTCTAAGGATTTCTAAAAAAATTCTAAGGATTTCTTTAATGCACAAATCTAACGTTTTTATAGGGAATGCACAAATCTAACGTTGGTCCTTGTCTCCCTAAAAAAACTTTGGTCCTTGTCCAGAGACTTTTTTTAGCTGATTAAGGCTTCTTTTTTTTACAGGTGTCCTTGCCGAAAGACTTGTTGCACATGTTAGATAGAGGATGGTAAAAATGGTGATGGTTTTCTTTTACGGAAAAACGGGATATATATTTTTGTGATAGATAGATTGATCTGTCACATTCCCCTAAAAAAGGTGATAAGTCTATACAATTTTTCTAAAGAAAGTGATAGTCATAGGGCCCTGTTTGTTTCGGTTGAGGCTGAATGAAAAGCAGCTGAAGCTGGTAGAAGCTGAGAAGCAGGATGGAGCTGGTAGAAACTGAGAAGACAAAAAAAAACCTATTTGGTTACATTTTTAGGACGGCTGGTGAAAGCCTATAATCCCCTTGGATGCTGAAGATGTTATTTAAACATTGATTTGACACAATTTCTCTCATTGTGATGTATATTAGCTTAAATAACATGTTTAGCATCTAATTTAGCCCTTTTTATTTTCCATTTAAATTAATTATAACTAATAAATTTTGGTAGATTTTGTTTTTTTGGATTTCTTCCATGAACAAATAAATGCTTTACTAATCACTTGGAGCTTCATCGCCGGGGTGTGTGACCATGTCCAGTATACCATTGTAGAAAAATGATACAACAATTCATATCAACTAACATGACCATCTCCAGCACCAGTGTGGTAAAATGTTACACCAATTCATAGCAGCTAGCATTTATTATCATCAACAATTAACATGAATGATTTCGAAAATCCATTTCTGCATCCGAGCTCATCTGCACCCACACTGACGAAAAAAATCAAAACAAATACTAGAAAAATTAAAAAAATCCAATTTTTTTTTGCGTGATAGACAATTTGATGCGTGAGGCCCGCTCCAATTTTCATATCATTTGGATATCTGAGCAGCTCTCGACAAAAAAGACAAATTGGGGTCTGTAAAAAGTTTACTGTTTATGTACTGTTTTGGCCCGATTTGTCTTTTTTGCTGCGAGCTTCTCAGATGTCCAACTGATTTGAAATTTGGAGCGGGCCTCACGCATCAAAATTTCTACCGCCCTTTTTTTGGAATTTTTGAAAATTTTCTAGTATTTTTTACGATCTTTTTTTTAACCGAGTGCAGACGAGCCTGGGCACCGAAACGCCGTACTCGAATGATTTCATACACTTTCCAAAATATAAACAAATCATCACCGGAGCCTCTACCAAGCATCCAACACATTAACGTACGCTACAATAGCGCCTCCTGGCGATGTCCACCTCATCGGAGGTACGACAAAAAAACCACGTTTAGCGATTGGGTGAGACAGGAAAAAGAGATCGAGGGTCATGCCAGAATCTATTCCTTTTGCCTTCCTTTATAAACAGCCTTCTTCCTCTCCTATCCCCTAGAAACGCCGCCGCCGGCCGCCGCCTGCGACTCAGCCCGCCCCACTCTGCCCGCGTCTCCATGGCTCTGGTTACGCTACTCCCCGCCGTCTCCGGTCTGCTTTGCCCGTGGCGACCGCGTGCCAATCTGGCCGCCCTGCGGCCGGGCACAATCTGGAGGACCAGCGGGCGGTGGTGCACGGTCTGGGCGGCGGCGACCTGCGCGGCCCTGGTGTTGCACCAGCGCCTCCTTCCTCCGTCGCCCAGGTCCAAGTAGGCTCTCTCCTAGCCAACCTCCAGCCATGCGTCGTCCCCTCCTCCGGGGCTCGTTGCTGTGCTTGAGCCGCCACAAGCAGTGGTGGAGCTAGCATTTGGCATCAGGGTGGTCCGACCCCTTCAAAAAAAAATTTACAAGAAATATGACATGTGGACGTTCTAACTAGTTACCAATATCAGATAGAAATAGATCAATATGGTCTTACAAACACATTAAAATTCTCAATTAAGTCTAAGTTTTGCATAAAGAAGCATACATAGTACATACTATATGAACCATAATACATACCTTGAGAAGTTCAAAAAGAATATCACATAGAAATTATGTATGGGTTCATCAATTCATGATAGCATAGTGCAAAAAGGAAAACCCTAAATAAAAAATTAGGGGTTTTCAGTACCTTAAATCGAATTGCACACTTGTTGTGGTGCTGCCGCAGGACGGCCGGAGACTAGCTACTGAGCGGCACCAACGGCCGCCGGCTTTGCAGAGAGGGCAGAGGGCCGGACTTCACCGGAGGGCTGGACTCCGCCGGAGGGCGGAGGCAGGGGCGGGCGGGCGGTAGTGCCAGGCGGCCCTGGTCAAGGGTGCAGCCGGGCAGGGCAGGGGCGTGGGGGAGCGGTGGAGCCGAGGGCCAGGCGAGCGCCGGGCGGGAAGGGGAGGCGGTCTGGGATCCGGCCGACGACCGGCGAGGCCGTGAGGAACGGCGGCGGTGAGGCGAGGGCGGCGGATGGCGTCGGGATGAGGCGGCTACAGTGGACGAGACGAGGATGTGGACGACAGGAGGGTCTGGTTGCGTTCGCTGGATCAATAGGTATGTGTTATTGGGCCCATTTTTTTCTGGCCCAGTTTGAAATCCAAAGGTATCACTAGTAGAAAACAGGGCTTTGGTCCAGGCCAGCCCAACCCATTAGTCCCGGTTCAGTCAGGAACCGGGACACATGGGGGCATACGTCCCGGTTCGTGCGCTCAGGGGGCCGGCCGGGGCTCGTGGGGCATTGGTCCCGGTTCGTCTGGACCCTTTGGTCCCGGTTCCAGACACGAACTGGGACCAATGGGCCTCGCTCCTGGCCCACATCTATTGGTCCCGGTTCGTGGCTGGAACCGGGACCAAAGGGTGGCCTTTAGTCCCGGTTCCAACCACGAACCGGGACCAATGTTGTGCCTATATATACCCCTCGCCCGCGAGCAGAGCACTCCACTACTCTGTTTTTTCTGGCCGGCGAGGGGAGGTGTTTGTGGTGCTCTAGCTCACCTCCTATGCACATGAGGTGTTCGATGAAATGCCCGAGCAACACTACTTAAGCTTTCTCCTCTCCAAACTCGACCTTCAAGCTCCATTTTCCTCAAGATTTGTCTAGGTTTAGCGGTCCGTCACGTCCCGTCCCCGTCTTCACCGCCGTCGATCGCCCGCGCCGATCTCGTCGCCGGCATAACCGTGGTGAGCCTCTTGTTCTTATCTTCTTTCTAAAAGAAAAAAATTCTTACTTGTATGATTTACATAGATACTTGTATAATTTTCTTACTTTTATTATTGTTTGTTATTATATAGTGCGATGGTTTTGTTATCCGCCCCCGTCGGCCCTCGTCATGTCTATGATTCGGATATGGTATATATTATATTTTATAACTATTTGGTTCATTTGTTATTTATGACAATTATGCCGACCAACGTGACATAGATTTTTTTTATCTAGGAGGTATGTGAACCGGAAATTCCAACCGACCCTATTGTCGAGAGGTTAAATTTAGTTGAAGAAGAAAACAATTACTTGAAGGAAAAATTGAAAAAAATTGAGGAGGAGAAGATGATATTGGAGTTGCATGTTGCGGATGTCGTCGATGATCACAAGATCAAGATGGATGCAATGCGCTTCAAGATTAGAAAGTATAGAAAATATACCATTCATACCGAGGCTTGGTATCATTATGCCGTTGGATCAATTGTTACCTTGGTTGCGATTATGATCGCATTTGTTGTTGCATTGAAATGTTTTACATAGTTTCAATAATGTATGGTTTAATTAGATGCTCTGAAGAGCTATATGTTGTTCAATGAGAACTATGTATGTACTTTGGTTTTAATGTGATAATGAACTTCTATTAATTTGGTCACTTATCTGTTCATGATGTTTTGTAATGGTTTTTGACACACTTAATTATATATAATGCACGCAGATGAACCGGCAATGGATGTACGGTGACAGACGCACCTCCGAGTATATTAAGGGCGTGCATAATTTTCTCGAAGTGGCTGAGGCAAACAAGCAGAATGGTTTTATGTGTTGTCCATGCCCTATATGTGGGAATACGAAGTCTTACTCTGACCGGAAAATCCTTCACACCCACCTGCTTTATAAGGGTTTCATGCCACACTATAATGTTTGGACCAGGCACGGAGAAATAGGGGTTATGATGGAAGACAGCGAAGAAGAAGAGGACGATGACAACTATGTGCCCCCTGAATACGATGATGCTGCAATGGGGGAAGCTGAAGATGAAGAGGAACCAGACGATGTGCCCAATGATGATCTCCACCGGGTCATTGTTGATGCAAGGAGACAGTGCGAAAGTGAAAAGGAGAAGCTGAAATTCGATCGCATGTTAGAGGATCACCAAAAAGGGTTGTACCCCAATTGCGAAGATGGCAACACAAAGCTCGGTACCGTACTGGAATTGCTGCAGTGGAAGGCAGAGAATGCTGTGCCTGACAAAGGATTTGAGAAGCTACTGAAAATATTGAAGAAGAAGCTTCCAAAGGATAACGAATTGCCCGACAGTACATACGCAACAAAGAAGGTCGTATGCCCTCTAGGATTGGAGGTGCAGAAGATACATGCATGCCCTAATGACTGCATCCTGTACCGCGGTGCGTACGAGGATTTGAACGCATGCTCGGTATGCGGTGCATTGCGGTATAAGATCAGACGAGATGACCCTGGTGATGTTGACGGCGAGCCCCCCAGGAAGAGGGTTCCTGCCAAGGTGATGTGGTATGCTTGTATAATACCACGGTTGAAATGTCTGTTCAGAAACAAAGAGCATGCCAAGTTGATGCGATGGCACAGAGAGGACCGTAAGAAAGACGGGAAGTTGAGAGCACCCGCTGACGGGTCGCAGTGGAGAAAAATCGAGAGAAAGTACCGGACTGAGTTTGCAGGTGACCCAAGGAACGTATGGTTTGGTTTAAGCGCGGATGGCATTAATCCTTTCGGGGAGCAGAGCAGCAATCACAGCACCTGGCCCGTGACTCTATGTATCTATAACCTTCCTCCTTGGCTGTGCATGAAGCGGAAGTTCATTATGATGCCAGTACTCATCCAAGGCCCTAAGCAACCCGGCAACGACATTGATGTGTACCTAAGGCCATTAGTTGAAGAACTTTTACAGCTGTGGAATGGAAACGGTGTACGTGTGTGGGATGAGCACAGACAGGAGGAATTTGACCTGCATGCGTTGCTGTTTGTAACCATCAATGATTGGCCTGCTCTCAGTAACCTTTCAGGACAGACAAACAAGGGATATCACGCATGCACGCACTGTTTAGCTGACAACGAAAGTATATACCTGGACAAATGCAGGAAGAATGTGTACCTGGGGCATCGTCAATTTCTTCCGACCAACCATCAATGTCGAAAGAAAGGCAAGCATTTCAAAGGCGAGGCAGATCACCGGAAGAAGCCCGCCATGCGTACCGGTGATCACGTACTTGCTATGGTCAATGATTTACACGTAATCTTTGGAAAGGGTCCCGGCGGACTATCTGTTCCGAATGACGCTGAGGGACGCGCTCCCATGTGGAAGAAGAAATCTATATTTTGGGACCTACCCTACTGGAAAGACCTAGAGGTCCGCTCTTCAATCGACGTGATGCACGTGACAAAGAACCTTTGCGTGAAACTGCTAGGCTTCTTGGGCGTGTATGGAAAGACAAAAGATACACCGGAAGCACGGGAGGACCTGCAACGTTGGCACGAAAAAGACGGCATGCCTCCAAAGCAGTATGAAGGTCCTGCCAGCTACGCTCTTACCAAAGAAGAGAAGGAAATCTTCTTTGAATGCCTGCTCAGTATGAAGGTCTCGTCTGGCTTCTCGTCGAATATAAAGGGAATAATAAATATGGCAGAGAAAAAGTTTCAGAACCTAAAGTCTCATGACTGCCACGTGATTATGACGCAACTGCTTCCGGTTGAATTGAGGGGGCTTCTACCGGAAAACGTTCGATTAGCCATTGTGAAGCTATGTGCATTCCTCAATGCAATCTCTCAGAAGGTGATCGATCCAGAAATCATACCAAGGCTAAGGAGTGATGTGGCGCAATGTATTGTCAGTTTCGAGCTGGTGTTCCCACCATCCTTCTTCAATATCATGACGCACGTCCTAGTTCATCTAGTCGACGAGATTGTCGTTCTGGGCCCCGTATTTCTACACAATATGTTCCCCTTTGAGAGGTTCATGGGAGTCCTAAAGAAATATGTCCGTAACCGCGCTAGGCCAGAAGGAAGCATCTCCATGGGCCATCAAACAGAGGATGTCATTGGGTTTTGTGTTGACTTCATTCCTGGCCTTAAGAAGATTGGTCTCGCTCAATCGCGGTATGAGGGGAGACTGACTGGAAAAGGCACGCTAGGAGGGGACTCAATAATATGCAGGGACGGGCATTCTTGGTCTCAAGCACACTACACAGTTCTACAGAACTCTACCTTGCTGACCCCGTATGTCGATGAACACAAGAACATTCTGCGCTCCAAACACCCGGAGCAGTGTGACGACTGGATTACATGTGAACACATCAGGACTTTCGGCAGTTGGTTGGAAACACATCTCAGAGGTGACAACACTGTTTCTGATGAGCTGTACTCGTTGTCCAGGGGACCATCTTCGACTGTATTGACTTACAAAGGATACGAGATAAATGGGAATACATTTTACACGATCGCCCAAGATCAAAAGAGCACTAACCAAAACAGTGGTGTCCGCTTTGATGCAGCAACCAAGAGGGGAAAGGACACATATTATGGTTACATAGTGGACATATGGGAACTTGACTACGGACATGATTTTAAGGTCCCTTTATTTAAGTGCAAATGGGTCAATCTGTCAGGAGGCGGGGTACAGGTAGAGCCACATTACGGAATGACAACAGTGGATCTGAACAATATTGGGTACACAAACGAACCATTCGTCCTAGCCAATGATGTGGCGCAGGTTTTCTATGTGAAGGACATGTCTACCAAACCGAGAAAAAGAAAAGATAAGGAAGCGAATACATCATACGATGAGCCAAAGCGCCACATAGTTCTTTCAGGGAAAAGAGACATCGTGGGAGTGGAGGGTAAGACAGACATGTCTGAAGATTATGAAAAGTTTCATGAAATTCCTCCCTTCAAAGTCAAGGCTGACCCAAGCACCCTGTTAAGCGATGAAGAATATCCATGGTTACGGCGCAATAAACAAAGGACACAAGCAAAGAAAAAGTGAAGACAGATGAAGTCAGAAAGGGTTGAAAATTGATGATGTGGCTTTGAATGGTTCATTTTGAGCACACAAAAAGTCTGGAGTTCAAATTAGTTCAAAAAAATGAAATCCCTTTGTAACAGGTGAGTTTTTGTCCGAAACCCTGATACTTCGAAAGAGATTGTTCATTTTGTACACGAAGTGCATCCAGTTTTTGCCGTAACCCTCTCAACTTTTTAGCACATGCTATGTGGGTGAAATGATGATATCATGCCAATTTTCAACCTCTTCAGAGTTCATTTGAAGTGTTTTTCAATTTCAGGGTCATTTAGCTCAAAAAAATCAGTAAATGCATGAAAAATAACAGATGAACTCAGAAAGGGTTGAAAATTGATGATGTTGCTATTAAAAGGTTCCTTTTGAGCACACAAAAAGTGTGGAGTTCAAATAAGTTAAAAAATGAAATCCCTTTGTAACAGATGAGTTTTCGTCCGAAACCCTGATACTTCGAAAGAGATTGTCCATTTTGTACACGAAGTGCATCCAGTTTTTGCCGTAACCCTCTCAACTTTTTAGCACATGCTATGTGGGTGAAATGATGATATCATGCTTATTTTCAACCTCTTCAGAGTTCATTTGAAGTGCTTTTTAATTTCAGGGTCATTTAGCTCAAAAAAATCAGTAAATGCATGAAAAATAACAGATGAAGGTAGAAAGGGTTGAAAATTGATGATATTGCTTTGAATGGTTCATTTTGAGCACAAAAAAGTCTGGAGTTCAAATAAGTTCAAAAAAATAAAATCCCTTTGTAACAAATGAGTTTTCGTCCGAAACCCTGATACTTCGAAAAAGATTGTCCATTTTGTACACGAAGTGCATCCAGTTTTTGCCGTAACCCTCTCAACTTTTATGAAACTCTAATAGCAAAAATAATAAACTAAAAGAATGAACTAGAAAACTTTGATGAAACTCTAATAGAAAAAGAATGAACTAGAAAACTTTAATGAAACTTTAATAGCTAAAGGAATCAACTAAAAAACGTTTTAACCTCCTGTATTATTGAAACTAAATTATATAAAATTTAGCAACTAAAATTATCAAAGTATTTTCTCTTCAAAACATTAAAAGAAAAGAATTTCATAAATAAATTAAAAAGCAAAAAAATAAAATAAAAACATAAGTACAACCAAATAAAATAAATAAGTAGAAACAAAATAAAATAAATAAGTAGAAACAAAATAAAATAAATAAGTAGAAACAAAATAAACTTTAATAAATAAGTAGAAACAAAATAAAATAAAATAAAATTTAATAAAATAAATAAAAATAGCAATAGTAAGTATTTTGTTGTAAGTAGAAACAAAATAAAATAAATAAAGCAACAAAGAAAACAAAATAAAAATAAAAAAAGTGCCGCCTACTGGGCCACCACGGCCTGAATACGACTAGAAACCCTACCATGGGCCAGGATTCAGGCCCGCAGCAGGCCCAGTAGGCCCACAGGCACATAGTGCGAGTTTAGGCCCGAAAGCCTGCAGTTGAGAGGAGCTCGACAGAGTGGGCGCAGCAGCGCTTATAAACCACTCTCGAGCTCTCTCAACTAGCGAGGTGGGACTAAACTTTTGGCCGCGACACGGGCAGCACAAGACTTTTTGTCCCGGTTGGTGGCACCAACCAGGACTAAAGGGGTGCATTGGTACCGGTTCGTGGCACCAACCGGGATCAATGCACGCCCTTTAGTCCCGGTTGGTTCCACCAACCGGGACCAAAGGTCCCTGCTTCCCGCCCTTTGGGCTACTGAAAAAAGACCTTTGGTCCCGGTTGGTGGCACCAACCGGGACTAAAGGGGGGCATTGGTCCCGGTTGGTGCCACGAACCGGGACCAAAGCCTTTGCTATATAAGCCAGCACTTAGGAAATTTTCAGATTTCCATCGCCAGTTCGTGCCCGACGCCCCAGCGCTGCTCCTCGTCGCCGTCGCCGTCGTCGTCCCTGCCTCCGACGTCGTCGCCGCGCCGCCCCTGCCCCGAGCCCTCGACGCCGTCGCCGCCCGCTCCCCGCACCTCGTCGTCGTCGCCCAGCGCCCCTGCCCCCGACAACGCCGTCGCCACGCCGGCCCCTGCCCCGCGCCCAAGCCCCTGCCCCGGCCCGCCCCCGCCGTCGCCATCGTCGTCGTCGTCGTCGCCATCGCCGTCGCCAGCCGCCCCCGCTGTGAGCCGCCGCGCCGCCCGTCTCTGTTTTTTTTTTATTTTTTATTAGATTAATTTTTGTTCATATATATATATATAATGTATATATTTATGTATGTGCCTATATGTATGTAGATGTTCATAATGTATTAATTTTTTTGTTCAGAGCAGTTTTTTGTTCATGATGAGGGGGGTGGGGGTCGATGTCATATGTAATATATGATGTAATTTTTTTGTTCATATATATATAATGTAATTTTTTTCAATGTATATATGTATGTGGTAGCTATATATGCATGATGAGGGGGGTGGGGTCGATATACCCCCTCCCCGAAACTTCGACATGAGGGGGGGGGGGGTCGATATACCCCCTCCCCGATAACTTCGACATGATGTTTTTTGTTCATAGCAATTTTTTTCCATGTATGTATGTATTTTTTTTTAGATGTGCTATGTTTTTTCAGATGAGATGAAATGAGATGATGTGCCATTTGTTGTATAAACATAACCCCGATAACTTCAATTCCCCTCGGGAGTAAATGTAAAAAAATTCAGAGTTGTTCATTCACTTCGACATGATGGGGGACGTCGATCAACCCCCTCTCGCCCGAACAAGTCTATGTATTATTTTATATGCGGTGGACATATATAAAAAAGCGTTGTCGATCTCCTACCCCTCCGCCCTACTCGACAAACTCTCGAGGCCACCCAAACCACTAGAAGATAACTCCGGTAACTTCGACATGAGGGGGGACGTCGATCAACCCCATCTCGCCCGAACAAGTCTATGTATTATTTTATATCGCGGTGGACATATATCAAAGTTTGATCATATGTCAAAGTTTGAATTTTGACATATGCAACATTTGATCATATGTCAAAGTTTGATCATATGTCAAAGTTTGAATTTTGACATATGCAACATTTGATCATATGTCAAAGTTTGATCATATGTCAAAGTTTGAATTTTGACATATATAGATTTATCAAGAATGCCCCCATTATGGATGTGCACAAGTTGATCCAATTTTTTTTCTGATCTCATCTATATATATATTCTTCTATATGTCACGTTGTCTGTCAAAGTATTGAAGAAATCCATGGCTTCATCATTAGTTGAAAGTAACAAGCGTATGATGCTACGAAGCTCTTCAAAGTTGTTTTGGAACGGAGTTCCTGATAGAATAATTCTCCTTTTGATACGAATTTCAGCAAAGGCCTTCCAAATAGCGATATTCGGAAGGCTCTTGCTGAACTTTGTACCAAAAAGCGAATTATTCTATCGGGAACTCCGTTCCAAAACAACTTTGAAGAGCTTCGTACCATTATACGCCTGTCATTTCCGGCTAATGATGAAGTCATGGTTTTCTTGAATTCTTTGACACTAGACAACGTGACATATAGAAGGGTAGATGAGATCAGGAAAAATATGGACCATTTTCTGCACATCCAGAATGTCGTCATTTTGTTAAATCCCTTGTCGGTCCGGACGTCGGACATTCATGAGAGAGGCGGTTCGTAGAAGAGTTGTCGAGGCCACCCCAAACCGTAGAAGCGTCGAGCTAGCTAGGTCTACGTTTGCACTAATATATCCATCTGTCATGTTTGTATATTAATTGCCATGTTGTAATATTTGCAGAAACTATGGAGCACCGAGACATCGAAGCAGAACAGTTGTTGGGGGACATAATCCTCGGCGGAGGTGATATCTTGTCGTATCTTAACGACACCGATGGTCTGGAAGGAGAGGGTGAAGTAGGCTCCGGTGATCGAACAATGGAGGTGGAAGGACATGATTATGATGGCTCCGATGAGCAAACGGAGGAAGGAGCTGTTGCAAAGTCCGGCGAGGTATATATATTAATTAAGCCTGTGCTAACTAGCTAATTGATGCATTAATTGTTTTGGTATGTACACATATTAACTCTCTTCTTTCTTCTTTTCTAGCCCTCCGGATCGAGCCAAACTTCGGTAACGAGACGAGGCCCGAAGAAAAGGTTGCGCCAGGATGAAAGGTTCACGATCATAGCAATCAAGGGCGATGACCAACCGATTGAACCCAGCCGGACCAAGGAAGCATTTTCTGCTCAGTGCGGGGTTCTTGTTAGGGACATGATCCCGATCAGCATCCACCAATGGAATAAGCCTAAGAGCGAAGACCC
Source organism: Thinopyrum elongatum (assembly GCA_011799875.1). NCBI lineage: Eukaryota > Viridiplantae > Streptophyta > Magnoliopsida > Poales > Poaceae > Thinopyrum > Thinopyrum elongatum. The sequence goes on from CM022303.1 coordinate 664,914,485, forward strand.
TCAAGTGTCTTTTGTCAACGATAGACAGAAAGATGATCTTTGGACCGCGGTGAAGGCAAATTTCACCCTACCGCCAGAGGAGGATCCGGATAAGCCAGTTATAGAGCCATTGGTCAAGGCTCATGCTCTTAAGAAGATGGCAGATCTATTCAGGAGGTGGAAGAATGAGTTGAAATCAACGTTTGTCGACAAAGGGAAGACTCCAGAATTCACCGGCCGATTTGAGAAGATAAGAGATCACTGGCCCGCATTTGTGGCCCACAAGACATCGGAGAAGAGTAAGAAGATGTCAGCGACAAACAAGAAAAATGCTGCAAAGAAGGAGTATCACCATCGCACGGGGTCAGGTGGCTACCTCAAAGCCCGGCCGTTGTGGGACAAGGCTGAGAAGGACCTGCTTGATAAAGGGGTCAAACCAGAGACATTGAACTGGCCAGACCGTTCAAGGACTTGGTTCTTCGGGGTTGGGGGAACCTTGGACCCTGAAACAGGGAAGTGCCGTTGGACGAAGGAGCAACTTGAAATACCCGTCAAGAAGCTTCAGAAGTATATCGCCGCAGCGCAGGAAGGGACGTTCGTTCCCGACAGAGAGGGAATCCTGAGCACCCAGGACAAACACGAGGCACGGCAGGCTCCATTGCGTGGAGGGTTGGGTTTCCCAGCGCAGGCGGTTACAAAACCCAGGAGAGGAGGAGGAAAGTGGAGCAGACGGAACTGCAGTCGCTGAATGCAAGGGTACGAGCGCTAGAGGAACAAGCACTACTAGTTCAGAGCCAGCGACCTGCCGGAGCTACCCCTCCATCTCAGCGGAGAAGCAGCGTGGCTTCCACCGAGGTCCTTCAGCAGCCTGACTTCACGGCTCCCAGCTACCCCGTGGATGCTATCACGGAGGCTCAAGATTGCCACCTTATGGCGCAATGGCAGCACCTCAAAGTCAAGGCGGCTGTCGGCTCTGTTGCACCTTCTGGACCCGGCGCAACTTTTCACTGCCTTCCGATTCCACAAGGCTATGCTGTTGTGATGATCGATGAAATAACGGAGGGATTTGAGGAGCTCCAGCTTGACCATCCTACCGGTGAAGGGGAGACTCAGCTGGGTCTTGCTCTGAAGACTCCATGTCTATGGCGGAAGGAGCTCATCAACCTTCCGAACTGGACGCCTCCGCCTCCTCCTCCGGCGAGTCAGGGCACTCCGCCTCCTCCTCCGCCTCCTCCTCCGGCGAGTCAGGGCACTCCGCCTCCTCCTCCGCCTCCTCCTCTGGCGAGTGATCAGGGCACTCCGCCTCCTTCTCCGCCTGCGCCGGCGTGTCCGAGCAGCCCGCCTCCTTCTCCGCCTCGTCAGCAACAGCGGAAGACAGCCGCCGCCGCTCCGGCTGCTCCGGCGCGTCGTAGCACTCCGCCTCCTTCTCCGCCTCGTAAGCAACGAAGGAAGACAGCCGCAGCCACTCCGACTGCTCCGGCGTCTAGCAGTACAGCCAGAGGCGGGAGGCAATATAGATTCGGTCCGACTCTCACGCCTCTAGAGAAGTTACCATACGAGATGACCGACGAGGAAAACACGGAGATCTGTAAAGCCCAAGTGAGGGACTTTTTTGCAAAGAAAAATCCACCTCCGGAGGAGAAGATGGATCCGGTGAAATTGAAGCGCGCTGTGAAGAACCTGAAGCGACCACCACCGCCTCCGCCGGATGACAACCATGTCCGCGCTCTTAAAAAGGCAGTGGAAGGAGCGCGCCGGTCGGGAACTACTTCAACTGACAAAAGGTTACAAGAACGAAGAAGTGGGAACAAAATTCCCCAGCTCGGCGAACAGGCAAACCAATCGTGCCCCCCGCTCAAGGTGTCTAGCGATATCGTCGCAAATCTGCCGGGGATGCTGCCCGGTACCAATCCTGGTGATTACCTGCCCGACGATGCACATTTTGATACAATGGAGGTGGACGAACACAAATACCAGTACGGGAAGCCTCTCGTCAGACCTGGTGATCCTCCTCTAACAACGATGATGCGAAGATTCCATAAGTGGTACATGGACACCTGCAAGTCTGGGAAGGATATTTTGACGCTGAGAGTTAAAAGGAGCACGACCTCGTTGGAATTGATCTGTTGTCTGTTCCATTTGAGGAGTTCTTCCAGTTTTTTCAATCAAAAGGACCTCGATAAAATAATCATCACTTGCTACTGTCTGTAAGTACTATACTTCTGTAATTAAGTCTCTATATATAGCTCAGCTCTTTCATTGCATGTATATATAATTATCCTCACTATATTATGCAGATTGAAGATCGTCGAATGCAGAAATGCACAAATCTATGATATTGGGTTCATTAACACAAATCTCATAGATGAATGGACGGTTACATATAATCCGAAAGAAACCAAGGCCAACTTGCTACAATCGTTGCTTAAAAATCAAAACAAAGATAAAATACTCTTTCCTTACAACTTCAAGTGAGTGTTACTGTCTTCTGCATATTCGGTTTCCATTATTACTCGAGGTTATAGTAATGTAATTGATGAGTTATGCATGCGTGCGCAGCTTCCACTTTATTCTCCTAGAGATTAAGCTTGAGCAGGGACTAGTAACCGTCTTAGACTCAAGACGAAAAGTTCCCAAGGAGTATGCGGCCATGACTGAAATGCTCCAGAAGTAAGTTCAATCGATCATTATCGCACCATATCGGCAACTTTGTTCATTTCTTGATATCAAGTAATTATTTTCTTTGTCTCGCAGGGTTTGGAAAGTGTTCACCGCAGAAGTTCCGGGACTGCCGGGGGATCTGCGATTTACACACCCGAAAGTAAGTACTACTAGCTAGTTCCGCGCATCTCCCATTGATTCTAGCTAGTTTCATCAATACCATTTATAATGCTTGATTATCAGTTTGATTGACCTCTATTTCTCATAAAGTGGTTGTGGCAGGAAGGCGGAAATAATTTTTGTGGATACTACGTTTGCGAGTACATCTACAACGCAACGACCTCTAAGCGGGGCTACTCTGAAAAACAATATGAAGTGCGTAAGCAATAATATTCACAATTTTATTTTATTACCATCATTTGTGTTGAGTTTCATTCATATATATGTATTGACCCCCTTCTTCAAATTAGATTTGGCAGATGCGGGATGAACTCCTACCACAAGATCGCTTAAAGGCAATTCAAGAGGAATTGGCTGGATTCTTTCTTGACCACGTCATCAATCCAGCTGGAGAATACCATGTGGAACTTGACATCAGATGTTAGGGATCTTATATTGTATATATGTAGCTAGTAGCGTCGGATAGATATACAAAAACTTGTTGTTCGACCAATCTCTCGGAGAAGGAGGAGGTCGATCACTTCTCTCTGTATATGTTCATGACGATCTTGTGTACTTAATGGTTTCCTTCTTTTGCTTACTAGCTAGCGTGTCGAGTCCTCTCTATACGTATAGTACGTAGCGTCGACCAAGACGGAGATAGAGAGGACACTTCCTCTATTAGCTAGCTAACACAATATATGAAACCCCTAAATTAACCCTACAAAACCCCCAAACCCCCCCCCCCCCCTTTCAAAAAAAAAAACAAAAACCCCAGCTCCTGAGCTGCTGACACGTGGATGATCTTGGTCCCGGTTGGTGTTACCAACCGGGACTAAAGGCCCTCCTCTCTGGGCTCGCCGCAGCGGCCACGTGGAGCCCCATCTGTCCCGGTTCGTATAAGAACCGGGACTAAAGGTGTAGGGCTTTAGTCCCGACCCTTTAGTCCCGGTTCCCAAACCGGGACAAATGGGCCTTATGAACCGGGACAAATGGGCCTTTTTCTACTAGTGTATATAAGCTAACCCAAAATCCCCACCCTGCCACCCTGTGGCTCTGCCACTGGCCACAAGGACCTCGGGTGGAGGGGATCCAGAAGTTGCTGCATGTAGAAAACGGCGGAACATGTGATCTCTTTCTCCCTCTTTTCATCATCTCCCCTGCTACTCTACTAGCAGTAGCAGGACAGCGCCACTGACCTTGCCCAAGCTGAGATTTTTCTTCATTACCTTGCCCCTGTCCTGTTTGTTGAAATGTCTATTAGCTGATTCGTCATGTGTTTCATGTTGTATTTTCAACTGTAGGGAACTCTAGGTTCTCTGGTTGGGTTTCTTTTCATTGCCTTGCTCGATTTGTGTTTGCTGAATATATATATGAGCTAATGCATTGGTGTTGTGTTCATATTTATTTGATCGATGGAACTTGAAGTAGTGCTTTATTTGATGGCCTAACCAACAGTAGCAAATTCCTTATTGAACACTTACACTGAAAATATCATATTTTAAGAAAGCGGCTAGAAATCTTTGGTTTGAAAGAACTATACTTCTATTATTTCAAGTTATATATTGTCATGGATATTCCCTATGCTTGCTAAAAGATTCTAATGTTGTTCTATATCTTCCCTTAATATCAAGAAAACGAGTTACTGCTGTGGCATTTTATCTAGCCTACAACTCTCAGTTATTCCGCAATAGTAGTACGAGTCTTGGTACTGTCATTACATCTGTAATAGATAGAATTATTCCTCGATACCGGGGCATTTCAAATTGCGAATTTTTACACAAACATGCATGGGATTGGAATGCAAAAACTTAAAAATCTAGGAAGACTAATAATTCGACTTACTTTCTTAAGAATGCCTTTTTATCTTGATCTCGATTTGCTCAACATGCACCCTGCAGGAACTCAGAACCTTCACAATTTTGTGAACACGCTCATCTTTTTCATGGCATTTGATCTTGACATCCCTGAGATACTTCTATGCTAAAAATAGTTTTGTCATATCGTAGCTTCCGTTTGTTCCTTCAGCATTTTGATATGGCTGTACAGTTAATAGTCAGAGGCAGAGCTTCTCGAGACTTGGTGACAGCTGGAGAAAGTAAAGTAGTGGGCCAAAATCGATTTTTTCTTCAAAACTATCACTTTATTTATAGCAATTTCGGAAACTATAGCACCCAATGCCAAAAAAATCAAAACTATGACCACGTCGGCCTCGTGTTGGCCGAAGAGGGGGTTTTCGGCCAGGGTTTGGCCAAAAAGGGTTTTTCGGTCGTGCCTGGGCCGAAGAGGTGCGTACCTGGGCCGAAGAGGTGGCGTCGGTGACGGGCAGGCCGAAAATAGTAGCTTCGGCCTACGCGCAACCGAAAAGGGCCGTTTTCGGCCTGCCAGCGGCCGAAGAGCTTTTCGGCCATCGCTTGACCGAAAAGGTCCGGATAAGGCCCGACGCTCGTCTCCTTCCTCTCGCCTCTGTTTCTTGCTCTCTCTCTCGTTCTTCTCTGTAGACGTCGCCAACCCGCGTTGATCTCCTCCGTTTTCCACCCATTTTCACATCCAAGGCACAGAATAGATAGATCATAGCATTCTCTGACGGCCTACGGTGGTTTTTTTTGCTATGGGATAGTTTTTTGCTCCAAGGAGGAGGAGCCATGGTGGGGTGGAGGAGGTGCGGTGGAGAAGGAGGTGGTGGTGAGGAGGAGCAGCAGCTGTGGAGGAAGAGGTGGTGAGGAGGAGGTGCACCTTGGGTTGTATCCGGAGTTGAACCTCCGGTCATCGAGGGGGCGGCGGTGGTGCTGTCGTTGTTCGGTGGTGCAAGTACTCCGCTAAGGTATAATCATGTCCTCACAAATTTTCTCTGGGTTGTATAGTTTAGTTAGTGTAGATAAGTCATATTGCGAATTGTAGTGTTAATTTGTATGTGGTGGCATTTTAGCGGATAGTTAGTGTAGCAGATAATAATTGTGTTAGTTGTGATTAATGAGAAGATGGCAATGTCTGACAGGTGAAAATGTCTGAATCAGTAAATTTGACTGTTTACTACGGCGCTGGTAATGTTCGATATAATGAGTTGGGGGTTGATCTTAGCGAGTTTAAAAATGGCATCATGACACTAACAGACCCGGACAGACAGGACATTAGACAGTTGAAGTACTGGTTGACAACTAGTTTCGGGCTGGATCCTGAAGTATGTTCCGTCAGTATTCATGCATTGTGGACCAAATCCTGTAAAAATGTCAAGTGGGAGTTGATGCCGATAGATAGGAGCCAGCATTGGTTAACCCTGTTAAGACATTGCCGAGACCGAAGAATCCACCCATATGCACTTGTGCAACCTGTGGCGAAGGAGGAGAATACCGTACAACTCCACAGGGGGTATGAACCCGGCCATGGCAGTGAAGTGGCTAGAGAGATTAATTTATCCGAGTCACAGCCACCGGATGTGGATGCTAGCCAACCCGAGAAAGAGTTGGACTACGTGCCACACAATGTTTGTGGTCATTATACTGGGCAGAGTAGTCAGTCGATAATATTAGCTGGTTCTGGTTTTGCCGATGGGGATGAGGAAGGGGATGAAATGCAAAGGGTGATACTGGAAGAGGACGAGGATGGATTGGCGGAGGAACTGGATTCTGAAAATTCCGACGATGAAGCGGAGGTACCGATTCCTTCTGCATGGGATCAGGACATATCCACCGGCCTTACGGTCAACGATGGCCATGAGACTCCATGGCAGTATAATCAGAACCAAGTCCAGATAGGGGCTATGTTTGATACAAAGAAAAAATTGAAGTATGCGGTGGTAAAGTGGGCTATGTCTACGTAGAGGGTTTTCCGGACACACATATCAAGTCCAACGAACTATACCGTGAAATGTGTTGAAACAGGTTGTCCTGGGAAGGTGCACGGGCACGTGCCGAAGTATGACATCCACTGGGTTGTCACCAATGTCGTCCCACATAATTGTGTGAGGAAAAACCTTCTGGTGAATCATCCAAACCTGACTTCAACTCTCATTGCGCAACTCATGTATACTGAGATAGTAGAGAAGAAAGATATGGAAGCAAAACACATCCAGACAACAGTGAAGGTCAGATGGAATTATATCATTAGTTATGGGAAGGCTTGAAGGGCTAAGCAGAAGGCTATAGAGGAAAGGTTTGGGACGTTCTTAGACTCATATAATAATGTTGTCCGTCTCCTTGACATACTGAAGGAGAGGAATCCCGGCACTTATGTGAACGTACAACACACGAGGTTGCTTAGTATACCAAATTTTAAGGTGTTGAAACGAGTATTCTTCTCCTTTGCTATGTGCATCGAAACTTTCCGGCATTGTCCTCCTGTTATGTTTGTGGATGGTACATTCCTGACCGGTCAGTACAAAGGGCAAATCCTGACTGCTATTGGTGTGGATGGGAATAATCAAATCATCCCACTTGCCATGGCATTTGTGGAGGGTGAGAACTTTTCGAGCTGGGTATGGTTCTTCCGGCAAGTGAAAATAGCCATCGTGCAGGACCGACCAAACGTGTGTGTCATTCATGACAGACATGCTGGTATATTGAAGGCCGTGAAGACATTAAGGAATCCAACAGCTGACGAACCAACACCTTGGAAGGACTTGCAGAGCCGGTGGTGCATGCGCCATCTTGGGGCTAATTTTTTCTCACAGTTCAAGAATAAGCGGTTGATGAACTTGTTCAAAAAATTATGCAAGCAGAGCCAGCAGCGCAAATACAGATTTATTTGGTCAAAACTAGATGAGTTTACTAAGAAGCAGGTCCGTGCGGGAAAGAAAATGGAAGAAGATCAGGTTAAATTAGCAGCACTCATCGCGGAGTTAGAGGAGCCAGTAGGTCTTTGTGACTTGCCAGCAATTGACCCTCCTAACACTAAGAGAAAGAATGGCAGGGCAATAAAGAATTTTTCTGAGTGGATAGAAAAAGAGCCTCCAGTGAATTGGTCTTTGCTGCATGACACCCATGGAGCTAGGTATGGCCACATGACAACCAATCTTGCAGAGGTATATAACTTTGTACGCAGAGGGAATAGAGCATTGCCACTCACAGCTATTGTGGAGGCTGTATTCCATGGCACTTTGAGATATTTTAGAGAAAGGAACGAGTTAGCAAAGAAGCATATTGCAGATAATCATAACACACCTTATTGTAGTCATGTCATGGAGTACATGGCAAAGAAGATAGAGAAAGTAAAGAAGCACACTGTCAGACTCATAGGGAATCAGGAAAGGAGGTATGAGGTTCAGCTTCCTACTGATGGTTTTGGTTCTGGAAATGAGGTGAAGACGCATGAGGTAAAAATTGGAACGGAATTTTATCCAACGTGTGAGTGTACATGCAACAAACCGAAGTTGTTATACCTACCTTGCTCACATGTGTTGGCTGCCTGTGGCTAGATTGAGTTGGACGCTATCTCCTTCGTGTCCCCATACTATTTAAAAGAAGCAGTGCTCAACACATGGACAGGTGAGATGACAGGGTTTAGAGTCGTTGGCAATTTCAACAAGGTAAACGATGGTGAGAGAGTATACATCCCGCATCCAGACCTTCGGCGAACAAGTAGGGGCAGACGAAAGGCCCGTCGCATCCGAAACGATATGGACCAATCTGAAGCTGGTGGAGCAACCAGACAATGTTTGTTATGCACGGCTTATGGGCATAGGATGAAATATTGTCCCGACCTGAACAAAGACGGTGCTTCCACTTCGATGACTGCGACAACAGGAGCAAGAGGCGGACATGGTCGTGGCAGTCGAGGCCGAAGGGGCGGACGAGGAAGAAATAACTCACAAGCTATATAATTGGCAGTCGTACTATGTTGGACTATGTTTTAATTTGTAATATGTCTGGACTATGTTTTAATTTATAATATGTCTGGACTATGTTTTAATTTGTAATATGTCTGAACTATGTTTAACTTTATAATATGTCTGGACTATGTTTTAATATGTAATATGTCTGAACTATTTTAGTTCTCAGCTCTGCATTCAGAATATACGCATGTCAATCTCAGGTACAGTCACCTAGGAGAAAACAAGTCCATGGCTTATTGGCTTCGGAGCATTACCCCTTACGTTGACGAATGGACTACCGCGCCGACAAATATGTGGGATGAGGTTCGGCCCTTTAACTGGGACAAGTTCGGGTTGTATCTGCAGCGTTACCGGCATACAACGAGGATTTACTTGGTTCCATCAGCTGCATCTGATCAGATCGAAGCCCCTCTCACCAGCGATATGTACCTAACTGCCTCTGTTGTGGGAACCAGACACCACGCGGTACGTGCCATGGTTCTCATATGTTAAGTCTTTTCTTAACCTGGACATACTCAATTGGTTATCTATTCGTGTTGTCTGTCATACAACGAGGATCTAATTGGTTAACTCTTCGTGTACAGGTTGACTTGACAAGCGAGGCGTGAGAGGGGGTTTCCGCTTTAATGACAATTTTACATGTTTTACTTTACCGCAGGCGGCAACCAGTCGCAACCGTTCATGCATTCAGTGCAGTCACCGATGCTTAGTGGTGGTGCTTCGTTCTTAGAGGGCGACGGGGATAATGATGACCAAGATGCAAATACTTATGACTTCTCGCAGACAGTGTTTCACACTCCACCACCATCACCATCGCAGGAGACACAGACAGTGACAGACAAGGTTATCTATGGTCGTGGTTATCGTGAGCATCGTGCACCGCCTCAGCGCTTATCGCCTTCCGGTCCTCGCCCGAGGAAGACCCAGACTCGTCGTCGCCCCCCACAGTGATATGGTTATCTATGTATGAGTCATTATCTATGTTAGTTTCAAACTATTCGCATCTGTGAGTCAGTATCTATGTATGAGACATGCTTCATGTATGTGCTAATATCGCACTTGCTTCTATCTGATTAGAAGACATATATCGTTTTATGTATGTGAGAGACATATTACTATTAATTCACATTGTTATTCCAGTTATATTTCCAAACAGACTGCAACCGATAATTAAGATACAAGTACATATGAATTAAACGGTAGAGCTGAACTTAAAAATTACAGCTTACATACTACATGAAGGCATCATCGTCATCCTTCGCCGATGCAGCACTATTGCCCTTCGACGATGCGGTACTCTTGCCCTGCGACGACGCGGTACTCTTGCCCTTCGACGGTGCGGTACTCTTGGCCTTGGTGCTCGGCATGAAAATATCGTCTTCATCTTCGCTGTCGTCAGTCCATAAAAATGTATGCTCTGCTGCAATCCTTAAGAAAGTTTCACTCTTCGTCTGCACTACCTTCTTCCACCTTCCATGCAACCTAAGAAGTTCTTTACGTACCTCCTCATAGGTCCTTTCAGGCCACCCAGACCTACGTAATGCGTGAGCCAACTTATTCAGTATGGTGTCACTACCGAGGAGTTCGTCCCATGGAACTATCCTATTGTCCATCCTGAAATTTGTGGCTAGCCTAAGAAGACATTTGCTCATCTCAGGGTGAAAACTACGATCAAAAGGATAATGGGACATCTCGACTACACTAAACTGGACTACTTATCCACCTCCGTGTGAAGGGGATTTTATAGGTAGAGAGGAGAAAATGACGGGAAAGAACGACTGCGGTATGGAGGGAAAGGGTTGGCGGGAACTTATGGCGGGAAGGGGTTGGTGGGAAACGGGTGGCGGGAACATATGGCGGGAAGGGGTTGGCGGGAATATATGAAGGGAAAGAGTTGGCAGAAAAATATTGAGGGAAAGGGTTGCGCGAAAATATATTTTTTCAATGTCTAAGATGGGCAATGGTTGCACAGCATTCATAAGTAAAAAAAAAAGAACCTTTTCGGCCTAACATAAGCCGAAGAGCGGAGCCATGCAGCTTCGGCCACCCGTTCACGTGAAAAGGTGGGCCCCAGGGACTTTTCGGCCTACTGCTGACCAAAGACCACTTTTCGGCCTACCGCTGACCAAAAAGGACTTTTCGGCCCAGGTAGGCACCTCTTCGGCCCAGGTAGGACTGATCCAATCGACCAGTTGGTGATGTCCCATTGGCGGTGGTATATAGATGGCGTGCATCTCTCGAAACAGGCTTTCATCCGTCTTTATAAATAAACATACAAACGGCAGAACCGATACATAGTGGTGAGGAAACCCTCATACAAACAGGTCAGAACGAAAAATAAGCACCGGGCGAGTGGCACAGGTGCCACTAACCCAACGCCAAACATTAAAAAGCAGGAGAGGCCACCCCTAACATACTACAACCAAGACAACTGAAGAGACCCAGAGCCGCGCCGCCAAGAGAAACCACCAGGCCACGAGGACCCGAACACACTGAGCCACATCTCCGGAGAGGGCTGCCTAAACGTCGAGACAACCCCTCGCTCCGGGCCGTGGAGTGCCGCTCCTGCCAAGAGACGACAAGGACCGAGAACGAAGACCACGAGGACACGTCTACAGGATAGGCGATCATCGGAACCACCCCTCGCCAGAGACAAGGATGCACTACGCCAGCGAGAAGGCAAACCCGACGCCATAAGCCATGTGCAACCGAGAGGAACCGAGGGTCCACAACGACGCCCTCAAGAGAGTGATGGCACCATGCGCCACTGTCGGCGAGTCCGAGAGAGATGGACTAGGATTTTCACCCCAAACCCTTGACACCTTGAGGGGACCCATAGCAACGCCCCCAACAGAGAAGCGACAGCCGTAGGTGTCGTCGTTGCCGGCGCCGGAGCGCCTCCAGAAGCGCACTCTTGGTTTAGAGAATTCTCTGCTTATTTGGCTGAGCATTGGACGTTTAAATACTTTGGTCGTACTCCAGTTGTAATGGCCTATTACAGTTTCTTGTAACTTTTTTAGTTGTATACTGTATGAACATCATGGTTAGACATGGACAACCCACACCGATGTGTTACTTATGATTGGCGATCCGTGGGCGAAAGCCTTCCAAGCCGCAGTAGAGCCGACCTCCTCCATGTCCCTCCGATGCCGGTCGTCGCTCGCCGAAAAAGGGTTTCCCCTGCTTTATATATAAAGCAACTTTCACCGATCACACGATAACTGCTGGGGCGAACATCACATCAAGCCCAAAAGAGAAAGAAAAAAGAACAAAATGCCAACAACGGCAACTCAACAAAGCACAGATGATTCGCCACCGCTGCGCCCTCCGGATTCGTCCCACCGCACACCAAGGCTCCGAATCGCCGCGTACCAAGTAGCACCTCCAAGAAGGAATGCGACGTCGACGGCGCTGCTGCCGGACATGTCCTAGGGTTTCCCCCGGCACGCGGAGAGAAGTGGAGGATGGGTAACACCTACGCCCATCAGGAAGGAAAGGCGACACCCGCAGGCGACACCGCGTCGGCGCCGGAAGAACCGGCAGATTTCTCCCGCATCCCAACCACCAATATCCGCCCGATCCGGAGCCAACCAGCCAGCCGGCCACCCACCAGCATACGCCACTACGGTCTTAAAGTCCATGCCGCCTCGTTGAGACCGCCATCACGAGGCCTAGAAGATGGAGAGAGGAGCGCCAGAAATCGGGAGGGGCAGCACCGGAGCCGCGCGTCGCTCTGGTGGTGACGGCCCCTAATCTCCGAATGTCCGCTTCGTGTGTTGGTTAAGACTTAAGAATTACCACCAGTACGTTTATCAAAAAATTTAGATCCAGGTTGGTGCTCATATGGTCCTCCGTGAACTGTTAAATCGATAATTTCATAAAAAACAATTTAGTTTACCTTAATCAAGTTGTTTTCCCTACTAGTAAAAGGGTCCGTATGTTGCAACAAGATAAATGAATTATGTATTGACCACTTAACACAATGAGTGCTGAGTGTGTGTAGATTTCGGCCTTCTCACATGGTAAATTGTTCTAAGAAGAAAATATAACCATCTAGGTGATCGCGCCACAGGCTCTAGTTATGAATGGAGTAGCACTGTCCACAAGTTTCATTTCAATCAGATAAACATGAAGATATTTGTCGAACTTTGATTGCCTGGAAGAAGAAATAAAAACATTATTGTGCTTATCAATGGCTAGTCATCATCTATGTAGCATTGTAGCTACATACCACTGCAGACGTAATATCTGAATTTTTGGACACATATCAGGCAATATTCTTAAGAACCACGAGACATAGGTAAATGCATTAGAAACCAAACCAATATATTAGTCTATGGATCTACATACCCGTATGCATAACACCGACATGGTTATTGAGCCAGTTGCCAATAATGAACAACTACCACACCTCCGATGGAGAAGATTAGTGGGCTCAAAGAGAATAAGGAGGCAATCTCCAGAATCATGTAAGCTATCTTCCATAGTTGCAGATTCTTGTAAGTTATTTTGATTCAACTACTTAGCCGTGTCCATTTGGTAGATGCTACTAGATTAACCGTACTTGTTTTTTTAATAACTAATAATTCATATAGGTTCTCTCTCAGAAAACAACTCCTTCAATGTAATGGCTGAAGGACATCAACGTTTGGGAAAATTGCAGCTGCCATCCTATCTCCATGTGACCATGTCCACTTCATCAGAACAGTCAATTGAGGCTCACTGTTCACCATATGCAAGAACCAGATCAGGCATTCTCTGAACATCGCTCTACTCGTTTGGTTGCTCTACCTTTCCACCTCTAGTGCCATGTCAGGAATGTGTAATGGGGCTACCCATGCAGATCACGCTCCGAGTTGAACTTCTCCATCCACCGCTGCCTCCTGTGAAGAAACCAAGCAGCTCCACACAACCATCCCATCTGTCCTCCTCTTCCCCGCAGGAAGAGACTCGCGTCGCCTCTATTCCCAGGGCCGAGCCGGCAAAATCGGAGGCCCTGTGCGAAACTCTAAAATGGGCCTTATCTCACTAAGGAAAACACTACATAAACATAACTATAATAATATAAAGTTCATAATATCTTAGATACCAACTGGAAATATAAAAATTGTACCTATTATTGATTGTATGGTCTTCAGTCTTCACTTAAACAACACCATTCTTTTAGTGTTCTTTGTAATAAAATCCTCAATAATATCCTCATAATCAATCTTGTCCAATAGATCACTCTCCAGTGCTATTGTGGCCAAATCAGTGAGCCTTTGTTGTGTCATGGTAGTGCGCATATAGGACTTCAATAGCTTCAATTTAGAAAAGCTCCGTTCTGCCGAAGCAACAGTCACAGGGTTAGTCAACAGAACTCTATATGCAATACATGTATTGGGGAAACAATCATGCCGCTTTAAAAACTTTAGAATTTCAACTGGCCCAATATTTTCCTTTAGCATGAAATTTTGAAGAAACATCAACTCCGCATAAAGTTCATTAGCATCAATGTCAGACTTCCCATCCTTTTTAAGAGCAACCTCAAGATTGTCACAAGAAGTTTTCAAGCTATTCTTATCCAATGACTGCAATGTTTCAGAGGTAAACAAGAAACCAAATATTTTTCTGGTAACCCTGATATTGGTCAAATCTGCTTGTAAGTGAGAGAATTGCTTGATCAACAATACGTAAAAAATAGTTGACTCTGAATGATTCCTCTGCAGACTGTGTGGCAACATTTGCGTCATCTGGGTTCTCATCAAAATGTCTCTTTCTTTTAATTTCTCGTCTTTTACGAAATGTTGTACCAATATCCATCTCAAGTGCAATTACTTTGGCTATCTCCAATGCTTCTAAAAAACCAGTGTCCCTATAACCCTTGAAGAAAGAAAGCAATCCTTGCACTTTCTCAATAGCAACATCAATAAGCATATCCTTTGCTTGCAAGTGTTTGCTTACTAAATTAACAGCATACAATACCTCATACCAAATGACTATCGCCACTATAAATTCATACTCTCCAAGTTCATTATTTGCCAAACCTTTAGCCTCACTGCTCGTTTTTGTATCATTATCAGTCTCAGATACCTGAAATGAAAATAAAGAAAATATATGTTATAGTTAGAGAAAACTAAAGAATTACATCATAACAATATGAAAATATTGGGTACCTGAAGTAGGGCCTCCAGAATGTCTGCACATTGAAGTCGAATAGCTTTAACACTGTCAACACGACTCTCCTAGCGTGTAGCTGACACTGACTTGGGAGTTAATCCTATTATGTTATTTTTCAGAATCTGCCATTTCTTAGTAGAATTAGCAAAAGTCGTATATATGCGTTGGATGATTCCAAAGAAGTCTTTAGCTTTACCGCAGGTCTTAGCCATATCACAAAGTGTCAAATTAAGGCTATGACAACCACAAGCAGAATAGAATGCTCTAGGATTTACATTCAAAAGTCTCCTTTGGACACCTTGCTGGTTTCCTTTCATATTTGACCCGTTATCATAACCTTGTCCTCTCACATCATCTATATCAAGATCAAGAAGCTTTAGTTCATTCTCTAGCACTTCAAAAAGTCCTTGCCCAGTCGTATCATTTACATCTAAAAATCCTAGAAAGGATTCTTCTATGCAAACATGACTTGAAGATGAATCAACATATCTTATGATTATAGACATTTGTTCTTGATGGCTTGCATCTGGGGTACAATCAAGTATGACAGAGAAGTACTTTGCACTCTTTATTTTCTTAACAATCTCATACCTAATAGCAGAAGCAAGCAAGTGTATCAACTCATTCTGAATCTTAAAATCAAGATAATGAGTATGAGTTTCTTCATTTGTAATACGACGGACATGCTCTTGAATAACCGGGTCAAAGCCAACATCTCGACCAAACCCAAGAAATTGCCATTGCTATCTTCATACAATTTGTTGTTAGTACCACGAAAGGCTAGATTATGCTTGGCAAGAAATTTTACAATGCAAATGATTCTGGACAGAACTTTTCTCCAGTGCTCCTTTTCACTCTCAAGTTGTCGTTGAGCAACTTTATCAATTGTTTCATGCTTTTGTAATCTAGTACGCAACTCATACCAAGTTGTCATATTCAAAACATGATCTGCACTTGTCTCATGCTCTTTAAGTCTAGTGCCAAGATGTGTCCAATCATTATACCCCTCATTTGCCAAATTACCTTTTCGATACCCTTTTGCGAATAATTTACAACCGAAGCAAAATATTTTATCGAGTTCCATAGAATAGACAAGCCAATCCCTATCGCAATGCTCTCCATTCGATAGAATTCTAGTGTAGAATAGTGCAGAAAACCTCCTTTTATATTTATCCTTACGACCTTTCTTAAATGACGTGTCCCTTTGAGGGCCCTTTTGTGCTAAAATATCAATTTGCTTAGAATTAAGGGAATCCCAATTTCTTGGATCAAATATGTCAAACTGAAAAGAATCACCAACGTCTACAGTAGGTGAAGTATTCAAGTTACCATCAGTATTACTAGCCCCAATGTCATCACAATTTTCTTCACTCTCAACATTATTTTCTATCTCTGTCTCGACATCTCTAGGGCTAGGATCATTGTCAACATTATTATCAGGAGCATGCTCTCTATCAAGTGACTGATTATCGGAGGACACTTGTGGTTTTTTTATGACAAACTTATCCATATCTCCTTTTTGAGACAAAGTTAAATCCTCTACTTTTTGTTTCTTCAAACGCTTTTTATAACCAGATTCATGTTTTCTAAATGCAGACATGACTTGGATCTTGCAATACTAGACACCTAATAGATGAAAAGAATATTAAAATTAACTGTAAGATTTTAGAAGAATCAAACAGCTGGCAGAAATCAAAATTCAAAGTAAAGGGCTCACAGGATTACTAGGTATTGACGCGACGATGCTTAAAAAACGAAGATCGGGAGATTGGCCTGAACTTTCCTTGCCTTTCAGGTGATTCAGTTCAGGTCCTCCCTGTCGGCTGTTGTCCGGCCGTTCTTGCTGCTCCTGTCCTCTTGAATCCTGAAAAGGACCTACAGCGTTGGAAGTTGGAACGGAATCATGAGATTTGTGAGGAAGGAAAGGAAGGATCGGAGGAACCCTAACCTGCCGCCAGTGCCAGACGAACAGACGAAGAGACACCTCGTCGCTTCGCTCGTGTAGATGACGATCGATCGCTGATTTTTTTTCTTTTTCATCGGATCGATCCTATCGTTGGATGAGGCGTAGACTAGTCGGGGCTGCTCCAGGTCCAGGACACCAGGCCAAGAGGCCCAAAAGGTTAGATTTTTTTAGCTTAGTATATATAGTGTTGCGTATAAATTTGGAGGCCCCTGAAGAGAGGGGCCCTGTGCTAGCGCACAGGTAGCACACCCTTAGGCTCGGGGCTGTCTGTTCCTTTGAGTTTGGCTGCCCTGCCATCCGAGCTGCGTCGTTCGCCTGCACGGCCAAGTGACCTCCCGACCACCCACATGCATGGCAAAGCCACCTCCATCCGGCCACCCACACGCAAGGCGAAGCCACCTCCGTCCGGCCACCCGCGACTGCCGTCCTCCGCTGCTTCTTCACGCAGCCCGCCCCCGCCGATGATGCTAGCAGACCGTTCTCCCTGCTCAGCTGCTAGCATCGGGTTTCCCGCGGGGGAGGGGAGGATATATATATATATTTTAGGTGTGGGAGGGGAGGAATTAGTCACACCTTAGCTCATATTGTTCATGGGCCGCATTTGGAACTACATACAGCCGGGTATTGTCAGCTGGGCCGAGCCTGTCTGGTCAGAGAACGGAGCAAACACATACACATGTAGGATCAACGCTGGCCGTTGGATCTTCCCCACGCCCACGCGTGCTCTGCACCGCGTCCCAGACCACTCGAGAAAACCCTCGCCGCCGCACTCTCACGGGCTCACTCATCATTAGTTTAAGTGTGAGGCCGCCGCGTGCGCCGGCGGCGGAGGCGGGCGCTCACCCCGCCGCTCCGCCCGTCCCGCTCGCCGCGGCCGATGACCGCACCACCTGAGACCGCGGCCACCCGGAAAAAACGGCGGCGATGAGGAGGCCCGGCCCTTGGCGCACACCCGTGCTCCCGAGCGGCGGCAGCGGCGGATCCCTCCGCCTCGCGGGGCCAGCCCTCCCGTCCGCGCGGCGCCGCGACTCCGCCGGCCTGGAGGCCCGGGCTCGGGCAGCCGCCGCGGCGTCGTCGGCGTCGGACGCGGTGGCGGGGCCTCCGGGGACCGCGTGGCGGGGGACCGGCGCGGCTTCCGGCCGTGGGTTCCGGCGACGCCAAGCCGTAGATCTGAGCCGCCGTCCCCACTTCGTTTCCTCCATGTTTCGATCCGGTACCTCCATCCCTGACCACCTCTCTCCCTCTCGCCCGCTCGCCGTGCGGGCGTGCGTGTGTGTGTATAAGTGCAGTGCTCGGTTTGGTCGGTCGCTGGTTCCAGATCTCACCTCTACGGGGGCCGCCTCCTCCGAACAGTTGGTCCGTTGGGCGCCGGGAAACCTTAGGGGGTAGGGACGGACCCAGCGATGCGAGGAACCGAGCGGTGGCAGTGCAGAATCTTTGCAAATACTCCGGTGACCAGGTGGTGATCGACGGATATTTTGGTTTTGTACGCCAGGGATCACCACTGAGCAGTGGCGGAGCTTTAGAAACAAATATTGGAAGCTCGTCAGAATCATCATCTTCGTATAGACCGAGGGTTTGATCGGTCGCTGGTTCCAGATCCCACCTCCACGGGAGCCGCCTCCTCTGACCAGTTGGTCCGTTGGGCGCTGGGAACCCATAGGGGGTAGGGACGGACCTAGCGATGCAAGGAATGGAGCAGTGGCTTGCAAATACTCTCGAGTTTGGATATTGGTATATCCAAAACATCTTATACTCCCTCCGTTCCTAAATATAAATCTTTTTAGAGATTCCAATACAGACTACATATGGACCAAAATGAGTGAATCTACATTCTAAAATGCGTCTATATACACCCGTATGTAGTCCTTATTGAAATCTCTAAAATCTCCTCACAATCATCATCATAATGATCATCTCCCTTGCTGTCACAATCAGCTTGGTCCTCTTTGGTTCACAGGATTCTAGAAAAGGAAGACAGGAATATGTGATAGTCCTAAAGAATTCCTTTGAATCAAAGAGTCCCCCAACTTGCTGCTGCTGTTGTTGGTGGTGCAAGCTACTGCAAAGTTCATACGAACTTCCTTTGGATCAAAGAGGCCCTAAGGCTGTCGCGCCTTTTGTTTGTGAATGATGCATGGCTTTATGATCAACCGGTTTGTGGTTGCTGAACTGTGCCGTGCTGAATGGACTTTCCATTTTAGCGAGTCCGGTAGAGTTGCTCTTAGCTGGTGCGGGGCTATGATGATTGATTATGGCTGATATAAGCATGCTCTCGAGCAATTGAGGCACTTGCGGGTATTAAGTTGGATCCCCCCTTGTTTCTTTGATCCATTTTGATCATGTGCTTATTTTAGTGGCTCTGTCCTTGGATGGTCATTTCTGATGTGTGATAACCAGGGCAGTTTCACCATTGTGAGAACAGATTGATCTGGTGATGGAGACACTAGGGAAAGGGTCATATGATCGAGCAAAGGCGAATCTGAGCCCATTCAAATGCAGTTCTGGTCTCAAGCACAATGTGCTATGTTGCCGTTCTGTCCTCTTTGGTTTGCAGGATTTTAAGAACACACTGCAGGAAAAAAAATGCAGGATTGCATTGTTAGGGCATCTCCAACGCAGAGCCCCAAGGTTCCGTCCGCAAATGTCCGCGGACATGTCTTGACGTGTCTGCGGACATCCGGCCGGGCCTAGGCCATTCTTGCTAGGGCGATGATGATTGACCATGGCTGAAATAGTGTGCCTTTGAGCAATCGAGGCACCTGTGGGTATCAAGTTGGATCCTCCCTCTTGTCTCTAGAATCCTTTTTGATCATGTGATACTGATGGCTCTGTCCTTGGACAGTCATTCTTCTTGAGTGATAACCAGGGCAGCTCCACAGTATAAACTGGTTGATCTGGTTATAGCAGATGATGTGGGTAGGTTATATGATCGAGCAAAGGCGAATCTGAGCCCACTATGCAATAAGCTCCATTGTTTATATCTGTCTTGTGTAAAGATTTCTTCTCTATACCTTCATTGCATAAGTTTTGCTTGACCTTTTTTTGTTCGCCGTTGCTCCTTAATTTAATCGGGTTAAGAGTAAGTTGCACTTTGTTATGTTAGGAAGACTTGCTCCCAACAAATTATCGGTTGAATGGCTTGTTTTAATTAGTTGTCATACTATTACTTCTATTTTTCCGCAAGTTACCAGTTGCAGCTATTTGTTCTTACATGCTACAAATAATAATGCAACTGGATTTTTTTGGAGAGAATGCTGGACTTTTCATGTAAAGAGTGACCGAGGCAGTGTCACATGTTACTGTCTGTAGCCATAAGCAATTTTTCAACTGCTTTGATTAAGTTGCTGGGTTAATCTGAGCCATTGAGCGGTCATTTTCTTTTGTTTTCTTTAGTTTGTTCTGAAGCTTTCCCCAATTCTGTCTGTGGCCACTACATTTTTTTGGATCATCCACCAGACTAAATGTAGGTGAACTTCAAAGGATGTGTGTTTTGTTAGTGTCTTAACTTGTTTCCTTGCTAAGCCTTCTAGGTTATGTTGTTCTGTTGCTGCCTTCTTTGTACATATAGTTTTGCATCGCTTTGTCTTGCGCTCTTCCTGGCAAGCTTATAACGATGACGACCTTTGTCCATTTAGACATAGCAACACGCGCTCTGCACTCGACATGTGGAGAAGGCATGCTGTCTCAAAAAAAAGTGGAGAAGGCACGCATGGTATCGCTCGACAAAACCCTTGCCGTCGCACTCTCTCACAAGCTCACTAATCATTAGTTTTAAGTGTGAGACCACTGTGGCCACTTGGAAAATGGTGGCGATGAGGAGGCCCGACCACTCGGAAAATGGTGGCGATGAGGAGGCCCGGCCCTTGTCGGCGACCTGTCCCTCTGAACGGCGGCAACGTCGGATCTTTGCCTCGCGGGGCCAGCTCTCCCTTCTACTCCGCGCCGCGAAGCCGCCGGCATGGCGGCCCTTGCTCTGGGCAGCTGCCACGGCATCGTCGGCGTCAAGTGCGACGGTGGGGGTCGTGGGGACTGCGGGGCGGGGGACTGGCATAGTTTCCTATTGTGGGTTCGGACGACATCAAGCCGTAGATCTGAGCCGCCGCCATGTCCACTTCGTTTCTTCCATGTTTCGATTTGGTAACCCACCCCACTTCCTCCCCCCTCGCTCGCTGTGTGATGTGAGCGCGTCCATTTATAAGGAGGTGCTTATGTGTTCTACATGTGCGAGTCTCGGCGTTTTGGTGAAGGTGGAGCTGTGCGAGTGTTTGGTTGGTCGCTGGTTCCAGATCCCACCTCTATGGGGGCTGCCTCCTCCGACCAGTTGGTTCGTTGGATGCTGGGAAATCTTAGGGGGTAGGGACGGACCCAGCCAGCGACGGCACTGCCACAACCTTTGCAAGTACTTTGGAGACCACCACCGTCAGTGGCTTAGCTTTGCCAATTAATATTGGAACCTCGTCAGCATCATTATCTTGGTCGCTGTCTCAATCACCTTGGTACTCTTTGGTTCACAGGATTCTAGAAATGTGGGAATATGAAGGAATATGTGATAGAATCATCCAAAATTCCTTTGAATCAAAGAGGCCTCAAACTTGCTGGTGGTGGTGGTGGTGATGCTGGTGCTGGTGCAAGCTCCTCCCTCTCTACTGCAAAGTTCCTATGAACTTCCTTTGATCAAAGAGGCCCTAAGCTGTCACACTTCTTGTTTGTGTATGGTGCATGGCTTTATGATTAACCTCAGTGTCTGGTTGCTGAACTGTGCCGTGCTGAATGGACTTTCCATTTTGGCAAGTCTGCTAGAGTTGCTCTTAGCTGGCGCGGGGCTATGATGATTAATTATGGCTGATATAAGCATGCTCTCGAGCAATCGAGGCACTTGCGGGTATTAAGTTGGATCCCCCTTCGTTTCTTTGAGCCATTTTGATCATGTGCTTATTTTAGTGGCTCTGTCCTTGGATGGTCATTTCTGATGGGTGATAACCAGGACAGTCTCACCATTGTAAGAACAGATTGATCTGGTGATGGAGACACTAGTGGAAGGGTCATATGATCGAGCAAAGGCGAACCTGAGCCCATTCAAATGCAGTTCTGGTCTCAAGCACAATGTGCTATGTTGTTGCCGTTCTGTATTTATATTTAGCTCCTCATTGGTTTGCAGGATTTTAAGAACACATTAAAGGGCAGCCCGGTGCATGTAGCTCCTGCTTGCGCAGGGTCTGGGGAAGGGTCTGACCGCTTTGGGTCTATTGTACGCAGCCTTTCACTACATTTCTGTAAGAGGCTGTTTCCAGGACTTGAACCCGTGACCTCATGGTTACAAGGCACCAGCTTTAGCACTGCGCCGAGTCTCCCTTCATTTTAAGAACACATTGAAGGAAAAAAAAATGCAGGATTGCATTGTTAGGGCAACTCCAACACTTACCCTGAAATTTCCATCTGCAAATGTCCGCGGACACATCCATGGACAGCCGGCCGGGTGGAGGCCATTCTTGCTAGGGCGATGATGATTGACCGTGGCTGAAATAAGTGCGCCTTTGAAATAAGTGCACCTGTGGGTATCAAGTTGGATCCTCCCTCTTGTCTCTAGGATCCATTTTGATCTGTGATACTGATGGCTCTGTCCTTGGATGGTCATTCTTGTTGAGTGATAACCAGGGCAGCTCTACAGTTAAATGGTTGATCTGGTGATAAGAGATGATGGGGGTAGGTTATATGATGGAGCAAAGGCGAATCTGAGCCCACTATGCAATAAGCCCTAAACCCTTTTTATTTGTATTTAAAGGTGTTGCTTATTTATGCTCCAATGTTTATATCTGTCCTGTGTATAGATTTCTTCTCTTATACCTTTATTGCATAAGTTGTGCTTGATCTTTTTTGTTTGCTGTTGCTCCTTAATTTAGTCTGGTTAAGAGTAAGTTGCACTTTTTTATATTAAGATGACTTGCTCCCAGCAAATTATCGGTTGCTTGTTTTAATTAGTTACTCCCTCTGTTCATCAGTACAAGACCTTTTGATAGTTTTTCGAACTGCCAAAACGTCTTATATTAATTAATAGAGGTAGTGTCATACTGTTACTTCTGTTTTCCCGCAAGTTACCAGTTGCAGCTATTTGTTCTCACATGCTACAAATAATAATGCTACTGGATTTTTTAGAGTTTTTTTTTTGGAGAGAATGCTGGACTGTTCATGTCAAGAGTGACCGAGGTAGCATGTCAAATGTTCTGTCTGTATCCACAAGCAATTTTTTGACCGCTCTGTTTAAGTTGCTGGGTTAATCTGAGCCATTGAGCGGACATTCCCTTTTGTTTCTTTAGTTTGTTCAGAAGTTTTCCCCAGTTCTGTCTGTCACCACTGCATTTTTTGGATCATGCACCAGACTAAATGTAGGTGAACTTTGAAGGATGTGTTGTTTTGTTAGCTTCTTAACTTATTTCCTTGTTAAGTAAGCCTTTGGGGTTATTCTGTTTTGTTGCTGCCTTCTCTGTACATATAGTTTTGGTCTTTTGCATCGCTTTGTCTTGCACTCTTCCTGGCAAGCTTATAACAGTTATGACCTTCGTCCATTTAGTCATAGTAACTATTTGAATAATCAAAATTCGCTACCATTTGGTTACCACCAGATGTTTGTCTGTTGACAAAACATGGTCCAGGAAGGCATTTTGTCTGCTATGTTTTTTGAAATAGAATTCTGATTCGGGGCAACGATGATTGACCATTGCTGATATAAGCATGCTCTCGAGCAATCGAGTAAGCTGTGGGTATTAAGTTCGATACTCCCTCGTCTCTTGGAGCCGTTTCAACCATGACAAGAATTATGGAATGGAGGGAGTATATATTTTTTTGTGGCTCTGTCCTTGGAAGGTCATTTTGATGAGTGATAACTAGGGCAGCTCCACAGTATAAACGGGTTGATCTGGTGATAAGAGATGATGGGGGTAGGTTATATGATCGAGCAAAGGCGAATCTGAGCCCCCTCAAATGCATTTCTAGTGCTCCTTCAGCATAATGTGCTATGTTGTTTCTCTTTTTTTATCTGTATTTGAAGGTGTCGCTTGTTTATGCTCCTGTTTTTATAGCTGTCCTGTGTATATATATCTACTCTCGTACCTTTATTGCGTAAGATGTTCTTGCTCTTTTTTGTTTCGTTCTTGCATCTATCTGCATTATAGTACATCAAGTATCAGCCAAAAAAATTGGTCTTTGATGCTACATATTCAGTTAATTTTGTTCCCACTGTGCAACTTAAATGGATTGTCATGGCCCCCAGCACACTATACTTTGTGGTTGCACACATGCATGGCAAAATACTTCAAATCTGATGTTGTCTAATGATGCTCTATCATGTATTTTAAAAGCATGCCTTGGGGCAAGCTTCTATATCACCACCCTTCTCCACAGAAGCTAGTGTTGGTGGTGCTGTAATTCGTATGGTTAATCAGGTAATCAGTGCAACATGTTCGTCATATGTTTGGATGCAACTGAGAGTGCATATGCTCATTAGATGCTGTGAATAAAAGGTTTGTGTGCTTGGCCAGTAATTTTAATATGTGAGGCCTCCATTGGCTATGTATAATATAATGTTCTCTTGCCATGTATGTGTTGAGTGTTGGTTAACAAAATGATAATGTTAAGTGAAATTCTTCAATGTCAAACGAATTCTTTGTACAGAGTTTTTTAGTTCTATTGGATTTCCCATAATAGTTTGTATACCAGCCTACCATTGTGTCTCTTCATGAATGCGGCACTGCTGAGCAAGCCTGAGAAGCCTTTGTAATAGTTTGTATATTTGATCTGTTTCTTCCTTTCAACTGCGATAATGTGTGCAATTTCATCTTGATTCTAAAGTACATCTTTCCTTTCTACTTGAATTTAGATGGAGGTCAGTAGGCATCAGGAGGATTGCATAGCCAATATCCTCCCTTGTTACATAATTTTGCAAGCTATTGGTGACCACGAATTATTACGGGTTCTGTATGCCAAACAATGCTCTCTGTTTAATGCAAAATATATTGTTTGTAGGCACTATTTTGGTTTTGCTTGACATTCATTTTGGTGGTTTACATTTGAGTTAAAATGCAGGCCATGGTTATTCTTTATTGTTTGGTCATTTGATTTTTCTCTTCTCTTAGTTGTACTTGTTCTTTACTGTTTGGGATTTTGTTGCTTTCAGGAGATAACTTCTTCTCGGTTGCTTCTTCAGTCTTGTAATCCATGATCATTTTGCTGCTCTCAGTAGATAGCATATTCTTGGTTGGTTCACCAGTCATCAGATAATTTTGCATGTAGGCATTACTATTGATGATGTTCCACAAGATTCTGGATCCTCCTAACTGCGAAGGATGTTGTTTTGTTAGCTTCTTAACTTTCTTTTCCTTGCTAAGCAAGCCTTTGGGGTAATTCTGTGTTGTTGCTGCCTTCTTTTTACATATAGTTTTACATCGCTTTGCTTTGCACTCTCCTGGCATGCTTATAACAGAGACCTTTGTCCATTAGACATAGTAACTATTTGCATCAAAATTCGCTACCATTTGGTCACCACCAGAAGTTTTTTAGTTGACAAAACATGGTCCAGGAAGGTATTTTGTCTGCTATATTTTTTTGAAATATAATTCTGATTTGGGGCAATGATGATTGACCAATGCTGATATAAGCATGCTCTTGAGCAATCGAGTAAGCTGTGCGTATTCAGCTGGATCCTCCCTCGTCTCTTGGAGCCGTTTCAACCATGACAAGAATTATGGAACGGAGGGAGTACTAAGAGCGACTCTTAACAGATTTGCTATGTTTTTGGTGGCTGTCCTTGGAAGGTCATTTTGATGAGTGATAACCAGGGCAGCTCCACACTATAAATGGGTTGATCTGGTGATAAGAGATGATGGGGGTAGGTTATATGATCTGAGCCCCCTCAAATGCAATTCTAGTGCTCTTTCAGCATAATGTGCTACACTGTTTCTCTTTTTTATCTGTATTTGAAGGTGTCGCTTATTTATGCAACTGTGTTTATAGCTGTCCTGTGTATGTATTTCTTCCCTCTCATACCTTTATTGCGTAAGTTGTTCTTGCCTTTTTTTCCGTTCTTGCATCTGTCTGCACTATAGTACATCAAGTATCAGCCAAGAAAAAAATGATCTTTGATGCTACATATTCAGTTAGTTTTGTTCCCACTGTTCAACTTAAATGGATTGTCATGGCCCCCAGCACACTATGCTTTGTGGTTGCACACATGCACAGCAAAATACTCCAAATCTGCTGTGGTCCAATGATGCTTTATCATGTAATTTTAATAAGTATGCCTTAGAGCAAGCTTCTATATCACCGCCCTTCTCCACAGAAGCAAGTTCAAGTCATAAACCAGTGTTTGTGGTCCTGTAATTCGTATGGTCAATCAGATAATCAGTGCAACATGATTGTCATATACCTTTTGGATGCAATTGAGAGTGCATATGCACATTAAATGCTGTGAATCAAAGCTTGTGTGCCTGGTCAGTAATTTTGATATGTGAGCCCTCAATTGGCTATGCATAATATGTTGTTCTCTCGCCATGTATGTGTTGAGTGTTGGTTAACAAAATGATAATGATTTAGTGAAAATTTTCAATATCAAACAAATTTGTTGTACAGAGTTTGTTAGTTCTATTGAGTCTTACATTTTAAGAAGTTGATCCCTACTACTAGCAATTCTCTCTACATGCACACTGTCCACATCAGCGTTCTCTCAATTCCAATCTGAGTGGGCCATTGTAATTGTTTTAGGCGTTGATTCAATATAGCCTAGCCAACTGCAGCCGTCTGATGTCTTCTCATCCTTGTGTTTCCTCTCTTCTGCTACACTTGATCCATGGTCACTGAAAAGAGCGGCCTCTTCCTCGTCTACCTCCCGTAACTTAACATATTCTCGCTTGGTTCATCAGTGACCTCATCCATTTGGTTTGGTGCCAAAAGAGAAAGGGTCTCCCAACCAAAGTTTCATGTTGATCTTATTGGCTCTAGCTGTGATCTTGTAGATATTGCTGCCTGTGCAACATATTTTAGCGTCTCCTAAGTTGGGTTCTAGAGTGGTTGCACTCTGTTATACCAAGGTAGACTTGCTGGCTTGTTTTTAAATGGTTGTCATACGAGCATTGTTTTCTCCCAGCAAATTACCAGCTGCAGCATTTTGTTCTTACATGCGACAGAGAACGAGTATGTTGCATGTTGCTGTCTGTAACCATAAGCAATTTTTTGTGATATTTTGACTGCTGTTACTGTTGCCTCGAGTGCCAGTTTGGGTGTTCGACGCCTACGGTCTGTTCGAAGGGCTGCAGTTTTGTCGTGTTACCCCGTGGCAGGTTTCTTCAATGTTTTAACATGTTACAGACGCAAGCGCTCATATATACGCGCATACACTCATCCCTATGAACACACACGCACACCCTACTCCTATGAGCATCTCCGAAAGACTAAACCGGCATATCATCGTGAAATTTACGAAGTCACCATAGGCACCTCGTCGTCGACGGGAACGTCTCCTCTCACTGAATGCGCATCGCCGGGAATCCTAAAATAAATCCAGGAATAAATGCGAGCACCAGGATTTGAACCCTGGTGGGCTGGGGATACCACAGTTCCTCTAATCATTCAATCACAGGTTGGTTCGCGGTTTCTAATAAGCATCATTTAGCATGTTCTTTTCTCAAACCGTTTGTCTCCATCTCTTGGACCTGACTTGAATAATTATACACTTTTGGATGTACGTGTGCAGGGCTGCATGCAGGCTGGCTGGGAGTGTGTGCGTTCTCGCACACCCGCGCCTTCTTAAATCCCACACCACATGGGCGGTGACGCCGGCGAGCTGCAGGGAGTGACGGGCATAAATGGCGGCGTCCTCCCTCCCCGCCGCCATCCCGGCGCTGCTGTTGCTCCTCCTCGTGGCATTCGCGCCCGCACCGGCAGCAGCAGTGAGCCCCTCCAAGCGCCCCACCCATCAGCCTCCCTCTTTCCCTGCAGGAATCTCTACTCTGCGGCAGCGGGCTGCGAGCTCGAGCGCCAGCCTCACCACGGCGGCGGTGAAGCCGTTCACGGCGCACTACTTCCCGCAGGAGCTGGACCACTTCACCTTCATGCCCAACTCCTCCCGTGTCTTCTCCCAGAAGTACCTCCTCAACGACACCTTCTGGCGGCGAAAGCCCACCGTCGGGCCGCTGTTCGTGTACATGGGCGGCGAGGCCGACATCGAGTGGTTGGCCACCACCACCGGCTTCATGTTCGAAATCGCGCCAGAGTTCGGGGCTCTCGTCGTCTTCATCGAGGTACCCTTCTTTGCCACATCCTCCGCCATGGCTGATACTTTCAGCTAATCATCATATCATCGGTGGCCACGCCTTGGTCCAAATTTTGGTTGTCGTGCTGCACACCATTTTGTTTCTAATTAAGCATAATAATAATAATACTATTAAGAGGTAAACGGGACAACAAATGTATCTATATAGACTGAATAATCTGTTCCTTGATTATACATTAGAGCATCTCCAGCCGTTTGGCCCTCCAGGGGCTTGAAATATCGCCGCCTGGGGGCATGCCAGCGAAAATATCGGAGTGGGGGCGGTCGGTTTTCCCAACCGCCGCCCCACGACCCCCCCCCCCCCCCCCCGCCCCCCAAGACCGCTTTTTGAAAAATGCACTCGGCCAAAGTTTGGCCAAACACGACGCATATTCGTCCAAACTATGCGATTTTCATTGATATTTGTACATAAACTTAAAAACATGAATTTAAAACTAACTAAAAACGACCAGTACGCCTAGCACTACTATGCCGCCGCCGCCGCCCGCCTTCTACATGCCGAGGAGCCTGTAGAATCGGTTGTAGTCGCCGCCGCCGCCGCTGTCGTGCGTGCCTTCGCCGTCCCTGTTGCATCCCTGACCAGCGGCGCCGATGCGCGGGGGGTTGGACGGCCCGGGCGCTTCCTCGTCGTCGCTGTCGAGGATGACAACGCCGGCCTCCTCGCGTCTGCGGCGCCGAGCGGCGATCTCCTCGAGGGCGCGGCGCTGGCGCTCCACCTGCTCGTGGACGTAGTCCGCCTTCGCTCATTTGAGGGCGGTCTCGTCGTCGGCGGCCATGTCCGCGTGTTCCTTCTTCACGAGGAGCAACCCCGGCTCGGTCTTCAGCCTGACGAGCCGGGAAGAAGGAGAGGGCGGCCGCCCTCATGGATGACGAGGGCGCCGCCGCGGGTGCGGCGCCCGAGCGACGTCTCCTGTGGCTCCGGCTTGACGGGGCGGAGCGCCGGCGAACAGGAGGAGAGGGAGCCAGAGCCCGACGAGGAGGAGGACGCCGTCTCCATCCGCCGCGGCGTCCAGGAGCTGCCGCGACGGCGCGGGAAGGTGAGGGGCGCCAGGTACTCCAGGCACGGCGTGTTGCCAGCCTCGATGTGCTCGAGGACGGCTTCGAGGGTGCGGCCGGGGACGCCCCACCATCGGTGCCGCCCTTCGGAGTTGTGGCGGCCGCGGGGCTCGACGCCGTTCGAGGAGGCGAGCTGCTCGGCGTGGCAGCGTTCGAAGTACGCCGTCCATAGCGTGTTGCTGTCGGAGGCGTACCTCGGCTGGTTGCGCACCTCCTCCGCCAGCGAGGACCGGATGCGCGCGATCTCGGCGTGCCGGCCAGCGCTGGTGGGCGCTGGTGGCATCGGGACTCCGCCGGCGCTTAGCTTCCACGTGCCTGACACCCGCATGTCCAGCGGTGCCAGGTAGTCGGCCTCGTAGAGGAGCCGTGCCTCGTCCTCGTGTAGGTGACGGCGGCCGAAGCCATTGGTCGCCGCGCCGTCGCCTGGGTAATGCTCGGCCATGCTCGTCGGCGGGGGAGAAAGGGAGAGGAGAGGCGAGCTTGGTCGAGAGGGGCGTCGGTGGTGAGAGGAGGAGCTGTGGCGAATGGAGTGTGTGTGCTCCCCGGCGAGGGAGGGGCGGCTTTTTATAGCCAGGCTTGGGCGGTGGGAGGGCGGCCGACGTGTGTATGCATGGCGGGCTCGGGCGGGACGCGCGTCGCCGCGCCTTCACTGCGCCGCCCGTGAGGCATCAATGGAGGCTGACCGGCGCGGCAGCCTTGGCATTGATTCCTCGCGGGAATCGAAGCGATGAGGACGACGATGCGCCGGGGTCGCTGACTCGGCGGGCCCGCCATTCTTTCGTGCCAAAAACTATTCCCACGGCGCCCCCCAGCGCGCCGGGTTCGGCCTGGGTCCGCCGGCGCCAGTTTTCGGGCCTAACCGGCGAAAATTGGGCTCCTGGGGGCGCGACTGTGCCGTTTTTTCAGCGCCGGCGCTAAAAAAAGCCTTGGGGGGGGGGGGGGGGGGGCTGTGGGAGACGCGGCTGGAGATGCTCTTAGAGTCTAATTTTAATGATCCTAATCAAAAGAATATAATAATAATAATATATGTGCATCACAGCCACTCATGATCGATCGGGGCTCCAGGTCGGGTGCAGTCCGATTGAAACAAAGAGAGCAGTTCTGATGACATCACTGTCGATGTCAGCACTCACGCAATTAACCAAGTTGCTTTACTTCACGTGTGCTAGCTAGGTTGATTGGAATTTCATTGCCACAGCACTTGATGGATTTCAACGTACAAGAATATGATTCTATGTCCGTAAAAAAAGAAAGAATATAACTCTAGATCGATTGAGATACATACAATTATTTTCTATTAGTTGGATCAAGAGCAAAAATTCACGAAAAAAAAATCAAGAGCAAATGTATCAACTAAATATTTTCCATCCGTACTCCACAAAGTTCATAGATGTAAATAATTCTATATAAAGAGTAGAATTCTGATTATAAATATCAGCTTAAAACTAAGATGCGGATTAAAAATGAAATGAAATGATGTGACAACATGCATGGGTTACTCTTTTTCGCAAAAAATAAATAAAAAATGCATGGGTAACTCAGATGTGTGCTTGAGTTACTTAAATGTGTCAACATGGAGAAAACAATAACATGGGTATGACATAGTCCAGGTGGGTGTTCTTGAATTGTTGTCATGTGCAATTCACAGTGGCTGGAAGTGATGATCAAGTGGAAGCACAAGGCATGTCCGACACAGGGTAATTATAATAGGCAATCACTTCCAAAGTGTACATGTGAAATATCGTACGATGGAAACATAATTGTATTGTGGCCGTAACAAATCATATCAAATACACTTCATCTTGTTAAAAATATAGGACATTAACTAGCCCAATTCAGGTTTTGATAAGAAATTAAGATAATAACATGCGGACTATGTTATAGAAAGCAAACTAGTATAATTGGATTTGTAATATACTCCCTCCATAAAGAGATATAAGTGATCTAAACGCTCATATTTCTTTACAGAGGGAGTAAATCTCTTTTCTTCACTTATCATTTGATTATCTTTATCTTAACTGCAAATGAAATATTGATTATATATAGTTTAAAATTGGAAAATGTTCATTTGATTATCTTTATCTTAACTGCAAATGAAATATTGATTATATATAGTTTAAAATTGGAAAATGTGTGCCTTGTGTTTGTTATGGAGGGACTATGTTCTAGAAAATTTGAGATATTGACAAATTTTGTCTTCTGCGGTACAATAAATATGAGTGTCGGTGGTGAGATTGCATATCCACTCCTCTTACCCACGTGATCTAGGCCTACTTTGTCACCGATAATCATATTTCCATAGTTCGGCAAGTGAAATAAGCAAAAGAACATGGGCACGATCTGAAATAACAAATTAAGTGACCGAGGGAGACCGCATTAGAAAAATATCATGTCTAAATACTTGAACAGTGCTAAAAAATATACAAATTAGTGTAAGCAACATAGACACGATCAGATATCATGTGGATTTCCATGTAATAAGTCATGTACACACATTCGATAATAATGATAATAACAATTGACGGATCGATGAGCGTTTGGTGACTACCAGAAATGAAATAAGTGATTTTTTTTTGTATTTGTAAAGGTTAGAAAGAAAAGTTCATGTCAAGTACTTAAAAGTCATTAGTTGTGTTAAATAGTAGAATTTAGTGCAACCAACGTTGGCACGATAAGCAAAAGCTAAGTTCTGACGCATATACCATGGACACAATTAGAAAGACATGGTAATGTTCATGCCTACAAGGTATGCAAGAGTTGGTAGCTAGAGAGATAATACAGATAATGTTTTCAGAATTATCGTTAAATATGAACACAATACATTAGCAAGGAAATTAGAGTAAGGTGTGCATGTGTGGAAGCATGTCGATTTATGTCATATCCCTAATTGAACCTAACTGCAATACCACTAACGATGAGAAAGGGGAGAAAAAAGGCCCAACGATATTATGTTTCGATTATTTCTTATTTGAAGCTCCTCTTCAAGATAAAGGAGCATCATAATGTGGTGTTTAAGTTTTGGTGTCTAATTTCTCAAGGCCAATGAACCAGTTTGAAATAAGCAAACATGCTATTACCAAAATTTAACAACGGGCAACAAATCTACCCACGCAAATGCATGGGTCATTCCGCTAGTTGGTACTTAAGCTTCATTAACGGTACTAAATACTATCAATATTCACTAGTTCAAGTTGCAACTTGTTTGAAATTTGTGTGTGAGAGTGCAGCATCGGTTCTATGGGGAGTCAAAGCCGTTCGGGAATGACTCATACAAGTCAACTGACATGCTGGGCTACCTGACGTCCACACAGGCGCTCACTGACTTTGCCATCCTCATCACCAGCCTCAAGCAGAACATGTCCATTGTTGACGCCCCCGTCGTCGTCTTCGGCGGCTCTTACGGCGGCAGTAAGTCCATCACTAACGTGTTTCCTTATATTATGTCCGTTCATGCATTAGTCTGAATCTCCTTCTTAAGTTTATTATTATTTTTAGGAGTAGTGCCTCCTACCTCGTTTTGTTTTAAAGAAATCACCTGCACTGGGGTGGGGAGGGGGAAAGATCCCCACATGTATATATATTACCCATAATAATCGAAGGGCAAGAATTACAGGGTCACGGCGATGCGTGAAGAGAGGTAGTCCCGCCAAGACAATGCAATAACATTACCAACCGTCTCCTTAAACCACTGAGATCAAATGTTCGAAGTCCAAAAGATGTTTATAACGGTAGCTACACACCAAGGAGATCATTGTTTCTGAAAACCTTGCTGTTACCAAAGTCCCAAATCTTTCAAAGTATAAACAACAGGATTTCTGCCTAGATGTCGTTATCTAGGTGAGCCGGAGTAGGGGAGCACCAAAGATCCTACACCACGTGGTAGGGGTGATGCTGAGGTGACTCCAAATCCGCATGGAGCTCGGAGAGTTGATGAAGATGTTGTGGGTGTCCTAGGAAGCAAATGTGCATTGAGGGGAGGAGTCGGTGGAGGAGATGTTTGTGGAATAGATTTCCTTTGGTATGCAGACATCCACGACAAAGTGTAGGCGAAGACCTTGGTCTTGTTGAGGTCTCGGAAGAGCCATATGAGATCAGTGTGATCATATCCCCATACTCATGATTGAGAAGGTTGTAGACAACATGGGGGGAGAAGTCGTTAGAGTAACAAAGACAAAGCGGGCAATTCTTTCGAAGCAACATTGGCGAGACCATTTCGTAGATTCGCATGCAACCCGAGGTGACTCCAAATCCGCATGGAGCTCGGAGAGTTGATGAAGATGTGGTGGGTGTCCTAGGAAGCAAATGTGCATTGAGGGCAGGAGCCGGTGGAGGAGATGTTTGTGGAATAGATTTCCTCTGGTATCCAGACATCCACGACAAAGAGTAGCTAGCCGAAGACCTTGATCTTGTTGGGGTCTCGGAAGAGCCATATGAGATCAGCATGATCATATTCCCATACTCATGATTCAGAAGGTTGTAAACAACACGGGGGGAGAAGTCATTAGAGTAAATAAGATATAGTGGGCAATTCTTTCGAAGCAACATTGGCGAGACCATTTCATAGATTCGCATGCAACCCATCTTGCATGGTCTCATAGACTAGGATTTTGGTTCTGATTGAGTGGGTGTGGAGGCTGGGAATGTGGTGGCTAGGGGTTGCTGTAAGAGCCAGGTGTCAAGCCAAACAAAAGTGGTGGAATTGTTGTTTCTCAAACAAAAGAGAGTTGTTGTAGTTGTGGTAGCTTTATTTTTTTGCGAAGAAGGGTCCAGATATATTATAAAAGTTCACCAATAGTACAAAGCACTCTAGACATAGTAAAAATTACATTGAGGTCCTTGGACCACTACCGCCAGCAGAACAAGCCGTCGACGCGCTACTGTCCCTACTCCTTTACCGGTGTCGGCCTAACCTTGTCGATGGCAGTTGGGAAGTCTTCGTGCATGTGTCCCAAGCACCAGCATCCTGGACCTGCAGTCGTCCCCGTTGAACCCATGAATCGGCTGAAGCGCCTGACACCATATTTCGTTGCCAAGAACGTGAGGGGAGAAACCCCAACCTCGCCACTCCAAGGAGACGACAAGAATCTACATAGGAACTCTGTCGAATCTGCCTTGATGGCTAGGTTAGATAGGAAGAATGGTCGATAGACGTGACCGATGGAGCTAGGGTGCTGAGATCGGTAGTTTTGTGTAGATCAAGATGAGCTAATATACACTAATGTTGTCATGTGGATATTACAAAATAAAACTAATGATGTCTTATGGTCTATGGCTTTGGCTGTTGGTTCTAGTGTTGGCTTCATGGTTCAGGTTAAAGTATCCCCATGTTGCCATGGGAGCCCTGGCGTCCTCTGCACCCATCCTGCACTTCGACGACATCACCCCGTGGTCAAGCTTCCATGACACCGTCTCACAAGACTTCAAGGTAATTTTCTACATCTAAATAACTAGCCGTCACTAACTATTTTAAAAAACATGCAGCTATGCTATTGCTACCTCATCATCCTAATTAGTTTTAGAAATTAATTGCATGCATGTGTCCTTCGCACCAAGTTTTCTAACCCACATTTATGCGGGCTTTATTTTCGAATTCCCTACTCGTAAGTGAGTGCACATATGATGCGATCAAGATACACAATATTATAATTTAAATATGCATATTGATACAATAAAATCCAATGGAAATATATTGCAACCAATTCCTACGGAAATGCGTGGGGTGTCATCTGTATAATTAATCACCACTCCAAAATAACAAGAAAAAGAAATAAGTTGGATAGATGACCCACTGTCACCAGTCAAATTATTGGTCTCAAGAATGCATGGCAGGTCGACATGAACGTACGCCCGTCTTCTGCAAACTGATCGATGGTGTCGGCTCTGAAAATTATTAGTTCTGCTACTGATTGCACTTGTTGTCACTTGTCGTCCGGTAGCATGTCTTTCTTCCTCTGGTGTTATCAATAGTTCAATACTACCATATTGGTTTTCAGTTCTGGATTATGAATTGGTGAATGGTGATGGCGGCTAGCCCTTGCACTTTCCATGGGCATTCAGCTTAAATTTATTTGATCGAATGTTACCTTCCAACCAATGATGTAGATGTCTAGGTGAGGTCTTGATTATGAGTTCATCATGGCTATTCAGTTGTTCATATTCAGTTGTTCATTAGCTTGGTTGCGATGCTCAACCGCATCAAGGGACTATTTTGTCGAACCATGACTGCACGTGAACTAAATAAATAGCATCAAAGGACTATCAATAGGCGGTTGGGAGTAAGGTCCTCATTTGGCCAAAGATATGCAAATGGATGCATTTTGTTCATTACTGATGATGATGACGCATCTGTTGCTAATAACTCAGAGACAGGATATAACATGGAAATGGAATGATGAGTAACTTGCTAGTGACATCTTTGTCTGACTGGTGCTTGATTAGTCCTTCTCCCAAGATCAAGTTTCCATGAAAACCCAGGTGTTTAGTCAGCTGATTGTAACATCCAACTAGTTTTGCAGTAGAGAGCCTGAATTGCTTCAGTGTCATCAAGGCAGTCTGGGATGTGCTAGATAACAGGGGATCCAACGATACAGTGCTCTTGGAGCTCAGCAAAACCTTCAGGGCCTGCAAGTAAGCTTTGCCTAAAACAATTACTCAATGTTTTCATGAAGGGAGAAAATGATTTTTTCGCCTTTACTCATAACTGTATAGGACACCGGCCGCATGGTATAAAACTTATTAATATAGAGAGAGAAACAAGAGATTAAGACTGCAAGTATTCTTTTCTGTCCATAAAGTGTAAGTAAATTAAACAAATAGTCAAATCTTGTAGCAAGAAATACATGAATGAAGGTACATTAAGTTCAATGATAAATCGATGGACATGTAAATCTAATCTTGCCAAGCTAATGGGAGTGGTGAACTAATGAAGGATTTCATACTTTGAGCGAATCGACAACAATGACACCGGTTCATGGCGTTGCTTTATCCTTTGAATCTTAGGACCATGCAGTTCATTTATTCACTGAGCGGCTGGCTACGGACAGCGTTCATCCACACAGCCATGATGGACTATCCAACCCCAGCAAATTTCTTGATGAATCTGCCTGCTTACCCAGTCAAGGAGGTTAGCCACTTGTAACCTAATTTACAACTATCATTCTCGCCTGCATTGCATCAAATGAATGAGAGTAACATGAGTTTCAGAGTTACCAAACTGAGTCATACAAAAAGAGAACCTGTTATTTTTACTCCTCTGCTATACATGTAATTCTCCTGACATTTCTGCAGATGTGCAAGATCATTGATTCTTTTCCTGCGGGAGCAGACGTCATCGGCAAGGCTTTCGCTGCGGCGAGCTTGTACTACAATTACACAGGTGACCAGAAATGCTTCCAGGTGGAGGGTGGCGATGACCCTCATGGCTTCAAAGGATGGGGCTGGCAGGTACAAGCTTGACTCACATACATGTGTTTGTGGTGTACTGAAGTACTGATAACACATGAAGACTGAGAATATCATATATGTGTCTTGCGAAACAAACTCTTGTGCAGGCCTGCACAGAGATGGTCATGCCAATGACGGTGTCGAACGAGAGCATGTTCCCACCATCCAGCTTCAGTTACGAGAAGATGTCCGAGAACTGCCTTGCGGGCTACGGAGTTCGTCCGAGGATGCACTGGATCACTTCTGAATATGGTGGCCATGTAAGCTTTTGTTCAGATTTTCAGTGTTTGCATACGACCGTTGGTAGCAGCATTTCTTTGGGTGACATGTGCTCACCTGGTACTGCATTGCACAACCCACTACAGAAAATTGACAAGGTTCTCAAGAGGTTTGGGAGCAACATCATCTTCTCCAACGGGATGCGAGACCCGTGGAGTGGAGGCGGGTAGGAGTAAAAGATTTCTCACCATCTGATCTATTCATGTTGATGGTTTCAACCATTTAGGTCGCAGTTTTACCATAATAAACAATAGTAATAGCTTTCCTTCTTGACTGCTACCAGGGTACTCAAGAACATATCATCCAGCATCATTGCTCTTGTCACGGAGAAAGGTAAACTTGAAGTTGTAGAAAATATGTAAGGTCAAAAGTATTCTGAACTTACGAGTGGCTACTTCTTGTGGTGATGTTCAGGGGCCCATCATTTGGACTTGAGATCTGCATCCAAGGATGATCCAGACTGGGTTGTAGAACAAAGGAGACAGGAAGTTGAGATCATACATGGATGGATAGATCAGTATAACAAGGACATTGCACAGATGTAGCAGTAAGAAGGCGGCATTGATTTTCAGAGTCAAGGAAAATAAATATGGCTTGGTGGCTTTATTAATCTAAAGTCGGGCAATCGCCTTTTATCTAAATAAATGAATAAATATGGCTATATGCAAAATGTAAGGATTTTCCTTTCTTCTACGGGGCGATAAGCACAAAAAATAAATAAGATAATGCTTCAGTGCTACATCAAATTCAAAAAGACACCAGAAATTCTTGAACATAAGCAGTCATACGTGAATCATGAATGTAGAGGTTCTCTTTTTCTTCTGAACTGCTGCAGACTTGCAGTGAACACTGAATTTAGGGACAGACATGTATTTGTCCCTGCTGAAAATTTTGATGCATGGTTTTGACATATGCGATGTCTATGACGTGTGGGGTCTGAGTCCACATGTTATACACATTAGCCCTATTTCACAAAAATAAATAAATAGACATGGGCCATGTTATTAATTTGCAGGGGCATCTCAGGGAAAGAAGCGACATTACATTAAAAATAAGTACACCCAAACTGGTTATAACTGACATTCTTGTATACACAACACTGTTTATTCTTGTATGCACAACACTGTTTATGATCCCAGAAAATAAGACAAATAGATGTCAGTTCATGCCGATGTGAATTGGCAAATGGGTAAATCCGCAATGCGACATGCCCCCCCGGCGCGCCCCGCGATGACCGTGTTGAGGATCTATGCCGGGAATACACGCCAGTCGTCTGTTAGTGTCACTCCAGCCTAGCATGAAATACTGTCTAGCATGACTTTCAGAACATTCATCCTCAAGATGGTGATTGGAACACAACTTCATGTCCGTGAAAACTCATTTTCTGGCCTTTATTGGTCGAACTCAACATCGATGAACTTACATTTGTTACCTTATTGAAAGCGTTATCTCCTTGCTGACACACTGGACTTCAGTGGTTGGTTGTAGCAATCAGGATAAAAATCCTTGTTCTGTTCGTCACCGGGTGGACGTGGCTACGATGGCTTGAGGCCGTTAATACCTTTTTGAAGGTTTTGTTGCTGAAGAAGTCTAACTTAGTCGTAGGTGTTAAATTCATATCTTGTAGTGCTTTTGCCGTAGTTGCCTATGTTTTGTACTCTTGTTGTTGATGACTTTGGCCTCATTGCCTTGCATCAATATCAATAAAGATGGATGTCTGCATCACAATAATGGAGAGGTAGGGGGTTTCAACCTCCTTTGGCAGAGAAAGATTGCTAGATCGCAATTTTGGTAGATAGCTGATGTATTGTAGATGAGAGGGTGTTAGAGATATTGCCACAATCTTTGCTAGCTTTCTGCACATTTGATGTCATATATAGAGCCAGTTCTTTTGGGCTGCTTAAAAAATAAGCCGCCTCTCCCCAGCTTTTCCCATAAGCTGCCTCTTATATTTATTGGGGCTTCTAAACTAGTTATGGGATAACTAATTTAGAAGTCTCCAAAAAAATTAGAGGCGGCTTATTTTTTAAGCTGGGGAGAGGCAGCTTATTTTTTAAGCCGTCCAAAAGAACTGGCCCATAGTATATATTGTTGGGACGCGGATTTTTTTCGCTCTGGTCCCTAACGAACAGTAAAATCAAAATAAATAATAAATAAAATTAAAAAATCTGGTTTTTTTTGTAAATGTTCATATTAGTGTAGCAAGTGCGCTTGGCAATTTTTATGCCATGTGGGATAGCAGTGCTTCGTCGGTGAAAAACAAAATTAAGTGTAACATTTTGAGGTAACATTTGGTGTTGACCCTTTTTTTTTTGCACAGGTCAAAATGTTTAAGTTTCCCCCATGAAAATTTGCATGTACCATTTGGGTGTGACAATGAACACATCTATTTTTTTCAATTTTTTTTTACATTTGTAAAATCCATTTTTGGCTCAAGGCAGCATGTGCTCCCTAGAGCCAAAATGGATTTTCGATATTGTTGTTCAGTGTGTACATTTTATTACGATGAATACCAAGGAGGAAATTCCTGGCTCCGTGACCAGAGAAGAGGAGGAAGAAGGCTTGCCACTGCCGACCACCACCAACTGGAAAAGATCACGCCGCTTATCTGCTCGTCGGTGAAGAAGCTTCTCAAGATGGAGAGCTCGAGGGAGGGGGAGGGGCGGGACTAGTGGAGCGGCTTTTGGCAATAAGTCGAAGGGGTAAATAGGGCGAGGGATTCGACGACAGTGACCGAATTTCTCCCACCATTTCTCTGTGGACGTGCACGAGCTCGCGCCATTTCCTGTTCGCATGAGCTCGACGTCATGTTCCCCCTCCCTGGATGCAACGAGACTGGCTCTGAGTAAATGGCCAACTCGACCGTTCCACCGGGGTAGCCTCTAGACAACTATGAGTTTCGTGCGGGACAACGGTCCATATTTGACCCCCAAAGATTGCATGAGTGTCTCTCTTGCGGTGTCTTTTTGGCACATATGGGAGGCCCGAAATTATGCACGAATAACCCTCAAGCCCCTCATCCTTGTCATACAACAGAGAAGATCAAGGTGTATGAGAATATGATCCTGCAACATCTTTATAAACCAGTAGCTGCTCACAGGCTTGTTAACAATGAATCCACCATAGCTTGGTTGCCCATGTCGGCAAGTACTGTTGTCTTCAAGTCTTGACGCTGCAATTTTCTATGAGCTGGGAAGATCGGGTTTTTGGCATGAATCATGAGGGGTGTTGCGTAGTTTCGTGCAACAAACCTATTAATGATGCACTGGAAGCAGAGATGGCCATGGTCATTCGGCGCACTGTTCAGTTAGCGCGGGATGAACAAATTCTGGCCCTTCGGCGTACTGTTTAGTTTGTGCGGGATGAACAAATTTTGGCCCTTCGACGCACTGTTCAGTTAATGCGGGATGAACAAATTCTGGATACAATATTTGCCTCTAATTGCCTATCCCTGGTGTAGCGGCTAAACTCTTCAGCTCTTGATCGTTCTCCAATCGGCATGGTTGTCGCTGACATTAAGCTCATCTTTGGTGGCTTTGCATTCGTGATGTTGAGCATGTTTATCGGCATTGCAATGTAGCGGCTCATTTATTTGCTAAATCGTGCATGCTCTCTATTAATTCTAGTATTTTTCATTCTATTCCAGGGAACTCTGTGTAATATTGTTGATTGATTAATAAAGCCGATATTTTGTCTTAAAAAACCCTTGCGCTTGTTCAGTTAATCCTCTCCCCAAGGGGATTGAAGGGGATTGATGAGGATTTGAGGGTATTTTGACTTAGAAGGAGTTTAACCCCCCCTCAAACACCCTGAATCCTCTTGAATCCACACTCAACCGAACAAGCCCTATTTCACAACCATCTTGTCTCGTCTTGTCAGTCTCACGCACTCGTGCGTTCTTAAACCCCACAGAACACTTTATATTCGGGGAACTTTTTTTTTCATGAATACGCAAAGCTTGCGTATCATTTCATTGATAGAAGAAGATAGAATGAGTACATGAGGTGGTACAACACATGACACGAATGCAAGGGGCGTGAACCTGGTGCTCGAAGCGGAGAGACAAGAGAGGCTCGACTGAAAACAAAGAAGAACACAGGTAAACTCGTCGACTAGAGAAGCTATCTAACCAACAACCAAACGACCAAACATCTTCAAATCCAGCACCGAGGATGACGCAAGCAAAACAAGACAACGCCTTCACGAAGGAGAACGACACAGGGACACCGTCGTCGTCCGGTTTGGAAAACCAGACTTGGGGTTTCCCTGATGCTCGAAGAGGGGCACGAAAAAAAAGGCCAAGGCAGGGCCTCCATGAAGGGGACGACACCCGTGGCTGTCACCACTGCCAGTATAAGATGCAGGGATTTCACCCTGGGCAAATTCCGAGCAATCCAAAGCCGTCGGGGCACAGATCGGAGACGAGGCAGTCAGTCATAGGCCGGAGCGGGGACTGTAGGAAGGGGAGCCACACCAACGCTAAAGGAGGCACCGGGCCCCACCG
Source organism: Thinopyrum elongatum (assembly GCA_011799875.1). Taxonomy (NCBI): domain Eukaryota; kingdom Viridiplantae; phylum Streptophyta; class Magnoliopsida; order Poales; family Poaceae; genus Thinopyrum; species Thinopyrum elongatum. The sequence continues at coordinate 664,955,844 of CM022303.1, forward strand.
GATGTGCGAGCTTCGAAGGAGGACGAGGTTGCATGGCTGGGCGGCAGGGATGCGACGATGGCCGGAGCCCCGGACTAGCCAGGATCTAGAAGGGAGCTGAAAGGATCGATATAGTTGACTAGAGGGGGGGGGGGGGGGGTGATAGGCAACTAACAATTTTTATCTTTTCTTTACCAAATTAAACTTTGCATCAAAGTAGGTTGTCTAGAAATGCAACTAGGTGAGCAACCTATATGATGCAACAACAACAAGCATACAAGCAAGCAAGGAATACAACACACAAAGTAAGCTTGCACAAGTAAAGGTAAGAGATAACTAAAAGTGGAGCCGGTAGAGACGAGGATGTGTTACCGAAGTTTCTTCCCTTTGAGAGGAAGTACGTCTTCGTTGGAGCGGTGTGGAGGCACAATGCTCCCCAAGAAGCCACTAGGGCCACTGTATTCTCCTCACGCCCTCACACAATGCAAGATGCCGTGATTCCACTATTGGTGCCCTTGAAGGCGGCGACCGAACCTTTACAAACAAGGTTGGGGCTCTCTCCACAACCAAATTGGAGGCTCCCAACGAAACCACGGAGCTTCACCACAATGGAATGTGGCTCCGAGGTGACCTCAACCGTCTAGGGTGCTCAAACACCCAAGAGTAACAAAATCCACACAAGAAAGTATGGGGGAATCAAATATCCTTTGGTGGAAGTATAGATAAAGGTCTCCTCCTTCAATCCCTAGCAAATCAACAAGTTTGAGTGGCTAGAGAGAGAGATCGGGCAAGAAAGCTTGAAGGGCATTAATGGTGGAGAGAGAGAGGCAAGAGGTTAGTGTGGTAGGTGGAAGAACCTCCTTTATATAGCAAACCCTAAAATCCAACCGTTACTGCGAAAACAACACTGCAGCGGTACAACCGCTCCTTGTCCCGGTACAACCGGGACTCACGGGTATACTGCAGAAACCCTAACAAGCGGTACAACCGGGCAGACAAGCGGTAGTATCGGTTGTGAAGAACAACCGGAACAACCGCTCTGCCACTGCTCAACCACCGCCTTGAAACAGAAAGGGAGTCACCCCTGTGAGCGGTGATCGAGCGGTAGTGCGCAGGTGCAACCGCTTGGCCCTGGTACCCTGGGTGGCTAAGTCCTAAGCGGTAGAACTGCTTAGGGCACCGGTGGTACCGGTGTGCAGAGCATGACCGGAACAACCGGGCCACCGCCGCCCGAGTACCGCATCAAAACAGAAACCTGACCGGTTGTTGAGCGGTACCTAGGCGGTATAACCGCCAATGACACCCCACAGTCATTTTTAAGCATGGTGGCTGTACCACCGCCCGGGGCAGCGGTACAACCGCTTGGTCATGAACTCGGATGTTCAACCCCAGGGTATCACCCCTGGGGTGGTGGTTGGGCCGGTGCCAAGGGCCAGCGGTACAACCGCTCGAGCGAGCGGTACAACCGCTGAGAAAACACAGCAACAGTTGAAAAGAAGGAGAGCTCTCTCTCAAACAAGAAACGGAAGGTAAGGGTGAGTGAGGAAAATGTGTATGTGCAATGATTCACCCAACTCCTTCCGATGTGGATTCCCTCTTAATAGTACGGGTTTCCTACGACCAAAGAGATAAAAACGTAGACAAACACCGTCTTCGATCTTTTCCTTCCAGAGAGAATAACAACTCGAAGCAAGCCTAATCACCGAGAACGTGAAGCACTAAACACAAGATTAGACCAACAAGTAGTTGTCATCATCATCCAAAACATAAAGTAGGGAAATGACCTAACAATTTCCCCCTTTTTGGTGGATGATGACAACAACACAATTTGCATAAGAGGTCTAGAAAATATAGACGGGACTCCCCCTAGATGTGTGCACTATTTTGAATTTGCTTTTGGAATGCAAAGGCACACATTCGGAGCAAGACCCCCCCTAGATTTTATAGACCCACCACTCGTACTAGACATGCGAAGATAAGCAGTAGGCGCACAAATAGGATAGTAAATATAACGGATAATGACAATAATGATAGATAGAGGAGCGCATGTCTCACACCATGCAAGTCGAGATAAGCAACAAGGTCCACAAACTAAAGTTCAAAGCGAAACACGAAAGAACACAAACACAAGCAAATCCCATGCAAATCCCGAGACCTAATAGAACTCTCTCCCCCTTTGGCATCAAGACACCAAAAAGGAAAAGAGCGAAGCTAGCACCCCAGAGCTCAGTAAGCCTCCTCTGACTCCTCGGTCGCCTTTGGATCCTCATCATCAGATTCCTCATTATCATCCTTGTCAGCGTCCTCCATGATATCATCATCAGCAGCAACGGAGGTAGAAGGCTGGTGAGGAGCCTCATCATCTGACCATGTGCTGTGCGCGGAGATCCACCGGTCCTCAGGGGTGATGCTCTTCTCAGATCCACTCTTGACGGGCATGTTGAGGTGCTTCATCATAGCAATCTGATGACGCCTGGCAAGCTTCTCATTGACATGAGCCTCATACATCTTCTTCTGAATGTCAGTCTGAAGGCAGAAAGTCTTCTTCACTTTAGCAGTGAGCTTGGCCACCCATGAAGGCTTGGCCCCTGGTTCCATCTCAAAGTCCTCATCATCTGAAGTGGCATAGACATCCTCGGGATGATTAGCAGGAAAGCGAGGCTCGGCATGCTTCTTCTTCTTGAGTTGCTTGACCTCATGCACGGTGAGGTTGTCAGGAGAAGAGAGAAGCTCTCCAGGGCGGCGAACAGCCCAAACCGAGTTCAGAAAGCACATGACGAAAGGAGCATAAATGGGGACCTTTCTGTAGATGACCATGTTGTACATCTCGTGCCACATCCAGTTGGACACATCAAACGTAGCACAAGAACCCACCTTGGTCTTCATAGCAACAAGCAAGTCAACAAGGTACCCATAGACCTCATCCTGATTACCAACCTTGGGCAAAAGCACATTGCGAAACACACGATGCATGATGTCATAGACCTTCTCAAGATCCTTGAATTCTCCAATAATACCACGGCCCCGAATGTACAGAGGAGCAAGTTTCTCCTTAGGCATGGAATGAGGATGGTCGTGAGGACGAATGCCACCATTCCCTTCAAGGCCGGTATCGTCATACCCAATGGCATTGCAGAAAGCCCTCCAGGGTACTTGAAAGAGCTCATCACGGCACATGAACATGAGAGTGCGAGCGTCATCTTCTCCAAAATGAATAGTGGCATAAAACTGATGGATAAGCTGAACATCAAAGTCACAGTTGACTGTCATGAGCTTGACCAAGTCAAACTCCTCGCAAAGAGCCAAAGTCTCACCAAAATACTCCAAGTTGCTCCTCCAATGGTCAAGATCAATGGTCCACTGCTTGGCATACCTATTCTTGTTGTGCTCAAAAAGTTCATGAACAATCCTCACTTGCATCTCATTTCGGAACTGAACGGTGGTCCAACGAGGCGCAATGGGAACCTCGTATGGATTTTTTGTCCGGAAGGCTTCCCAATCCTTGACTTTCCACCGGTGCAGGGGCAAGACCACACGTTGCTTGGCAGCGGCAGACTTCTCACGGCGAGTGGGCTTGGTGGGAATCACAACTTCTTCTTCATCAGTCTCAACCGGGCGCTTGCATCTCCGAGCCCTCTTCTTGGTCTTGCCACGAGGAGCAGAGCGAGAACTAGAGCCTCCTGCATACACACAAACGGGAAGAACACAAGAAACCCAGCAAAGATGATAGGATTGCACACACGAGCAGAGGAATAGATTGCTTGCAAAACAGAGAAGATAGAACAGTGCTGCGTGGTTCAGACATCCCGGTTGTACCGGTTCTACAACCGGTAGTACCGCTCCAGCGGTTGTACCGCCCCTGGAGGTGGTAGAACCGCTGGGAGAGCTGCACTACCACTAGTAGAGAGACTGCCCACGAGATCTGAAACAAACTAACAATATTCTAACTTCTAAGACAATGCAAATAACGCAGGAGGCATATAGATCTCTTCCACCCAATAGTTTGAACAATAAACGCGGAATGTCAAGCAATGCCCTAGAAGAAGGGAAGGAAAACCCTAGAGAGAAGAAAACGGGGCATTACCGGCATCCATGGGAAGAGATCGGGAAGGAGGGGGCCTCCACGGAGCGGATCCACGGAGAGCCCACGGATCCGGAGCGCGACGAACACTCCGGGGCAGGGGGAATGGCGACTGGCGGCTAGGGCAGGAGATGGAGGAGGAAAGGGGATAAGGGGAAAAGAAAACCCCTTCGGCCCCGATCCTATATATATGCCCGCAGACGTGAAGCGGTTGTACCGCTCCTAGGAGCGGTTGTACCGCTTCCTGATACATACCAGTGGTTGCGGGCAGTACTTCCGTTGCCTGGAGGGCAGCGGTAGTACCGCCTGTAACCGAGCGGTAGTACCAGCCAAGAGCACGACCGGGGAGCGAGCGGTGGAACCGCTCAGACACCCCTGGGAGTCCTCCTGGGACGGTACAAACCGAGTGTACCAGTGGTTGAACCGCTAGGGCCACCGGTTGTACCGCCCAGTCAACATTACCCATGCCAAGATCAAGATGTGTGCAATTGGATGAGATGGTTAAGAGGTAGAGAAAGGCTTGGGATGGAGCACGACACTGGAATATGGTGAGATGATCTCCAAGAGCAAGAAGCAACCAACGAGAAAAACCCAACTTGGAGATGACAACACCTAGGACCTAACAAAGGACTAAGCAAGAGCGAGAAAGACCCAAGGAAACCAACTCCAACCCCCTTCAAAAAGAAGGGCGGTGGCCGAGGCCACCTATGTTTGAGTGTAAAGGTATGGTACCGCGAAGATTTTAACCTTGGGCCCATGACCAAAACTCATCTTTAAAGCACAAGTACCATCAAAAATGGCTAAAGTGGAAGACTTGATCAATTTATGCATAATGGGGGGAGGAAGAGTTCATTGAGAGAACAATACTCCCCCTATGTCCATGCCTACACCTAGAGCAAGACATCACGAAGAGTATGGTGGGGTGTGCAAAGGTTCAAGCCACATTGCTCGAATCAATGATATTTAGCTCATGCCTTAACTCGCGAAATCTTGCTTCATCCAAGGGCTTCGTGAAGATATCGGCAATGTTATCATGAGTGTTGACATAGTTGAGCTCGATCTCCCCTCGCCTAATGTGATCCCGGATGAAGTGATACCGAATCTCAATATGCTTTGTCTTGAAGTGTTGCACCGGGTTGAGAGAAATCTTGATAGCACTTTCATTGTCACACCAAAGAGGCACTTTGTCACAAATGACACCGTAATCCTTTAAAGTTTGCCTCATCCATAGAAGTTGTGCACAACAACTACCGGCGGCCACATACTCCGCTTCGGTGGACGAGAGAGACACACAACCTTGCTTCTTAGAAGACCAACTCACCAAAGAGCAACCAAGAAATTGGCACCCTCCGGAAGTTGACTTCCTATCCACTTTGTCTCCCGCCCAATCTGAGTCCGAAAAGCCCACAAGGTTGAAGTTAGCTCCTCTCGGGTACCATAAGCCAAAGTTTGGGGTATGAGCCAAATATTGAAAGATTTGCTTGACCGCCACATAGTGGCTTTCCTTAGGTGCGGCTTGAAACCGTGCACAAATTCCCACACTCAACATGATATCCGGTCTAGATGCACAAAGGTAAAGTAAGGAGCCAATCATGGAGCGATATACCTTTTGATCCACCGCTTTACCGTTGGGATCTATGTCAAGTTGGCATTTGACGGGCATTGGAGTGGAGGCCGGCTTGACATCACTTAGCTTGAATCTCTTGAGCATGTCTTGAGTGTATTTGGCTTGGTTGATGAAGGTTCCTTCTCTTCTTTGCTTGATTTCGAACCCGAGAAAGAACTTCAACTCTCCCATCATGGACATCTCGAACTTCGAGGTCATGAGAGCGGCAAACTCCTCATTGAAAGCTTTGTTAGGGGAACCAAAGATAATATCATCAACATATAGTTGGCACACAAACAACTCCCCTTTGACCTTCTTAGTAAAAAGAGTGGGGTTGATTTTCCCAATTTCAAACCCACGATCTTGCAACAACTCGGTAAGGTGGTCATACCACGCACGTGGGGCTTGTTTAAGGTCATAGAGTGCCTTATCGAGTTGGTACACATGATCGGGGAAATAGGGATCCTCGAACCCCGGGGGTTGTTTGACATACACCAACTCATTAATAGGACCATTAAGAAAAGCACTCTTTGTAACACCCCTATGTAATAGCACTGTGACATAATGATAATCATGCCAAGTCATACCCATTTGCAATGCTAGATCACAATGGTTAGACACTTCATTTCAAACTCCTCTCTGAAATAAATTCAAATTCAAAATGAAAATAAAAGTTGCTCTAAATTGAAAACAAAAATGTTCATCTTGTTGGCAATATTCCAAAACAAATGTTGTTAAGGAACACAACATCACCATCAACTTGAAATGGACCAGAACAATTTAAACAGAGCCAAAACAACAAGTTAAATGCCCTTTTCCTTTTTTTGAAAAGTCCAAATGATCTCCAAAAATTCCCAAACTTTTTGTGACACTGTCTAAAAGCACCAGGGATTTATTGGGACACTCCCCATATTTTTCCAAATTGAAATGGGTGCCTAAATAATTATCTCTCTCTCTGTGGAATAAATAAAAGAAAAACAGAAATAAAAGAAAAGGTTAAAGTCACTTACCTGGAGCCGGCCTAGCCCACCTCCCTCATCTGTTCCCCTCCTGCGTGTCACCACCGCCATGGCCGCGCTCGCCGCACCACTCGCTGCTCGCCACCACGACGAGGGCGAGTGGGGCGAGGGGATAAGCACACCCTTGTTCCTCTCCCCTGGACACCTCCCTCATTCGGCGCCCTCTCCTCCCTCTCTCCACCGCTTGCTCACCCCTCTCCTCTCTGTTCCGAGCGGGCTCGCCGCCATTCGTCACCCGCAGACGCGACCACCGGCCTCTCCTCGACGCCGCTCCGTGTCCATCTGCTCCATGGGCGAGCGCCACTTCGCCTGCACCCAGCCACGCAAGCAGGAGCTCACCGCAGCGCTGGGTCAAGGCCGTCTTCAACCTTCGGGCACCGATGGCGCCGCCGTCGATTCACCGCCGCTGCAGCTCCTAAACTTTCACCGGGCCCTCTTGCGCCTACCCTGTGAGCTCCTCCTCTTTTCCCCTCTCTTCCCCGCGCGTTCCCGTCGTCGTCGGAGCCGTGCTCGAAATTCCCGAACACCACGTCGCCGACGAGCTCGTGGTCGTGGCCACAGCCACAGCCACGCTCGCCCGAGCTCCCCAGTGAGCTCAGTGATCTTCTCTGGTGCCGCCCATGCTCTCGGCTCGATCTTTCGTGGCCCCTCGCACCATTTCTGTCGGGATCCGAACGCCGTCACCGCCACGGCTCGACGCCGGCACGTTTCCGGCCACCTCCACTCGTTTTGACGCCGTAGATGGATGCGCGAGCTCTCCAGCTTCCGAACGCACCTGGCCGCGGTCCGAACGGGGCGCCACAGCCGTTTTCCGGCGAGTCCCGAGCTCCTCCGCCGCGATCCGCGTCGCCGGAGTTCCACCGCCGGCCGCGCTGACGTGGCCGCCTCGGGGCCACCCTCTGGGTCGCTGACCGGTGGCCCCCACAAGCCCCTGGGTCCCGTTGACCCAGTCAAATGCTGACTGGGCAACACCCAGTCACTGCCAGAGGGCCCCACATGGGCCCAGTTGACCGGTCAGCGGGTCTGTTGACCGCTGACGCAATGCTGATGCCAGGATGACATCATAATTCAATTTCTGTTAAAATAAATAATTTCAAAAAAATATTTAAATATTTAGAAATTCATAACTTTTAAACCGTAGCTCGGATCGAAAAACTTTCTACATGAAAGTCGCTCAGAACGACGAGACGAATTCGAATACGCAGTCCGTTCGTCCACCACACGTCCCTAACTATCCGAACATGGAACCGTTCTCCTCCGGTCATCTGTCCGACAAATGTCCGGAACCGGGAAAACATTCCCGGATGGATTCCTCCTTCCTCGGTGACAAGCAACCATACATTAGGACACACCCGGCACTGCATATTATCATGTCGTACTTTGTATAGCACTTGTTTGCTCTGTATTTACTGTTCTTCCCTCTCTTCTCTCTCGATAGAGCCCGGCGCCGACGCAGCTCCGGTGATTTGGCTACATTACTGTCGACCTTGCCTTTGCCGCCGAGCAACCAGGCAAGCCCCCCCTTTGATCATCCCGATATCGCCTATTCTATTTTCTCATGCTTGCATTAGAATTTGCTACTGATACTGTTATCCTATATCTGCTGCATAGCCTGATTATTGTAACCTGCTGTTGATACCTTACTGTTCATCCTAAACTGCTTAGTATATTTTGGGTAGAGCCCCACTAGTGACCCCCACTTTATCCCGACTGCCCCGCTGGAGTTTCAGAAGACCCGACCAACGGGATCGAAGATCAGACCCCTGGCACCGCACCTCACTTCCCCTTCGTTGCTCGACACTACTGGGTTACTATCGAGTGCCGAGGGTGATACCTCGTCAGCACTTCTGATGATAACCTTGTAGGTTAGCTAATCGGTCGTGGTAAGCGAGGGTGATTCCTCCTACACCACCCCCGATAACGACGAAGTCGAGCAACACCTCACGTGTGGACCTCGAGGGTGATGCCTCTTACGTCCATCTTGATGTTACATCAGGTGGGAGTCCAAAGAGGGTGATGCCTCATATTCCCCTTGATACGGTGACCACACGAATGCCTTACATTATTGTTGATACTGATACTTGAGAAGGCGGGTCGACCCTGAGGGGTACCCGCGGATGATGGATAGTTACCCGTGAGTTATTCCACGAGGCGCGGCCGGGCATTCTTAGCCCTTGCAGCAAGTCCTCGAGACAGGGCGACGGGGTCACATCTTTCGTGAGTCTTTGCTCGTTTCCGCAAGCCCCTAGTCCTAACGATTTGGATATTAATCTGAGCCGGCCTCTGGTCGGATAGCACTAACCATCACGTGGGCATAGTATGGGCGTTCTGCATCGTAACATCAGCCAAAAGCTCTGTCAGACGTCCAGTTCAGCATGGCGGCACGGTCGGATCGCGCCGAGGCGCTGGTATCCACCCTGCGCGCAACGAGCCGGAGTGCACAGGGCGATGGCCCTAGACCCCTAAGCACTTAGGAGGTAGACCGACGGGGACCTCTCTGCTGAGCTGTAGGTAGGGTTGCGGTGTGTCGTTTGGCCGAGGCCGGGCATGACCCAGGAAAGTGTGTCCGGCCGGAGTTAAGCGAGCGTGGTGGGTAAGTTGGTGCACCCCTGCAGGGAAGAACACATCTATCGATAGCCGGTCCTACGGTAAAGGACACTCGGAGTTGTATCCCGATCGGTACAGCTAGAATTGAGATGATACCTGGATATGTGGCTCTGGGATCGCTTTCTCGCAGGGAGTTGAGGAAGGATCTCTGGGCGAGACTGTTACCTGATTCTACTACTACTTACATTATGCTACCCTGTACTCTTCTAAATGCTGCAAGACGCTCGAAGATGCTGAAAGATTCTTGAAGATGCTAGTCTTCGATAGGACTAGGCTTTCCTCTCTATTCTGGCATTTCTGCAGCCCAGTCCACATATACAGCCTCCCTTTGATAATGATGCATATGTAGTGTAGATCCTTGCTTGCTGAGTACTTCAGAGTACTCACGGTTGCTTTGCTTTCTTTTTCTCCCCCTATCAGTTTGTCGAGACCAGTTGACGGAGCCCCTGAGACAGCTGCACCATCGACTACTACTACTACCCCGAGGATGGCTTCTACTACGAGATGGCTGTCGACCAGGAGTAGGTTCGGAGGCTCCTAGGCAGGAGGCCTACGCCTTTCGATCGTAGTACTTTCTTTTGTCCCGCCTTCTTAAGGCCTTTCTGTCTTTCTTTTATATCTGTACTCAGATATCTGATGCTTCCGCTGACGCTTGTATGCCATCGAGCTATGTATTCGAGCCCTCGAGGCCCTGGCTTGTAATATAAAGCTTGTATGATTTTATTTATGTTTTAGAGTTGTGTTGTGATATCTTCAAGTGAGTCCTTAGGCTTGATTGTGTGCATTTGCGTGTATGATTAGTGCACGATTAAGCCGGGGGCGTCACAGGTTGGTATCAGAGCCGACTGCCTCTAGGGATCCCCCTTTCCAACTCCTTGGCCGAAGTTGAGTCTAGTGGTCCAAAACTATTTTACTAACTTGGCTGTGTGGCTTACGGGCCCACGTCACCAACTGGGTGGTATTAGGATCTTTTACTCCTCGACCTTTACTCTGGGACTCTACTCTCTCTTCCTTTCGGGTTAAACTTTTACTAACTCCAACATTAGGTTCTCGTGATCACATCCACCCGGAGTTCTGAAATTATCCCCCCTTGCTTCAAGATTGAGGGCCAGGTTCTGCTTACAGGATCCTTTTATCGAGGGCACCCTGTGTTGTCACTTGCAGATTCCTTGCTCCTACAGTTTTCTCCGACGTTGATGTAGCCTTTCTATGTCTCGTTGTGTACTTCCTTACCGCGTGCCTGCGCGCCGCCTAGTTGTCTAGCCTTCCTTTTTCAGCTATCGTAATGCCGAATTGTAACCGAGGCTATGTGTGGATTTGAATGTCTGGTGCGAATATGATGAAGTATCTATTGCACTTCCTTCTGTTGTGCACCTTACTTCATGAATCATTCCATACACCTGCAGTTTTCTTGCTAAACTGCCCCTGTTGTTTTGGCAGGATGGCTGACGATCCTCCACCTCCATCTTATATTGCTGAAATGAGGCAGCAGTTTGAACTCAACCGTCAGTTTATGACCGGAGTATTGGCTCAGTTCCCAACTCAAAATGCTCAGCAACAGACTGCTCCAATAACTTTGCCAGAATTCGTGCGCCTCAACCCGTCTGTTTTCCGTAGCTCCACCAATCCAATGGATGCTAATGATTGGCTTCGTGACATCATGTTTGAGATGGAGTCAGCTAACGTTGCCCCTGCCAGTTATGTCACCTTTGCGACATTTCACTTGAAGGGTCCAGCTGCTCAATGGTGGGAAAGCCACAAGAGTATGATGCCTGCTGAATTTGTACCCACTTGGCAAGAATTCCAGTCAGCTTTTCGTGCACGGTACATTCCTCAAGGACTGATCGACCAGAAGAAACAGGAGTTCCGTAAACTCACATAGGGCACAATGACTGTGGATGAATATCAGAGGAAATTTCTCGAATTATCCCGCTATGCTAAAGATGATGTCGACACTGACACACGTAAGCAGGAGAAATTCCGGGAAGGACTACGTTCCGATATACAGCTCGCACTTCTTGTCCATGATTGTGAGGACTTTGCGACACTTGTCAGTCAAGCCTACCGAGTTGAAACTGGTCTGGCTAAATATCAGGAGTCGCTCAAACGCACTCGTGATGTAGGCTCATCCTCGGGTCAGCCTGTTCAGAAACGTCGGGTTTGGATTCCGCACAATGTTCATCACCGACCGGCTCCAACACCAAGACCATCTTATGTTGCACCTCGTCTGCCTTCACCACCAAGGCAGCTAACAATTCAGGATGGACCGCCTAGTGCTATGGCATCTCCTCAGGTTGCACCACGTCCTCCTGTTGGTCGAAAGAAGAGCTGTCGCAACCATCGTCTCAGAAGCTCTAATGCTAGGCCGTCCGCTATAGTTCGAGGTCAAGTCACCCATGTCAAGATTGAAGAAGCTCGCGAGTCACCAAAAAAAGTGATGGGAACCCTTCGCGTTAATTCAGTGCCAGCTTCTGTTCTTTTCGATTTAGGAGCATCGCATGCTTTCGTGTCCCAACAATTTGCTCAGTTGCATGGGTTAGGTATGGAAAATTTGTCCACTCCTTTAGCGATTCAATCCCCGGGGTCTAAGTGGCAAACCTCAATAGTAAGCCCCCACAACCACATTGAGATTGGAGGTCTATTTTTTCCGGCTTCCCTTATTGTGCTCGGACCTTCCAACATTGACATCATTCTTGGTATGGATTGGTTGACAGCGAATAAAGCTTTGATTGACTGTGCCACTAAGACAGTCCAGCTCACTCACCCTTCTGGACAAACAATCGGATACTCAGCTCGAACATCTCAGGATGCCGAGAATCAGATATATGTTCTGAATGCATTGAACGCTTCACCTCTTGAAGGCATCGAGAACATTCCAGTTGTTCGTGATTTTCAAGATGTCTTTCCAGAAGAACTTCCAGGAATTCCCCCTGCCAGAGCTATCGAGTTTGTCATCGACTTGAAACCAGGCACTACCCCTATTGCGAAGCGTCCTTATAAGATGCCTCCGCACCACCTTCTTGAACTCAAGGAAGAGATCGACAAGTCACTTAAGAAAGGCTTCATCCGCCCCAGTTCCTCTGCTTGGGGAGCACCTTCACTTTTTGTAAAGAAGAAGGATGGTACAAATCGATTGGTTTAGGATTACCGACCTATCAACCAAGCAATGATTCAGAACAAGTATCCGCTTCCCAGAATCAATGATCTGTATGATCAACTTGCTGGTTCCTCAGTATTCTCTAAGCTTGATTTGAGATTGGGATACCACCAGATCCGAGTTCGTGAAGAGGATATTCCGAAGACAGCATTTGTTACTCGCTATGGTTCTTATGAGTACACTGTCATGTCCTTCGGTCTGACTAATGCTCCAGCAACCTTCTCCCGGTTAATGAACTACATCTTCATGGATTATCTCGACAAATTCGTCGTGGTATATCTGGACGATATTCTGGTTTATTCGAAGAATGAAGAAGAACATGCCGAACATCTTCGGCTTGTACTGGAGAAGCTGCGTGAACACCAACTGTATGCCAAGTTTTTCAAATGCGAGTTCTGGTTATCTGAAGTGACATACCTCGGCCATGTGATTTCAAAAGATGGCATAGCTGTTAACCCAGAACGAGTTCAAGCTATTCTGGACTGGAATCCCCCGAAGAACATCTAGCAAGTGAGAAGTTTTCTCGGTCTTGCAAGCTATTGCCGCCGCTTTGTCGAGAATTTCTCAAAGATTGCTAAGCCTCTGACTGATCTTCTTCACAAGGGCGTTAAGTTTGAATGGACAGAAAAATGTCAGGAAAGTTTTCAAACACTCAAAGACAAGCTGACATCCGCCCCAGTACTTGCTCCTCCAGATTCTCGCAAGGATTTTGTGATATATTGCGATGCATCCCATGAAGGATTAGGCTGTGTCCTAATGCAAGAGCGTAAAGTGATTGCCTATGGCTCTCGTCAGTTGCGCCCGCATGAAGAGAATTATCCGGTACATGATCTAGAACTAGCTGCCGTCATCTATGCACTGCAGTTGTGGCGACATTACCTCCTCGGTAATCGTTGCGAGATCTACATAGATCATAAAAGTCTGAAGTACTTGTTCACTCAACCATCTCTGAACCTCCATCAGCAAAGATGGATGGAGACCATTGCTGACTTTGATTTGGGTATTTCTTATACCCCTGGCAAGGCTAATGTAATGGCTGATGCATTGAGCCGTAAATCCTATTGCTGTGAACTTGAAGTCCAGCTAGAGCAACCACTTCTGTATGAAGAGCTTCGAAAGCTAAATATCGAGATAGTTCCTCAAGGATACCTATCAACCTTGGTTGTTGAACCAGACCTTGAGAAGGCTGCTAAGAATGCACAAGCTAAAGATGCTGAAGTTGCTCTGATGAAGAAGGATCTTCACCTGGAAAAGTACAAGGATTTCTCGCTGTCTGAAGATGGAACCTTGTATTTCAGAGACCGTATTGTAGTATCTCGCTTCGAGCTTATGACTGACAAAGTCATGAAGGAGGCACATGATACACCGCTGTCTATTCATCCGGGTAGCACCAAGATGTATCGTGATCTCCGTCAAAGGTCTGGTGGTCTAGAATGAAGCAGGACATTGCTCGATATGTTGCTGAATGTGATGTTTTCCGTCGCGTTAAAGCAGAACATCAGAAGCCTGCTGGAATTCTGCAACCGCTCCCTATTCCCTTGTGGAAGTGGGATAAAGTGCAGATGGATTTCATTACTGGTCTTCCCAAGTCTCAGAAAGGTCACGATGCTATTCTTGTCGTCGTCGACCAACTTTCTAAAGTTGCACATTTTCTGCCTGTCAAGGAGACGATCACTGCTAGTCAGTTAGCAGAATTATACATCTCCAGAATTGTTTCACTCCACGGTATTCCGAAAGAGATCAGTTCAGACCGTGGCGGCCTTTTCACTTCCAAGTTCTGGGAAAGTTTCCAACAAGCTATGGGAACTCATATCACCTGGAGTTCAGCATATCATCCCTAGTCCCAAGGCCAAGTCGAACGAGTAAATCAAGTACTTGAAGACATGCTGCGAGCTTGTGTTATTTCTTTCTGTAAGAAGTGGGAAGAATCTCTTTCGTATGCCGAGTTCTCTTATAACAACAGCTATCAAGCCAGCTTGAAAATGGCTCCCTTTGAAGTTCTCTATGGACGTAAGTGTCGAACCCCTCTGAATTGGTCAGAAACTGGGGAACAACCGCTCGTGGGTCCGGATATTATCCAACACGCTGAAGAGCAAGTTCGCATAGTCCGAGAAAATCTCAAGGCGGCTCAGGACCGCCAGAAGAGCAATTATGATCGCAAGCGATGGGGTTTGACTTATCAACCTGGCGATCAAGCTTATCTGCGTGTCACTCCCCTGAAGGGCACTCATCGTTTTGGAATCAAGGGAAAGTTAGCTCCTCGCTATATTGGTCCTTTTCACATTGTTGCCAGACGTGGACAGGTGGCTTATAAATTGGAGTTGCCGCCGCAATTCTCTCATATCCACGATGTCTTCCACATATCACAGCTTCGTAAATGCTTTAAGGAGTCTCCGCACAGAGGAGTGGATCACGAGATGCTCGAATTGCAAGATGATCTATCTTATAAGGAGCATCCGATCCGCATTCTCGATGAAGCTGAACGTCGAGCCCGTCAGAAGGTCACCAAGTTCCTGAAAGTGCAGTGGTCGAATCACACTGAAGATGAAGCCACTTGGGAACGCGAGGATCATCTTCGCAAGGAATACCCCGACCTCTTTCCTTCAACCTCTTGAATTCTCGGGACGAGAATTTCTTTTAGAGGAGGAGAACTTGTAACACCCCTATGTAATAGCACTGTGACATAATGATAATCATGCCAAGTCATACCCATTTGCAATGCTAGATCACAGTGGTTAGACACTTCATTTCAAACTCCTCTCTGAAATAAATTCAAATTCAAAATGAAAATAAAAGTTGCTGTAAATTGAAAACAAAAATGTTCATCTTGTTGGCAATATTCCAAAACAAATGTTGTTAAGGAACACAACATCACCATCAACTTGAAATGGACCAGAACAATTTAAACAGAGCCAAAACAGCAAGTTAAATGCCCTTTTCATTGTTTTTTGAAAAGTCCAAATGATCTCCAAAAATTCCCAAACTTTTTGTGACACTGTCTAAAAGCACCAGGGATTTATTGGGACACTCCCCATATTTTTCCAAATTGAAATGGGTGCCTAAATAATTATCTCTCTCTGTGTGGAATAAATAAAAGAAAAACAGAAATAAAAGAAAAGGTTAAAGTCACTTACCTGGAGCCGGCCTAGCCCACCTCCCTCACCTGTTCCCCTCCTGCGTGTCACCACCGCCATGGCCGCACTCGCCGCACCGCTCGCTGCTCGCCACCACGACGAGCGCGAGTGGGGCGAGGCGATAAGCACACCCCCGTTACTCTCCCCTGGACACCTCCCTCATTCGGCGCCCTCTCCTCCCTCTCTCCACCGCTTGCTCGCCCCTCTCCTCTTTGTTCCGAGCGGGCTCGCCGCCGTTCGTCACCCGCAGACGCGACCACCGGCCTCTCCTCGACGCCGCTCCGTGTCCATCTGCTCCGTGGGCGAGCGCCACTTCGCCTGCACCCAGCCACGCAAGCAGGAGCTCACCGCAGCGCTGGGTCAAGGCCGTCTTCAACCTTCGGGCACCGATGGCGCCGCCGTCGATTCACCGCCGCTGCAGCTCCTAAACTTTCATCGGGCCCTCTTGCGCCTACCCTGTGAGCTCCTCCTCTTTTCCCCTCTCTTCCCCGCGCGTTCCCGTCGCCGTCGGAGCCGTGCTCGAAATGCCCGAACACCACGCCGCCGACGAGCTCGTGGTCGTGGCCACAGCCACTGCCACGCTCGCCCGAGCTCCCCAGTGAGCTCAGTGATCTTCTCTGGTGCCGCCCATGCTCTCGGCTCGATCTTTCGTGGCCCCTCGCACCATTTCCGTCGGGACCCGAACGCCATCACCGCCACGGCTCGACGCCGGCGCGTTTCCGGCCACCCCCACTCGTTTTGACGCCGTAGATGGATGCGCGAGCTCTCCAGCTTCCGAACGCACCTGGCCGCGGTCCGAACGGGGCGCCACAGCCGTTTTCCGGCGAGTCCCGAGCTTCTCCGCCGCGATCCGCGTCGCCGGAGTTCCACCGCCGGCCGCGCTGACGTGGCCGCCTCGGGGCCACCCTCTGGGTCGCTGACCGGTGGCCCCCACAAGCCCCTGGGTCCCGTTGACCCAGTCAAATGCTGACTGGGCAACACCCAGTCACTGCCAGAGGGCCCCACATGGGCCCAGTTGACCGGTCAGCGGGTCTGTTGACCGCTGACGCAATGCTGACGCCAGGATGATGTCATAATTCAATTTCTGTTAAAATAAATAATTTCAGAAAAATATTTAAATCTTTAGAAATTCATAACTTTTAAACCGTAGCTCGGATCGAAAAACCTTCTACATGAAAGTTGCTCAGAACGACGAGACGAATCCGAATACGCAGCCCGTTCGTCTACCACACATCCCTAACTATCCGAACATGGAACCGTTCCCCTCCGGTCATCTGTCCGACAAATGTCCGGAACCGGGAAAACATTCCCGGATGGATTCCTCCTTCCACGGTGACATGCAACCATATGTTAGGACACACCCGGCACTGCGTATTTTCATGTCGTACTTTGTATAGCACTTGTTTGCTCTGTATTTACTGTTCTTCCCTCTCTTCTCTCTCGATAGAGCCCGGCGCCGACGCAGCTCCGGTGATTTGGCTACATTACTATCGACCTTGCCTTTGCCGCCGAGCAACCAGGCAAGCCCCCCCCTTTGATCATCCCGATATCGCCTATTCTATTTTCTCATGCTTGCATTAGAATTTGCTACTGATACTGTTATCCTATATCTGCTGCATAGCCTGATTATTGTAACCTGCTGTTGATACCTTACTGTTCATCCTAAACTGCTTAGTATAGTTTGGGTAGAGCCCCACTAGTGACCCCCACTTTATCCCGACTGCCCCGCTGGAGTTTCAGAAGACCCGACCAACGGGATCGAAGATTAGACCCCTGGCACCGCACCTCACTTCCCCTTCGTTGCTCGACACTACTGGGTTACTATCGAGTGCCGAGGGTGATACCTCGTCAGCACTTCTGATGATAACCTTGTAGGTTAGCTAATCGGTCGTGGTAAGCGAGCGTGATTCCTCCTACACCACCCCCGATAACGACAAAGTCGAGCAACACCTCACGTGTGGACCTCGAGGGTGATGCCTCTTACGTCCATCTTGATGTTACATCAGGTGGGAGTCCAACGAGGGTGATGCCTCGGATTCCCCTTGATACGGTGACCACACGGATGCCTTACATTATTGTTGATACTGATACTTGAGAAGGCGGGTCGACCCTGAGGGGTACCCGCGGATGATGGATAGTTACCCGTGAGTTATTCCACGAGGCGCGGCCGGGCATTCTTAGCCCTTGCAGCAAGTCCTCGAGACGGGGCGACGGGGTCACATCTTTCGTGAGTCTCTGCTCGTTTCCGCAAGCCCCTAGTCCTAACGATTTGGATATTAATCTGAGCCGGCCTCTGGTCGGATAGCACTAACCATCACGTGGGCATAGTATGGGCGTTCTGCATCGTAACATCAGCCGAAAGCTCTGTCAGACGTCCAGTTCAGCATGGCGGCACGGTCGGATCGCGCCGAGGCGCTGGTATCCACCCTGCGCGCAACGAGCCGGAGTGCACAGGGCGATGGCCCAAGACCCCTGAGCACTTAGGAAGTAGACCGACGGGGACCTCTCTGCTGAGCTGTAGGTAGGGTTGCGGTGTGTCGTTTGGCCGAGGCCGGGCATGACCCAGGAAAGTGTGTCCGGCCGGAGTTAAGTGAGCGTGGTGGGTAAGTTGGTGCACCCCTGCAGGGAAGAACACATCTATCGATAGCCGGTCCTACGGTAAAGGACACTCGGAGTTGTATCCCGATCGGTACAGCTAGAATTGAGATGATACCAGGATATGTGGCTCCGGGATCGCTTTCTCGCAGGGAGTCGAGGAAGGATCTCTGGGCGAGACTGTTACCTGATTCTACTACTACTTACATTATGCTACCCTGTACTCTTCTAAATGCTGCAAGATGCTCGAAGATGCTGGAAGATTCTTGAAGATGCTAGTCTTTGATAGGACTAGGCTTTCCTCTCTATTCTGGCATTTCTGCAGCCCAGTCCACATATACAGCCTCCCTTTGATAATGATGCATATGTAGTGTAGATCCTTGCTTGCTGAGTACTTCAGAGTACTCACGGTTGCTTTGCTTTCTTTTTCTCCCCCTATCAGTTTGTCGAGACCAGTTGACGGAGCCCCTGAGACAGCTGCACCGTCGACTACTACTACTACTACCCCGAGGATGGCTTCTACTACGAGATGGCTGTCGACCAGGAGTAGGTTCGGAGGGTCCTAGGCAGGAGGCCTACGCCTTTCGATCGTAGTACTTTCTTTTGTCCCGCCTTCTTAAGGCCTTTCTGTCTTTCTTTTATATCTGTACTCAGATATCTGATGCTTCCGCTGACGCTTGTATGTCATCGAGCTATGTATTCGAGCCCTCGAGGCCCTGGCTTGTAATATAAAGCTTGTATGATTTTATTTATGTTTTAGAGTTGTGTTGTGATATCTTCAAGTGAGTCCTTAGGCTTGATCGTGTGCATTTGCGTGTATGATTAGTGCACGATTAAGTCGGGGGCGTCACACTCTTCACATCCATTTGTTGCAACTTGAAGTTATGATGAGAAGCATAAGCAATCAACAAACGAATAGATTCAAGGCGAGCAACGGGAGCAAAGGTTTCACCGTAGTCGATACCCTCGACTTGGGAGTAGCCTTGTGCTACCAAACGAGCCTTGTTGCGAACGATAATTCCATGAGCATCTTGCTTGTTCTTGAATATCCACTTGGTTCCAATGACATTATGGTTCCCCGTTGGCCTTGGCACCAATCTCCACACCTTGTTATGCTAGAAGTTGTTGAGTTCTTCATGCATGGCATTGAGCCAATCCGGATCCTCGAGCGCCTCATAGACCTTTTGGGGCTCAACACAAGAGACAAACGCGTGATGTTCACAATAGTTTGCTAATTGTCTATGAGTGTTTACCCCCTTTCTTAAGCTTCCAAGCACATTCTTCATGAGATGATCTTTGGTAGTGAGCTTGGAGGCAATCTTGGCGGCACGACACTCCAATTCCTCCTCAAGAGAGAGTTGAGGAGCGGTAACTTGATCATCTTGAGCGTCGTCATGAGCTTGTTCTTGATCTTGAGCTTGCTCTTGATCTTGAACTTGCTCAGTGGAGAGAACTTGACCTTGGGCATCACTTGGTGGTTCACCACCATCTTGAGGTTGATCTTGCCCTTGATCTAGTTCATTTGGTTGAGGGCTTCACTTTGTTCTTCGAAAGCGTGTGGGTCTTGGATTGTTGATGGTTCCACTTGAGTGGAACATTGTCCTTCTCCTTCGGCCACAAGGGGTTCCTCAATGGGTAGGATATGACCAACACCCATTCTTCTTATGGCTTGGGGAGGAATTTCATCACCTACATCACAAGTACCACTTTGTTCCACTTGGGAGCCGTTATTCTCATCAAACTCCACGTTACACGTCTCCTCAATGAGTCCGGTGGACTTGTTGAGGACACGGTAAGCATGAGAGTTTGTAGCATAACCAACAAATATGCCCTCATGAGCTCTAGCCTCAAATTTAGACAAACGAACACCTTTCTTGAGAATGAAACACTTACACCCGAACACCCGAAAGTACTTGAGGTTGGGCTTGTTACCGGTGAGTATCTCATATGGAGTCTTGTTCAAGCCTTTGCGGAGGTAGAGCCGATTAGATGCATGACACGCGGTGTTGATGGCTTCGGCCCAAAAGTTGTATGGAGACTTGAACTCCGCCATCATGGTCCTTGCCGCATCCATCAACGTCCGATTCTTCCTTTCTGCTACACCATTTTGTTGAGGGGTGTAAGGTGCGGAATATTGATGCTTGATCCCCTCATCACTAAGAAACTCATCCAAGGTGTAGTTCTTGAACTCGGTGTCGTTGTCACTTCTTATCGTCAAGATCTTTGCATTGTGTTGACATTGAGCTTCATTTGCAAAGTCAATGACGGTTTGTTGGGTCTCACTCTTCCTCTTGAAGAAGTATACCCAAGTGTATCTTGAATAATCATCTACAATCACCAAGCAATACTTTCTACCCCCAAGACTATCAAAGGATGGAGGCCCAAAGAGATCCAAGTGAAGGAGCTCCAAAGGCCTCTTCGAGTAGATGATAGTCGTGGGAGGGTGAGCCTTCTCATGTAGCTTTCCTTCGATACAAGCACTGCAAGCACGATCTTTGGCAAAACTAACATTTGTTAGTCCACGGACATGGTCCCCCTTGAGAAGACTTTGCAAAGATCTCATATTGACATGGGCTAAACGGCGATGTCAAAGCCACCGCACGTCAACTTTAGCCATTAGGCATGTCGCGGTCTTAGTGGGTCGCTCTGAAAAGTTAACCACATAAAGACCGTTCTCGACATGCCCAACAAAGGCTACTTTAAGAGTCTTGCTCCACAAGAGGGCCACTGTATCAATATCAAAGAAAGTAGCAAAGCCCATGAGTGGAAGTTGACGAACGGAAAGTAAATTGTATGCAAGGGACTCAACAAGCATGACCTTCTCGATCGTGAGATCATGAGAAATGACAACCTTGCCAAGACCCAATACCTTAGAAGACGAGGCATCACCCCACTCGACATTGGTGAGCATAGATGAAATCTTGTGCACGTCCACCACCAAGTCCTTGCTTCCGGTCATATGATTTGTGGCTCCACTATTGAGCAACCATGACCCCCCACCGGAAGCAAACACCTACAAGAGATCAATGCTTGGTTTTAGGTACCCATTTTGTAATGGGTCCTTTGATGTTAGTGACAAGGGTCTTAGGAACCCAAATAGACCATTCAATATACTCATAAGGAGAACCAACAAATTTGGCATAAACATGCCCATCACTAGCACGGCATAACACATAAGAAGGGTTAAAGTCGCCGGCTTTGTTGGAAGGGGTGGCATTGCCCTTCCTGACACCACCACCCTTCACATTGTTCTTCTTCTCCTTAGGAGCACCCTCTCCCTCCTTCACAAAAGTTTGCTTGAGAGGGGGAGGTCGTTTGGCCTTGTCATTCTTCTTCTTGTTCTTGGACTTGGGTGCAAACCCAATTCCCTCCTTGGCCACAACTTCCTTTTGGTTGCTCAGAAGTCTGTTGAGGTTCTTCTCACCTTGTATGCAAGACACAAGGCCTTTCTCAAGTTGCTCCTTCAACTTTGCATTCTCCTCCACAAGATGCACATGCTCACAACATGGGTTAGTAGCATTTGCATTATCAATTAGAACCATATGAGGAAATGTGGCTTTATCCTTGGTTAGCTTCACTTGGAGTTGATCATGAGACTCTTTGAGGCTAGCATGAGCACCCTTCAAGGCCTTGTGAGCGTCAAGTATATCAAACTCCTCTTTGAGTCTAGCAAGATCAACCCCAAGTTTGGCCTTCTCGGAATTGAGCACACGAGATACAACAAGAGCATGATCAAGATCTTTCTTTAATTTAGCATGATCATTGTTGTGTGACTCCTCAAGAGCCAAACGATGACCACGCTCTTCCTCAAGCGCATTAGAGAGATCCGATATCTCATCGGCATAGTCACGACTATGCCCCTCCATTTTAGAGATGGTTTCTTCGTGGGCCTCGATCAAGTCTTTGGCTTCACCAAGTTGTTCCAAGAGAGCAACAAAGTGCTTCTTGGATTTACCCTTGATCTTACTCATAAAAGACTCAAATTCATTTTCTTCCTCATTAGACCCCTCACTTTCATCAATGCAATCCGTCAAGGAGGGATTGGTAGTGATGGTGGTTTTGATGTTGGGGGTTACCTTGTTGGTGGCTTTGGCCATGAGGCACTTGGCGGTGATGTTCTCGTTGGGTGAATCGAAGAGGGACACCCGTGGAGTTGTGGCAATGGCAACGGAGGCCATGGCGACCGTCTCACCATCTTCATCATCATCATCATCATCATCATCCTCATTGTACTCCTCTTGTGCCACCAACCCCTTGGGAGGAGTCTTCTTGGTGAAGTTGTTCTTGTTGGGGAAGGACATGGCCTTGTCTTTTCGGATAAGCTTGCCACCATTGTCTTCCCTCTTCTCATATGGGCATTCCGCAACAAAGTGACTCACATTGCCACAATTATAGCATGTCCTCACACGTTGCTTGCCCTTGGTGCCACTTGATTTGTTCTTGTTGAAGTTGGGACTTGAGTTCTTCTTGCTCCAAAATTGCCTTGAAGCGAGAGCCATGTGCTCATGATAAGCATATTTTGTATCTTCAGGGTTACTCTCCTCTTCTTCCTCTTCATCCTCTTCTTCCACACTAGCCTTAGCCTTCAAGGCAAGGTTGGGCTTCTTTGCTCGTTGAGAACGCAATACCGCATTGTCGGCGGTCTTGTCCAAGATCCTCATTGCCACAAACTCATCCAACACTTCACTTGAGGACAAGGTGTGGAAGTCCGGCCTTTGACGGATGACGGAGGACATGGCCTTATGGTACGGCATCATGGCCTTGAGAAACTTGCGCTTGATCCAATTGTCATCCGTATCCTTGCTCCCATGATCTCGGAGTGAGACCGCGAGAGTGGTTAATCTCCGGTAAAGCTCATGAGGTTCTTCATCTTCATTCATTGCAAACTCATCGGCTTCATCTTGCACCACTTCATAGTTGGAGCGTTGAATGCTTGCGCTTCCCTTGTAAATGGAAACAACATGTTGCCATGCTTCCATGGACACGGTGAAAGGTCGGAGATGCACAATATCTTCGGATGGAATTGCATCTTGGATGATGAAGAGAGCGGACTCGTTGAATTGATTATCCGCGGCTTCTCTAGGGGTGAAGTTGCTTGGGTCATGCGGGTAGAAACCTTGCTCAATAATTCTCCAAAGGTTAGTATTAACATGATTCAAATGACGTTTAAAGCAATAGACCCAAGAGACCCAAGAGGCAAATCCTCATTTTTCACAAACTTAGGAGGAGGACCAACATGATTTAAATGAGTGGAGGGAATTGGTCCTCCATAAGTAAGTGGAGGTTCGACATGGGCAAAGACGCCATTTCCACTTCTACCACTAGATAAAGGAGCCTTTTCACTAGTAGCTTCCCCCTTGTCGGAGTTAGCATCCGTCACCTTGTTAGCGGGATCACCCACTTTCATTGGTGCGGTGGATAATTTAAGGCCTTCTAAGAACTTGTTGAACATACCTTCAACCTCGGTCGTCATGGAGGTTTTCAATGTGTCCAAAGCCGCATTGAACTCCTCACGAGAGACCGAGGATCCCCCATCGGCCGTAGACGAGGAAGGAAGCACACCGGGGTGTTCCTCCCCACTGTCTACGGTGTCAACCATACTCTTCGGACGGAAAAGTCCTTAATAAAGAGACGGGGCTCTGATACCAATTGAAAGGATCGATATAGTTGACTAGAGGGGGGGGGGGGTGAATAGGCAACTAACAATTTTTATCTTTTCTTTACCAAATTAAACTTTGCATCAAAGTAGGTCGTCTAGAAATGCAACTAGGTGAGCAACCTATATGATGCAACAACAACAAGCATACAAGCAAGCAAGGAATACAACACACAAAGTAAGCTTGCACAAGTAAAGGTAAGAGATAACCAAAAGTGGAGCCGGTGGAGACGAGGATGTGTTACCGAAGTTCCTTCCCTTTGAGAGGAAGTACGTCTCCGTTGGAGCGGTGTGGAGGCACAATGCTCCCCAAGAAGCCACTAGGGCCACCGTATTCTCCTCACGCCCTCACACAATGCAAGATGCCGTGATTCCACTATTGGTGCCCTTGAAGGCGGCGACCGAACCTTTACAAACAAGGTTGGGGCTCTCTCCACAACCGAATTGGAGGCTCCCAACGAAACCACGGAGCTTCACCACAATGGAATGTGGCTCCGAGGTGACCTCAACCGTCTAGGGTGCTCAAACACCCAAGAGTAACAAAATCCACACAAGAAAGTATGGGGGAATCAAATATCCTTTGGTGGAAGTGTAGATCTAGGTCTCCTCCTTCAATCCCTAGCAAATCAACAAGTTTGAGTGGCTAGAGAGAGAGATCGGGCAAGAAAGCTTGAAGGGCATTAATGGTGGAGAGAGAGAGGCAAGAGGTTAGTGTGGTAGGTGGAAGAACCTCCTTTATATAGCAAACCCTAAAATCCAACCGTTACTGCGAAAACAGCACTGCGGCGGTACAACCGCTCCTTGTCCCGGTACAACCGGGACTCACGGGTATACTGCAGAAACCCTAACAAGCGGTACAACCGGGCAGACAAGCGGTAGTACCGGTTGTGAAGAACAACCGGAACAACCACTCTGCCACCGCTCAACCACCGCCTTGAAACAGAAAGGGAGTCACCCCTGTGAGCGGTGATCGAGCGGTAGTGCGCCGGTGCAACCGCTTGGCCCTGGTACCCTGGGTGGCTAAGTCCTAAGCGGTAGAACCGCTTAGGGCACCGGTGGTACCGGTGTGCAGAGCACGATTGGAACAACCGGGCCACCACCGCCCGAGTACCGCATCAAAACAGAAACCTGACCGGTTGTTGAGCGGTACCTGGGCGGTATAACAGCCAATGACACCCCACAGTCATTTTTAAGCATGGTGGCTGTACCACCGCCCGGGGCAGCGGTACAACCGCTTGGTCATGAACTCGGATGTTCAACCCCAGGGTATCACCCCTGGGGTGGTGGTTGGGTCGGTGCCAAGGGCCAGCGGTACAACCGCTCGAGCGAGCGGTACAACCGCTGAGAAAACACACCAACAGTTGAAAAGAAGGAGAGCTCTCTCTCGAACAAGAAACGGAAGGTAAGGGTGAGTGAGGAAAATGTGTACGTGCAATGATTCACCCAACTCCTTCCGATGTGGATTCCCTCTTAATAGTACGGGTTTCCTACGACCAAAGAGATAAAAACGTAGACAAACACCGTCTTCGATCTTTTCCTTCCAGAGAGAATAACAACTCGAAGCAAGCCTAATCACCGAGAACCTGAAGCACTAAACACAAGATTAGACCAACAAGTAGTTGTCATCATCATCCAAAACATAAAGTAGGGAAATGACCTAACAGGAGTGTAGATCCAGGCCACCGAGACCGGAGCAGCGGGGACGCCGGTGTGCCCAAGGAGCCGGAAGGGGATGCAGCTCCTGAAGCGTGCCGGAGACGAAGATGCACCAGGATGGGCGACCAACGAAGGTACCAGCAGGGTGGTGGTGGTGCGGAGACGCCGAGGAGCCAGCGCGCCAAAGAAGCCGAAAAGAGTGCAACTTCTAGGGCGCACCGAGTCTGAAGCCACGACGACCGACCATGAATGCAAGAGGGGGCGTAGGTCGATGGCCGCCGGGCAAAGCCGCCTCTGCCGGGGGGGGGGGAGGTTAAGGGGACTCCCGGCCGGCGCGCTGCAAAAACAACCATCACCAGGCACAACCAACCGCCTCCTGAAGAGGCTGGCCCGGAACTCGAAGGAAGGGAGAGTCGGGGAGGGAGAGGGGGGGGGGGTCCGCAGCTAGAAGGGCGCGCTCGACCGCCGCGGGAGGCCGGCCGGAGAGCACCAAATCCCGTCGGAGCAGGCCCCCAGATCTCGCTCAGGGTCGGCTGGAGCCGCTGTAGGGGAGTCTCAATCGAGGGGGGCCGCCAGTATGCCAGCAATGGCGGGCAGGGCCGCACGCGCCGCTAATGTAGGCCGACAGCGCTGCCAGCATTAGATGGGGGGGGGGGGGGGGTTGGGGCGGAGTTGAAGAACAATCGGCCCCGCCGCCGCCATCGTAGGGCCCGGCGCGGCTTCGCCGGCCGACCCTCTGGTAACGGTGACGCAGGGGTGGGCAGGAGGTGGTGGCCGGGCCGGCGGCAGCTAGTGTTTCCCCCGAGTCGCCCGGCTCGGGCAACGTGGGGTCGGGCCTCTACCACTTCGTGGAGGTTCTTATATCCGGGGAACTCCGCGTAATGTTGTTGATTGATTAATAAAACCGACATTTCTCTAAAATAAAAAACTTAGTGTTGTACGACCATCTTGTCTCGTCTCGTCTCGTCTTACGCAGTACTGGTCTTACGCATCCGTTCGTTCTTAAACCCCACAGAACACTTTATGCAAAGAAAATGAACCCCACACGACACGAACACTGACATGAGCGACCTGGAGTGAGAGCTCTAGCGACGGGCAAAAATGGCGGCCTCCTCCTCGCTCATCGCCGTCGTCCCGGCGCTGCTCCTCCTCTTCTTCGCGGCGTTCGCGCCCGCACCACTGGCAGCAGCAGAGACCTCCTCCAAGCGTCCCAGCCAGCCTCCTCCTTTCCCCGCTGGACTCGCTCCTCTGCAGCAGCACCGGGCGGCAAGCTCGAGCGGCAGGAACACCACCGCTGCCACGTCGGTGGTGAAGCCGTACACGGCGCACTACTTCCCGCAGGAGCTGGACCACTTCACCTTCACGCCCAACTCCTCCCGCGTCTTCTCCCAGAAGTACCTCCTCAACGACACCTTCTGGCTGCGGAGACCCACCGCAGGGCCGCTGTTCGTGTACACCGGCAACGAAGGCGACATCGAGTGGTTCGCCACCAACACCGGCTTCATGTTCGACATCGCGCCCGAGTTCGGCGCCCTCCTCGTCTTTATCGAGGTACCCTTTTGGCCACATCCTCTGCCATGGCCGATATCGTCGGTGACCGCACGCGCCCTGGTCCAAAATTTGGTTGTCCTATTGATTCTCTCGAGACAAGACACTATTTTTACGTCACTTGTTTAAACAATTTTGTTGTCCTACTACAATTAGTACTAAACGCGCCGGCTAGGTGTGCACGCCCTTTAACATCGTAATTACACTCTATTTTCCCTCTGACAATGAAAAGATACGCAAGAGCTTGCGTAATCGCGAAAAAAAGAAAATACTCCCTCCGTTTCATAATTTAAAAGTGTTTTTTACACTACACTCTACTAACTGGTATTAATAGTAATCACTTGTTCAACTAGTTTAATAGTACTAACTTGTTTGAAATTTGTGTGTAGCATCGGTACTACGGTGAGTCGAAGCCGTTCGGAAACGACTCATACAAGTCGGCCGACACGCTGGGCTACCTGACGTCCACGCAGGCGCTCTCCGACTTCGCCGTCCTCATTACCAGCCTCAAGCAGAACCTCTCCGCCGTCGACGCGCCCGTAGTCGTCTTCGGCGGCTCCTACGGTGGCAGTATGTCCATCACCGACGCGTCTCCCCATATCACCAATTATATCCATGCGTGCGATAATTTTTTTGAGAGAAAATTAGGATGAGCTAATCTACACTAATAATGTTGTCAGTGTGGATGGATCTTCCAAAAATAAAGTACAGTAAATGATTTTATGCCTGTTGTTTCTAGTGCTGGCTTCATGGTTCAGGCTCAAGTATCCCCATGTCGCCACGGGAGCACTGGCATCCTCTGCACCGATCCTGCAGTTCGACGACATCACCCCATGGTCTAGCTTCAACGACGCTGTCTCGCAGGACTTCAAGGTAATAATGGGAATTAATCACTACTACTGCATAACATCAAAGTGTCACCGGTCAAATTATTGGTCATGACAACGCATGGCAGATCAGCATGCTCTGCTCTGGTGTCGGCCCTTAATTACTATTAGAGCATCTCCACTCGTTCGGCCTCCAGAGGCTAGAAATAGCGCCGCCTTCGGGGCGCGCCGGCTGAAATTTCGGCTTGGGGGCGATCGGGTTCCCAGCCGCCGCCCCCAGGTCGCCCCCAGACGTTGATTTCGGTCCACTTTCGGCGTAAATTGGCCCACTTTTCAGCCAATTTTCAGCGCAAAATGTCCCACTATCGGTGCAAATTGATCAATTTCGGCTCGTATTCGGCGTGATTCGGCGTGCTTAGACATATAAATTCAACAGAAACTATTTTTTATCACATAGTTCATCACAGAAAATCAATAGAAATCAAATAGTTCAATACAAATTATATAGTTCAACAAATAGTTTAATAAATAAAAACTCATATTTCATCACACATCGAACTAGGCGTTGCCCTTGAGCCTCCATAGGTGCTCCACCAGATCCTGCTGCAGTTGTTGATGCACATGTGGGTCTCGGATCTCCTGACGCATATTGAGGAAGGCAGTCCAGGTTGCCGGTAGCTGATGATCAACTTGGGCAAGAGGACCCTGCCTGTAATATGGTTCATTGTCAAACACTGGCTCTTCCTGCTCGCTCTCAATGATCATATTGTGCAAGATGACACAGCAAGTCATGATCTCCCACATTTGATCTTTCGACCAGGTCTGAGCGGGGTACCGGACAACAGCAAATCGAGATTGGAGAACACCAAATGCTCGCTCGACATCCTTCCTGCAAGCCTCCTGAATCTTCGCAAAGTGGGAGTTCTTGCCTCCTGGCACAGGGTTTGAGATAGTCTTCATAAATGTGGACCATCTCGGATAGATGCCATCTGCTAGGTAGTATCCCTTGTTGTAGTGCTGCCCATTGACCTCGAAGTTCACCGGAGGAGAATGACCTTCAACAAGCTTGGCAAAGACAGGGGAGCACTGCAGTATGTTGATGTCATTGTGAGTTCTTGGCATACCAAAGGAGTGCCAAATCCAGAGGTCCTGTGTGGCCACTGCCTCAAGTACCACACTGCAACCGCCTTTGGCGCCTTTGTACATCCCCTACCAAGCAAATGGACAGTTTTTCCATTTCTAATGCATGCAGTCGATGCTTCCAAGCATCCAAGGAAATGCTCTTGCTGCATTCTGTGTTAGGATCCGAGCAGTGACTTCAGCATTGGGTGATCGCAAGTATTGCGGTCCAAACACTGCCACCACTGCCCTGCAGAACTTCTAGAAACACTCAATGGTCGTGGACTCGGCCATGCGCCCATAGTCGTTGAGTGAATCACCGGGAGCTCCGTATGCAAGCATCCTCATAGCTGTCGTGCACTTCTGGATTGAGGTGAATCCAAGTGTGCCGGTGCAATCCTTCTTGCACTTGAAGTAGTTGTCGAACTCCCGGATGGAATTCACAATCCTGAGGAAAAGCTTTCGGCTCATCCGATAACGGCGCCGAAATACTTTGTCGCCGTGCAGTGGAGCGTCGGCGAAGTAGTCGGAGTAGAGAAAGCAATAGCCTTCCAGTCGATGCCGGTTCTTTGCTTTCAGCCGCCCCGGCGCCGAGCCACCTCGCCGCGGCTTTGCATTGCTCGTGAGCAGGCCGGCCAGGGCGGCGAGGACCATAAGATGCTCTTCGTCCTGGACGTCGGCATTGGCTTCCTCCTCCAGCTGCGCCGCGAGCGCCTCCTCGTCGTCCGAGTCCATCGCCGAGTAGACAAATCGTTGAACACCTAGCGGGCGTGGTGGGCGCACAGCCGCCGGTATCCCGCCCTGCGCGGCTGGAGCGCCGAAAAACTTGCCTAGGAAGGTGGTCGAGAGGTTGCCGCGGCGAAACCCTCTCTCTTTTCCGGCGGGGAATGGCCTGTCTACCGGTGGTGGGGGGGTGGGCGGCGCCGGGATCGGCAAGGCGGCGGGAGGGCGTGCGCGGGGGGGGAGGGGGGGGGGGCGAATCTGGACGTGCAAGATGACTTTTCGCCTGACAGTGTGGCCCAGACGCGGTTTTCCCTTCCGCCGGAGCCCCCAAGTGCCCCCCAGTGCGCTGGGTTCGGCCTGGGATCGCCGGGCCCAAAAACGGGCCGAGCCGGCGGATTTCGGTGTCTTGGGGGCACGACTAGGAGTTTTTTCATTGCTGGCGCGAAAAAAGTCGCCCTGGGGGACCTGTTGGTGGCGCGGCTGGAGACGCTCTTAGTACTGAATTTCATTTGTTGTCACGGTGTCACGGTGTCGGCCCTGAATTACTAATGGTCACGGTGTCGGCCCTGAATTACTATTAGTACTGAATTTCATTTGTTGTCGTGTTATCAGTACCCAGCGGCACCTTAGTGGTTTTCAGTTGTGAATTATGAATTGGTGACGGTGTTTTTCTTCAAGAGCATGTAGCATAACAGATGTTTTTTTCTTCTTCTGAAAAGGCGGATTACCCCGGCCCCTGCATCGAGCGATGCACACTACCATTGATGTGTTTGATTAGAATCTTTCAAGAAATAATACTCATCTTAATGAGTTCAACACGGGTAATGGTTCAGTTTCAGAGCTTATCAAATGAATCATGAATGAGGAGAGAAACATGAGTTTCAGAGCTACCAAAACTGAGTCTGAGGACCTGTTTTTATTCTTTTCTGCTGAGCATGTAATTCTCCTGACATTTCTGCAGATGTGCAAGATCATTGATTCTTTTCCCGCGGGAGCAGACGTCATCGACAAAGCTTTCGCTGCGGCGAGCCTATACTACAATTACACAGGCGACCAGAAATGCTTCGAGGTGGAGGGTGGCGATGACCCTCATGGTCTCCATGGCTAGGGCTGGCAGGTACAAGCCTGACTCACATACATGTGAATGTGGTGTACTGGTAACCCATGATGCCTGAGATGATCATATATGTGTTTTCTTAAACAAATTCTTTTGCAGGCTTGCACAGAGATGTTCATGCCGATGGCGGTGTCGAACGAGAGCATGTTCCCACCGTCCAGCTTCAGTTACGAGAAGAGGTCGGAGGGCTGCCACCTGGTCTACGGAGTTCGTCTGAGGATGCACTGGATCACTACTGAATATGGTGGCCATGTAAGTTTTTGTTTCAGATTTTCAGTGTTTACATATTTAGCAGCATCTCTTTAGATGGCTTGTGCTCACCTGGTACTGCGTTGCACAACCCACTGCAGAAAATTGACAAGGTTCTCAAGAGGTTTGGGAGCAACATCATCTTCTCCAACGGGATGCGAGACCCATGGAGTCGAGGCGGGTAGGAGCAATAGATTTCACCATATGAATCATTCATGGCGATAGTTTCGACCATTCAGGTAACAATTTTACCACAGTAAAAAAATACTAATAGTATTCCTGTCAAACTGCTATCAGGGTGCTCAAGAACATATCATCCAGCATCATTGCTCTTGTCACAGAGAAAGGTAAACATGAAGTTGCAGAAAATATGCATGGTCAAAAGTACTCTGAAACTTACTTACGCATGACTACTTCTTTTGTGGTGGTGATGTTCAGGGGCCCATCATTTGGACCTCAGATCTGCAACCAAGGATGATCCAGAGTTCCAGACTGGGTTGTAGAACAAAGGAGACAGGAAGTTGAGATCATACATGGATGGATAGATCAGTATAACAATGACATTGCACAGATGTAGCAGTAAGAAGGTGCCATTAATTTTCAGTCAAGGAAAATAAATGTGGCTACATGGAAAGTGTAAGGACTTTGCTTTCTTCTACATGGCGATAAGTACAAAAACTTAAGATAGTGCATTAGTGCAACTTCAAATTCAACAAGACCCCAGAAATTTTTGAACTTAAGCAGTCATAAACGGATCATGGATGCAGAGGTTCTCCTTTTCTACTTCTAGAACTGTTGCGGGGAACATTGAATTTATGACCCCAGAAAATGAGAAACCAGCTTAAAAGCTAATGCTATATCGATGGAAGCCCCTAACCCTGCTTCTAACTTTTTTCTAGAATACGCATAACAATTGTATCATTGCATTAAGAAGAAGTGGCAAAGACACCGGGTACAACGCCTTTCAGCCATTACAACGCCAATCTCTAGGACTAGCAACCACATCCACCACGCACACCACCACACCCACTACGAAACATGCCACACCTAGTCCAGCCTCATGCTAATGACAATGAGACAAGCCATAGAGCATCAAGCCGTGTCACAACCAACGCCGAAGATCTCTACAACAAAACCAAGACTCGAGGGCAACATAGACCAACGTACCCCCACCCATTGCGCATGAGAAACTCGGCAA
Source organism: Thinopyrum elongatum (assembly GCA_011799875.1). Lineage (NCBI taxonomy): Eukaryota > Viridiplantae > Streptophyta > Magnoliopsida > Poales > Poaceae > Thinopyrum > Thinopyrum elongatum. The sequence goes on from CM022303.1 coordinate 664,988,115, forward strand.
GTGGAAGGTAGGGCGTGAACGGACCTAGATTAGGCATCATCGAGAGAGTTTCGGCAACGGTGTACATTGCGCCATGGAGACCCACGCGTAGAGCAGTAGCCGACACCGACTCAAGCCACACCCCCGCGACTCGTCGAGCAACAAGGCGGCGCCTCCAAGAAGGGAACGACGTCAAGATGCCGCCGCCGCCCTGCTTCTAACTGAACTACGACAATTTGCACAATTTTATGGATACAGTATGCAAGATCAACAGTCGGTCAACACACATGCAGAAACATCTCTCTCAAAATACATGAAAGCATCATCTCGAGAGAAATCCAACATCGATAAGAAGTTCGATTTATACACATGACCAACTCTGCAGATTCATATGCTAAGTCTGAAAAGACTAGAGATAGTGTCAAATAACCATAAAGATGGGTATATAGTTTTTTTTTTTTGAACAGTCGAGGGTGGCTCCCACCTGAATATGATCTTTTTTTTAACTGATCCGGCTTATAAGGAAACAAAAGCGACCTTTTTTATGAGAAAAAACGAAACAAAACTCGGATCTGGAGCCGCCACTCTGACTTCCCCCGCTCGCACGCCAGCCACAACTCCAGTGCGACTCGGTCGCCTTGTGGCCCTTGCTACATCACAGGACCGCCCTTGCCAGATTGGAAACGAATATGTATGTTTTGATCTGGTTTATCGATTCTAAGCACCGTGCTCTATGTTTAGGAGAACCCTAGGGCAAAGTGGATGACATGGATTTGCAAGGCTATATATATATGTATGAGTACATAGATACATATACATTCATACTTTGAGATGTCTAATAATGATATTAGTGGAGCAATGTCGTATTACGACAAGTAGATTGAACTCCTTGGTCTTTCGGGGAACCGTCACTCTGCTCGTGTAACCTTACAAAATATTGGTCATGACTTTACTCTTTGGACTGCTAGATTTAGAAGTACTACTCAGAAGGTCGGCGCCATGTCACGGCGTCAATATCTCTCCTCGCGCGCTAGCGCAACTCTATAAACTGGCCTTATAGTACTTGAAGTAATGCATTCAGGTGGGGACCCTCTCGGCCCCGGTGATTGTTCAAAAAAAAAAATTGAACAGGTATGGGTATCTCAAATAGTAATAAAAAATCCAAAGACTCCGTGTCTCCATTGACAATTATGCATCAGTGCTTCAGATTTTTTTTTCAAAAAACCTTCTTTAAAGCACTTGTTTGTGATTCAATAAACTGATGCACTCGTTTCCCCCTTTTTCTTTTCTCAGCATCAAACGAATATGTTCTTATGCAAAATTCTCACACCCAAAATTTCGAAAGAAAGTGTATGTTATGAGAATTGCACGATGTATTACTCAGGTACAATCGCACGTATATATGATGTACAACGGTGGACCACGACCTCAACTATACAAGGAAACTAGGAGATGGACCCAATACACAATATGCACAACACTTATACTCAACACCCCCCCGCAGTCGAAGCGGCACCATTGCTGACGCAAAGACTGGATCGGAACTAATCAAATGACGCCGTAGGCAAGCCCTTGGTCATGATATCTGTAAATTGTTGGGAAGTAGGAACGTGTAGAACACGAATATGGCCAAGAGCCACCTGTTCCCGAACAAAATGAATATCTAACTCAATATGCTTGGTCCGACGATGATGAACCGGGTTGGCGGAGAGGTAGACCGCCGAGACGTTGTCGCAGTAGACCACCGTAGCATGGTCGACAGGACATGAGAGCTCCTGAAGCAGCTGGCGAAGCCACGAACACTTGACGACGACGTTGGCCACAGTGCGATACTCAGCCTCAGCACTGGAGCGAGAGACCGTAGGCTGCCGCTTGGACGACCACGAGATGAGCGAGGGTCCAAGGAAGACACAGTAGCCCGAGGTGGAGCGACGAGTGTCGGGGCAGCCCGCCCAGTCGGCATCGGAGTAGGCGGTGAGAACGGTGTCGGTGGAGGCGTGAAGCGTGACGCCGAGGTCCATAGTGCCACAAACATAGCGGAGAATCCGCTTGACAGCGGCCCAATGAATGTCCCGAGGAGCATGCATGTGAAGACACACCTGCTGGATGGCATACTGGATCTCCGGTCGAGTCAGAGTGAGGTACTGAAGAGCCCCAACAATAGACCTGGTAAAAGGCAGCATCCGAAGAAGGGGAACCATCCGTGGCAGAGAGCTTGGCCTTCGTATCAACAGGCGTGGCAGCGGGCTTGCAATTAAGCATGCCAGCGCGATCCAGGAGCTCATGAGCGTACTTCCGCTGGTGAAGGAAGAAGCCATCCGGACGTCGCACCACCTCAACGCCGAGGAAGTAGTGCAAAGGACCCAAGTCCTTGATGGCAAACTTAGCGTGAAGACGGGCAGTGAGCTGACTGAGAAGAACAGCCGTACATGCCATCAGGATGATGTCATCAACATAAAGGAGCAAGTATGCTGTGTCGGAGCCCTGGTGATAGACGAAGAGCGAAGCGTCCGAGCGGGTAGAGCGAAACCCAAGCTGGTGCAGAAACGCCGCGATGCGCTGGTACCAAGCGTGAGGAGCCTGCTTGAGTCCGTACAAGGACCACGAGAGCAGACACACGTGGTCGGGATGTGCCGGATCAACAAACCCCGTGGGCTGCTGGCAGAAGACCTGCTCCTCGAGGTGACCGTGAAGGAAGGCGTTGGAGACGTCCATCTGGTGCACCGGCCAGGCACTGGAGACCACAAGGTGGAGAACTGTGCGAATCGTCCCGGGCTTAACAACTGGAGCGAAGGTGTCGGTGAAGTCGATGCCAGCACGTTGCCGGAAACCATGAACAACCCAGCGCGCTTTATAGCGGTCAAGGGTACCATCAGGACGGAGCTTGTGTTTGAAGACCCACTTCCCCGTAATCACGTTAGCGTGCCGGGGAGGGAGAACAAGCTGCCACGTCCGATTGCGCAGCAAGGCATCAAACTCCTCTTGCATCGCAGCCATCCAGAGCGGGTCACGAAGAGCGGCTCGAACGGAGGACGACAACGGCGACGGTGAAGAGGTGGATGCCGCGTGGACGTACTCGTCCGAAGCATAGCGCGAGCTCGGGCGAAAAACGCCCGTACGGGCGCGAGTGACCGGACCGACCGCGGGTGGTGAGTCCGCAGCCACCGGTGAAGAGGCCGATGAAGCCGCGGCCGCGGGCGGGACCGACCCGCTGGCCGAGGAGGGCGCGGTCGAAGAGGGTGCCGCGGGCGCCGGGGCCGCGGTCGGAGGAGGCGCTGGGGCCGCGGGCGAAGGGGGCGCCGATGGCGCCGGGGTCGCGGGCGCCGGAGCCGCGGTCGAAAGGGGCGCCGAGCCGAAAGGCGGCGGCGGGTGACGCGCCTCAAAGCCAGGGGGCGGGCCGAGGGCAGCACGCGAGCGCCCTGGGTGAGACGCCGAGGGTCCCACGTCATCAGTGGCGGGAGGGATAGCCGGAGGTACCTGCTGAAATGGAAACACATGCTCATCAAAGTAAACGTGCCGGGAGGTGAACACACGGTGGAGACGGGATCATAGCACTGATAGCCCTTGGAGTTGGAAGCGTAGCCGATGAAGATGCATGCAACAGAACATGGTGCAAGTTTATGAGGAGCAGTATCGATAGTGCTAGGATAACATAGACACCCAAAGATACACAGACCATCATAAGACGGTGGCGTACCAAGGAGGAGGTGATGAGGTGCGTAATTCCACCGCGGACGACAGGGCCGGAGGTTAAGGAGGAGTGATGCGGTAGCAAGTGCGTCCGGCCAGAAGCGAGGCGGCACGTTAGCATGAAACAGGAGCATGCGAACGCAGTCATTCAGGGTGCGAAGGACGCGTTCGGCTAGACCGTTCTGCTGTGAAGTATACGGGCAAGTAAGACGAAAGATTGTGCCATGGTGCGATAAAAAAGTGCGGAAAGCAAGATTGTTGAACTCTTTTCCATTGTCAGTCTGAAGAGCAAGAATGGGATGCCCAAACTGCGTGCTGACATAGGAGTAAAAAGTCGTCAAAGTGGAGAGTGCATCCGACTTTCGTCGTAAAGGAAAAGTCCACACATAATGAGAATAATCATCAAGTAGAACCAGATAATATAAATAGCCCGAATTACTAGGAACCGGAGAGGTCCACACATCGCTATGAATCAACTGAAAAGGAAAAGAAGCAATGGTGGTGGAGTTATTAAACGGAAGACGAACATGTTTGTCGACACGACAAGCATGACAAGTGTGATCCTCGATCTTATTACAACTGAAACTGAAACTCCTAAGAATATGATGAAGGGTGACGGGGTTGGGATGACCCAGACGAGCGTGCCAGAGATCAACGCCAGCGGAGAGGGCGACCGGTGCGGTGGTGGTGGAGGAAGGCGAATGCACCGGATAGAGCTCGTCAGGGCTGTCACATCGGTGAAGTACCATCCTGGTTCGAGCGTCCTTGACACAAAAACCAAGCTCGTCAAATTCAACAGTAACAGGATTTTCACGAGTGAAACAATGAATGGAAATAAGATTCTTAATAAGATGAGGTGACACAAGTATGTTAGACAAAGATAAAGGCATGGAATTAGAAGGAAAAGAAGTGTGGCCGACGTGTGTAATAGGAAGGGTGGAACCGTCACCGACAATGATGCGGCGGTCGGTGGTGACAGGAGTAAAGGAGGCAAGATTATCAGGATGAGCAAACATGTGAGCCGTGGCCCCGGTGTCCATGTACCAATCACCGCCTCCAGTGTAGTTGTTCGGCGTAGGGGCGGGGTGCAGCGCGACGAGAAGTGCCGGATCCCAAGGCGCCGGTGGCAACGCCGGCGAAGGTGACGGCGGCGCCATCGAGAAGCCGTAACCGCCACTCAGCTGCGGCGATGGGTACCCTCCATAGGGCTGCGGAGCCGCGTAGTATGCCTGATGCGCCGGCGGACGCAGCATGGGAAGAGTCGGTGCAAGGGCCCATGGGACCGGCATGGTGTACGCATGAACGACACCGGTCCACGGGTTGTACCCGCCGGCCCACGGAGGAGGCACCTGGAGCTGCTGCTGCTGCCGAGGAGGGCCCGCGGCCTGCGGCTGCTGCTGGCCGCCGCGCCTGCCTCCGTGGCGCCGATCGGCGGGCGGCGTGGGAGGAGCTGGGGCCCCGTACGGGGGCGGCGGCAAGGGCAGCAGCGGGTAGGGCGCCGGGTGGCGCTGCTGTTGGGGCGCGGCCGGGGCGGCGGGTGGCGGCGGTGGCCCGCCGCGGGTGGTGCCGGCGGCGAGGGCGGTGTGGATGGCCCGCGCCTTCACCTGCCTCATCCGTCGCTCCTCCAGCCGGAGGTAAGCAACGAACTTGGCGAAGGAGGGTGAGGTTCGTCGCGGCGTTGCCGAAGTCCTCGTTGAGGCCAGCGGTGAGCGTGTTGAGGAGGAGATCATCGTCAATCTTCGCGCCAATATCGCGGAGCTCATCAGTGAGAGTCTTGAGGCGGTGACAATAGTCGTCGACGGAGGAGTTGTCCTGGTGGCATCCAAAAAACTCTTGCTGCAAAAAGACACGACTTTGAAGGTGATTGTCGGGGAAGAGCCCGTTCAGCTTGGTCCACACGGCGTGAGCATCATCACCGTCTTGCACGACCGTCTGAAACAGGTCCGGCTAGATGGTGAGGAAGAACCACCGGATGAGCGTGGCGTCGATGGTGGACCAGTCATGGAAGTCGGGGACGAGGCTGGAGTCGACGGAGCCGTCCACATGGTTGACGAGGTGGTACTCCCGGAACACGAGGGAGAAGTACGTCTTCCACGCGTAGTAGGAGGAGTCCGTCTGGGAAAGACGAACCGGAACCCGCTCGTAGATATTAAGGTTGCGGATGTCGTTGACGTCGGGAGGGTTGGCATCGGCGCACGGGTTGGAGTTGATGGTGGAGCCGGACGAGGTGACGGACGACATGGCGGCGAGGTGGTGGTGCGGCTCGGGCTAGGGTTAGGGTTTGTAGCGGCGGCGGCTAGGAAGAGGTGCGGCGGCAGCGTGGGGTGGAGATGCAGCGGCGGCGAGTAGAGAAGGCGGCGGCGGCGCTAGGGTTAGGTGGCTGTGGGGTGGTGCGCAACGGCAGAGGGCGGTGGCGGCGAGGGCAGCGACAGGGAGAGCGCGACGGCGAGGGAGGAGGTAGCAGCAGCGCGGAGGAGGCGCGCGGCGGCGGCAGCGGCAGCGCGGAGGAGGCGCGCGGCGGCGTCGGCGGCGGCGGCGGAGCGGAAGCGAGGTCGTAAACCTAAAAAAACTGATACCATGTATGTTATGAGAATTGCACGATGTATTACTCAGGTGCAATCGCACGGATATATGATGTACAACAGTGAACCACGACCTTAACTATAGAAGGAAACTAGGAGGTAGGCCTAATACACAATATGCACAACACATATACTATACTCAACAGAAAGTAACTAAGTACAATTGTAAGTTTAGAAATCAGAACCCTGACAAGGACTAAAGAAATGGATGGATCATGGGCGTACCTTGTGCCGCAAAATCTCGTGTTTTGACCCTTTTACGAAACTTGTTTGAAATCTGACCCTGCTTTGCAAAAAATTTGAGATCTGACCTTTTCTTACCGCCAAGGCCCCTGGCGGTACATGCACTGTGTTCCATATTTAGAAAAAAAATGCAACCCTATCGTCAGGGGCTTTGGAGGTAATCTGTTATACCCTACCGCCAGGGGCCTTAGAGGTAGACTGTTATACCCTACCGTCAAGAGGCCTTGGCGGTAAGAAACATGTCAGATCCCGAAATTTTTGCAAAGTAAGGTCAGATCTCGAACAAGTTTCGAAAAAGGGTCGAAGCACGACATTTAGCCTTGTGCAAGGCCGAAAGGGCGACGAGCTCGAACCTCACGGAACGTGGTTACAGTTACACACGTTACGTGCGGACTTGCGGAGGCAGCCGTGGTGCAGAACACGGGCACGCGAAGCCGTTCCCAATCGCAGTCGTCGACGGCTAAATCGAGCAGAGGCAATCAGCGATGGCGATGACGTTTGCTTTGCTCCGCTGCCGGCTGCAATGGCAATACGTACGTTTTTTTAGGCAAATTGGCAATACATACGTTTTTTTTAGACACAATTGGCAATACATACGTAACTCTCATTTCCCAGCCGAACAGGCCTGGCCCAATTCATCCCGCTTCTTCCTTTCCTTTTCTCTATTTTCTCGCCGCGACTATTTGTCGCATTAAGCGACCGAAGTGGCAGCTATCGCCGATGTTTTCTCCCCCTGGTGTCGTATTGGGCCGGCCCATACAAGCGCGCGTAGTCGTAAAAAGAAATGCGACAACGCGGATTCGAACCCTGGTCTGCATGGAGATGGCGCGCTGCGCTAGCCATCCCGCCCGAGTTGGTTCCTTGGCTGGAAACTAGGGGTGCGTCGTACTTGATGCTAGTCAAGCGGTTTTCCTCAAGTATTTCTTTTCTTTTTTTGTTTTATTTTGTTTCTTTCTTTTCTTCTATATTTTTCTTTTATTCATTTTTCTATTTTGTTTCTTCATTTTTTCTCCATTTTTTTGTTTGGTTTTTTTTCTTCTTCTCCATAATACTCGTTTTTAAATTATTTCCCTTTTTCTTCTCCGTTTTTCATTCCTTTTTGGATTTTGATTCTTCGGTATTATCGTTCATTTCCTTCATTTTTTGTTAGGTTTTCTCTTTTCTTCTACATTTTTTGATTTTCTTATATTTGTTTTTGTTTTCAGTCTACATTTTCGTATATATCAAAAACATTCTTTCAATAAGTGATCAACAGTTTTTGCATACACTTCTACATTTCCGAACTTATTAATCATTTTTTATACTGTCAACATTTTAAATACTTGTTCAACATTTTTTAAATACCCAGAAAACATTTTTTAATACTTATTCAACATTTTTCCAAATACTTGTTCAACATTTGAATACTTATTCACATTTTTCATATACTCGTTCAACATTTTAAAATACTACTTCAACATATTTTAAAATACTATAAATTTTATACTATAACATTTTTTTCAAATACCTGTTCAATAGTTTCAATACTTGTACAACATTTTCAAATACTTTTTCAAAATTTTTCATATACCTTCACTTCATTTTTCATTACTTGTTCAACATTTTAAAATATTTGTTAAACATTTTTTATACTTATTCAACATTTTTCCAAATACATGATCGACATTTTAATACTCGTTCAATATTTTCAAATACTTGTTCAACATTTTTCATATACTCATTCAACATTTTTCATATAAACATTTTTAGTACTTATTCAAGATTTTTTTCAAATATTTGTTCTACATTTTTAATACTTATTCAACATTTTTTAAATATTTGTTCATTTCTTTTCAAATGCTTGATTAACATTCTTTTAAATACATGATCAACTTTTTTATACATATTTGTATTTTTCTGTGTAAATTTTATTTATACATTAGAATCATTTTCTCTGTACGCATTTAACATTTTTTCAAATGGCTAGTTAACATTTTATAAAATAAAATTGTACGTAAAGTTTGATTGACAGATAGTTCTTGTTCCCTTGATCTATTAGTAGACTGTACACCAAGCGCTAGTTGGAATGGTTAGCAGCCTCGCCTCCTAGCGAGGCGCCCAGGGTTCGAATCCTGAAATTGCTTTTTTTTACCCCATTTACGCTGTATATATGCCTCGTGGGCCAGCCCACCCGCGAGTTCGCTTCAGCGAGAGGCTCAATCGCCCCGGCACGAGGCGTCCCTGTGCGCTCGCTGAAAGCGAGAAATAGGCCCCCCCCCCCCCCCCCCCCTATTTTCTTACCCGGTTGAGCCCATCTCCCTCTCAGCCTCTCTTTTACCGGAGCAACTAATCAAGGAATACTCCTTGGATGAGGCCCGTAAAGGTCACTTTTGGTATGCTGAGAGCGCGCTACTTGGCGTGTTAGGCGCCCTCTCTGGATTTTTTTTCCTGTACATGTCTTCGGGTTTTAGATGTTTTTTGGTTCCTTCGCCTTTTTGGTTTTTGCCCAGTCTTCCCTAGATTTTGGACCAATTTTTTTTGAAAAAAATTGCTTGAAAAAACATGTTTCTTTCTTTCACGGGAGACATGGGTTTGCTTCTCATGGAGGCACAAGTTTGATTCCACGAGAGGCGACAGTTGTGCCTCTCGAAAAACGAAAATAAATGCATTTTCTGTTTTTACCCCATAAGAGGCACATGTTAGCTTCTCGTGGAGGCACAGGTTTGCTTCCGCGCGAGGCACAACTCAGAAAAGAAAAGAAAAAACGCATTTCTTTTGCTTCCGCAATAGGCACATGTTAGCTTCTCGTGAAGACACATATTTGCCACCGCGAGAGGCACAGCTATACCTCTCAAAAAAGGAAAAGAAACTTGTTTTTTCTTACGTGAGAGACACAGGTTAGCTTCCAGTGGAGGCACCTCTCGAAAAGCAAAAAAAAAAAGTGCTTCCGACTCGTTTTTTTCTTTTGTTTTTTGATGAAAGAAGTTTGTTGAAACATATCAACATGGGATCTATGTTCAAAGATCTCGATGCGAGGATTCCAACGATGAAAACGGTTCAGAGTTTTGACACACGGTTTAAAAAATAAAATATTTTGAATAAACAAATCTAAAAAAACTCCCAGGTTGCGACAAGTGGCGCACCTGCAGTGCATCACTTGTCGCAACTTGGGGAGGTAAGAGTGATCTTTACACAGAATACTCCTTAATTTAGTGATTTCTTTCTTTTCTTTTTAATATCTTTCGCGCTTGGGCTGAGCCCAGCAGCAGGGACGTAGCTGCCTTGTAAGGAATGGGGTCAATTGACCCCAATGAAACTAGTTAATCCTTCACTAATTTAGTACTAATCATTATTTATTTATAGAAGATGACCCCACTGTCATTTACATGACCCAATTAAACAAGTTTTCTGGCTTCGTCCCTGCCCAGCAGTTGGCCGAATGTACACATAAATGGGCACATGCCAGTCCGAGACCTGGGAGGTGACCTTTCCTACCCAGGCGTTGATCCTAAACCCTATTCAACGTCCTATACGCCGGTTATAAGTGATTACGCAAACCGGCAGACACCGCCCTCACCCTTGGGCTTGGTCCATGTAACTTTCTTTTTTCTTTCTGGTTGACAATGTTTGTCGCGCGTGCAGTTCCTGTTCGACCGGTCTAGATATTTTTTTTTCTCATCAGTTTTTCCTGGTTTTTTCAAGGACGGGCTTTGTAAGAGTTTTCTTTTTTCTTTTCCTTTATTATTTTTAATTATTTTTCAAAATTCGTGATTTTTTTTCAAAATCGTAAACATTTCTTAAATTTGCGGACCTTTTTCAAATTCGTAAAAATGAAAATTTTGAACTTTTCCAATATTGTTAATTATTTTTTCCTTTTTATTTTTTTCAATTTGAAGAACTTTTCTACAACTCATGAACACTTTTCAACTTTCGCGAAGAAATTTTACAAACTGTTTTTCAATTTTTCGTGAACATTTTTCAAATGTGTAAATATTTATCAAATTAGGAACTTTTCAAAACCTGGGATTTTTTTCAAATCCGTTAATTTTTTTATAACACTTTTCAAATGCATGACCATTTCCAAATCCGTGAACTTTTTTCAACTTTTGCAAAAATAAAATAAAATCAAAATTCATGATTTCTTTTTCAAATCCACAATTTTTTACAATTTTTTTAAAAATTCTTATTTTCCACATATGTGAACTCTTGAAATTTATGAACTGTTTTGAAACCCATGATTTTTTTCAAATTAGGTTTTTTTTTTCAAAAAACAAATGTATTAAAAGTCACCGGTTAAACGTTTTGCCCGCACCCGATCAACCACCTGGCAATCGATCAAAGGTCCACTTGTCAACCCACCAGGCATAACTAACTGGGTCAGCTCAGTAGCCACGGCGGGCGCCAGTTGGCCTCTTTTAAGAAGCATTTTTGTCACGGCATCTAACATCTGGCATGACACATTGTTGTAGTAGAATGGATAAGTGTCACGAAAGACATAAAAGATAGACACAATGTCAAACATAAAGGAGAACATTCTTAGTGCCAAATAGAGAAGCTAGTTTTGTACTTATTTTTAGAATACGTCCCATATATTAGTTATTTAGAAAAGTGTTACAACCAGTTCTTACAACATACGCCACGCAGCGCGGACAACTATTAAGAAGAATACCATCAAACCTATTATCAAAATGAAACTGGCTTGAGAATTGACCTTAGACATATTAAAGCTATTGAAAAACTAAATGGTGATGTACCTATTATCAAAATGAAACTGGCTTGAGAATTGACCTTAGACATATTAAAGCTATTGAAAAACTAAATGGTGCTATGAGCTTCCTTCTTCAGATCAACAAGAGGGGACCTGTCAAGATTTTCATTTGCAAGGAAAGAGGCCATAAAAGCACAATCAGTTTCCAAATAATTGGACATGTGAAGGGTGATACCGATGTAAAGACCGGTGAGGCATGCCCAAAGCTTAACTTCATCCACAATGGTGCATAACCCAATAAAATTCCACGAATATATGACAACATCGCCAGAAGCTCGTTTCAGTTAGTGTCAAGTAGGCAATTCTCTTTACAAAGTACCCGAAAAAAAATCTCTTTACAATGTAAGCCCATGGAGTGGTAGAATATTTATGTACGGTAGCATTGTGGACAACCATGTGGTTTCTTGCAATGTGATCTTTGGTTAGAACTCTATTACTTGCTTAAGCGTTGAATCTAATACAACTTCTGGACTGTTTTTTTTTTTTTGTGAATGGGGAGAACCCACATGTATAATGATCTCAATTAAAGTAAAACAATAAACCAGTTTATGTGAAAAACTTGATAAAAACCATGATTCAATTAATGTCAGAAACTGGATAAAAAATCTTGACAACTTGTGGGGCAATATGTTTTGCCAAAACAAGAACACAACTTCAGGACGTCAGAGAATTTGCGTCGCTGCAATATTGTGTAGACTTGTAAGGGCCTTATTCTAAGGCCGGGCAATAGCCCCTTATCTAAAAAAAGTTCAATTGGCAGTCTAAGGGTTGACTCTTACAACGAACACGATATGGTCTGTGGTGGACTGGTGGTCCGTATCTTTATCCTTGGCGTGTGCTCTTCATAGTTTTATGAGTAGATAAGGTGCATCAATAAATGGAAGCAAAGAAGGTGTCACTCAAGTCAGAGCAAGTGTAATAAGGTACAATCATTAGGCGGTAAGGATTAAACTATTATATTTCTGCTGAGTTAGATGAGAGAGAAGGGGAGAGAAAAGGGAAGCGGGCTATAGATTAATAGCCGGCTACAACACGGACTCCAAGAAACATTGTGAAATTGTAAGGTGGGCCATGCATTAATAAACTAGTACTACTTAGCAACTGGCTACTATACATGATGACTTTTAGGTTGACTATATGTGATGTGCCAACTGCATATAGCCGTTTGTTGGCTATACTATTAATCATGCTCTCACTGGGACCACGACCACAATCCTTATGCCCTGTGGCTCTGTGGTGCACTGTACGTGCTGCAGGTGCAGCCCAACATGTCCGTTCCTATCCTGTTGTTGGTGCTACTACTGTTGCACGTCGTCAACCGGGATGGGCAGGCTCATGGTACTAGCGCCACTACGATCGTGGTTGTTCGTTGTCTCTGGCCTTCGGGTATGCAGGTGTTCTTGTGCATGTACCTCACTGGATTCCTATTATTTCTCTTGCTGAAGGAAATATGCCCTAAATACAATGATAAAATTGTTATTTTATATTTTCTTATTCATGATAAAAGTTTATTATTCATGCTAGAATTGTATTGATCGAAAACTTAAATACATGTGTGAATACATAAACAAATACCGTGTCTCTAGTAAGTCTAGACTAGCTCGTTGACCAAAGATGGTTAATATTTGCTAACCATAGACATGTGTTGTCATTTGATAACAGGATCACATCATTAGGAGAATGATGTGATGGACAAGACCCATCCGTTAGCTTAGCATATTGATCGTTCAGTTTATTACTATTGCTTTCTTCATGACAAATACATATTCCTTCGACTATGAGATTATGCAACTCCCGGATACTGGAGGAATACCTTGTGTGCTATCAAACGTCACAACGTAACTGGGTGATCATAAAGATGCTCTACAGGTATCTTCGAAGGTGTTTGTTGAGTTGGCATAGATCGAGATTAGGATTTGTCACTCCGAGTATCGGAGAGGTATCTCTGAGCCCCCTCGGTAATACACATCATAAGAAGCCTTGCAAGAAAAATGACTAAGGAGTTAGTTGCATGATGATGTATTACGGAAATAGTAAAGAGACTTGCCGGTAACAAGATTGAACTAGGTATGAAGATAGCGACGATCGAATCTCGGGCAAGTAACAAACTGATAGACAAAGGGAATTACGTATGTTATCATAAGGTTCGACCGATAAAGATCTTCGTAGAATATGTAGGAGCCAATATGGGCATCCAGGTTCCGCTATTGGTTATTGACCAGAGAGGTGTCTCGGTCATGTCTACATAGTTCTCGAACTCGTAGGGTCCGCACGCTTAACGTTCGTTGACAAGATAGTGTTATATGAGTTATATGATTTGGTGACCGAATGTTGTTCGGAGTCCCGGATGAGATCACGGACATGACGAGGAGCTCTGTAATGGTCCGGAGGTAAAGATTGATATATAGGACGATGGTATTCGGACACCGGAAGAGTTTCGGAGTGCACCGGGTAGTCATCGGGGCACCGGAAGGGGTTCCGGACACCCCCCAGGAAGTGTATGGGCCTAATGGGCCAAAGGGGGGGGGGGACAGACCAGCCCACTAGGGGACTGGCGTGCCCCTCTCCCTGGCCGGCCGGCCCTAGGGGAAGGAAAGGGGAGGGGTGGCCCCTCCTGCCTTTCCCTCCTCGTGAGAGAAAGGAAAGAGGGGGGAGGGGGGGGGGGGGGGCACCTCCCACTGCCTTCCTCCCGCATTCAAATGAGGAAGGGGGGTGGGCGGCTTGGGGAAGACCCGAAGTAGGATTCGACCCTACTTGGGGCGCCTCCTGGCCTCTCCCCTCTCCCCCCACCTATATATATGTGGGAGGGGGCACCACACATAACCACGACAATCTCTTAGCCTCGTGCGGCGCCCCCCTCCACAGTTTTGTCCCTCGGTCATATTTTCGTAGTGCTTAGGCGAAGCCCTGCAGAGATAGCTTCACCATCACCGTCACCACGCCGTCGTGCTGCCGGAATTCATCCACTACTTCGCCGTCTTGCTGGATCAAGAAGGCGTGGACGTCACCGAGTTGAACGTGTGCTGAAAGCGGAGGTGCCGTACGTTCGGTACTTGATCGGTTGGATCGCGAAGAAGTTCGACTAAATCAACCGCGTTAATAAACGCTTCCGCTTACGGTCTATGAGGGTACGTAGACACACTCTCCCCTCTCGTTGCTATGCATCTCCATGGATAGATCTTGCGTGTGCGTAGATTTTTTTTTATTTTCCATGCAATGTTTCCCAACAGTGGCATCATGAGCCAGCTCTATGCATAGATGATATGCACGAGTAGAACACAAAGAGTTGTGGGCGGTGATAGTCATACTGCTTACCACCAACGTCTTATTTTGATTCGGCGGTATTGTGGGATGAAGCGGCCCAGACCAACCTTACATGTCCATGTACATGAGACCGGTTCCACCGACTGACATGCAACTAGTTTTCCATAAAGGTGGCTGGCGGGTGTCTGTTTCTCCTACTTTAGTTGAATCGAATTTGACTACGGCCGGTCCTTGAAGAAGGTTAAAACAGCAAACTTGATAAATCACCGTTGTGGTTTTTGCCGTAGGTAAGAACGGTTCTTGTTGAAGCCCGTAGCAGCCACGTAAAACTTGCAACAACAAAGTAGAGGACGTCTAACTTGTTTTTGCAGGGCATGTTGTGATGTGATATGGTCAAGACGTGATGTGATATACGTTGTTGTATGAGATGATCATGTTTTGTAATATCGACAACTGGCATGAGTGTGATGCCCCTGATTCAATTGTACACTAATCATACACGCAAATGTGTACGATCAAGATCAGGTACTCACGGGAAGATATCACAACACAAGTCTAGACACAAATTAAAATAATACAAGCTTCATATTACAAGCCAGGGGCCTCGAGGGCTCGAAAACAGAAGCTCGAATACACAAGGGTCAGCGGAAGCAACAATATCTGAGTACAGACATAAGTTAAACAAGACTGCCTTAAGAAGGCTAGCACAAAAACAATATCGATCGAAAAGGCAAGGCCTCCTGCCTGGGAGCCTCCTAACTACTCCTGGTCGTCAGCGGTCTCCACGTAGTAGTAGGCACCCTCGGGGTAGTAGTAGTCATCATCGAAGGTGGCGCCTGGCTCCTGGGCTCCACCATCTGGTTGCGACTTCCGAGAAGAAAGGAAAAGGAGAAAAAGTGGAAGCAAAGCAACTGTGAGTACTCATCCAAAGTACTCGCAAGCAAGGATCTACACTACATATGCATCGGTATCAATGAAATGAGTAGTATCTGTGGACTGAAACTGCAGAATGCCAGAAGAGAAGGGGAAAGCCTAGCCTATCAAAGACTAGCATCTTCAAGCATCTTGCAGCATCAGAAGAGATAAGAGTGGCATATTATAATATTAGTAAGTATGTTGTAACATCGCCAGAGATCACTTCCTCGACTCCCTGCGAGAAAACAATCCCGGAGCCATCATTTCCATTACATGCCTCAGCATCAAGTTCTAGTTGTATCGATCGGGATACAACTCCGAGCGTCCGTTACCGTGGAGACGGCTATTCGAATAGATTAATACTTCCCTGCAGGGGTGCACCAACTTACCCAACATGCTCGATCAACTCCGGCCGGACACACCATCAGGTCATGACCGGCCTCGGCCGATCAACACACCGCAGTCCTACCTAGGCTCAATAGAGAGGCCAGCGCGCCGGTCTACATCCTAAGCGCGCAGGGGTCTTGGGCCCATCGCCCTTTGCACTCCTGCACGTTGCGTGGGCGGCCGGTGAGCAGACCTGGCAACCTACTTATATAAGGCAGGTGCTTATGCGGTCCAACCCGGCGCGCGCCGCTCCATCGCTGATGTCCGTTGAGCTTTCGGCTGATACATACGACGCAGAGTGCCCATACTTATTCCCGCATGGTGGTTAGTGCGAAAAAGGCCAGAGGCCTACTCGGATCACATATCCAAACCGTTAGTGACTGGGTAGTGCGCGGTAACGAGCAGAGACTCACGATCATGTGACCCCGTCGCCCCGTCTCGTGGACTTACGGCAAGGGCTAAGAATGCCCGGCCGTGCCACGTAATTATCTCTCGGGTACCCTCCAGGTCAACCCGACTTCACATCAGTCGCGGGTACCCCTCGGGGCCGACCCGATGTCATCATGGTTCTATGGTAAGTCAAAGTAACCGTGTGTTCGAAACAGCAAGGGGGAAACCCGAGGAATCACCCTCAATGGATTCCCACTGTATGTAACCGTCAAGGTGGACTTGGAGGAATCACCCTCGATGGTTCACACTTAAGGGGTTGCACGACAGAGTCGTTATCAGGAGTGGTGAAGGAGGAATCACCCTTGATGACCACGACCGAATAGTTACACTACAGGGTTAACATCAGAAGTGCTGACGAGGTATCACCCTCGGCACTCGATAGTAACTCTGCAGAGTCATACAACTAAGGGGGGTGATGTGCGGTGTCGGGGTCTGGACGTCGATCATGTTGATCGAGTCATCGAACATAAAGCGGGGTAACTGGGACAAGGTGAGGGGTCACACATGGATTACTAACCAACCTATACTAAGCAGTTTAGGATAAACAGGTAAGGTATGAAAGCAGGTAACAAAAACAGGCTATGCATCATAATAGGGTCATACAAAAAGCAGTAGCAATTCTAATGCAATCATAAGAGAGAAGGGAATGGGCGATATCGAAATGATCAATGGGGGGTTTTACTTGCTTGGAAGCTCTACTGAAAAGGAAGAAGGGTCGTCGGTGACGTAGTCGATCACAGGGGCATCATCGGTCTCAGGGTCTACCGGAGAGAAGAGGGGGAAGAAACAGTAAATACAGTGCAAACAGATGCATCATTACGCATGACATGATGATATGCAGAGCTAGGGTTGACCTAACGTAGTGCTACACGTTGTAGACGGAGGGGGAAAACATCCGAGGATGATTTCCCGACGCTAGACGGATTCCGGACAGATGAAAGAGAGTGGACGGTTCCATGTTCAGCATGCTAGGGGCATGTGACAGATGAACGGACCACGTATTTGGATTCACTGGATTTTTCTGAGCAACTTTCATATATAAATTATTTTCATCTGAGTTACGGATTATTTTCTTTTAATTTTCAAAGATTTAAATGTTTTTTCTGGAATTTAATCTAATTCAAAAATAAGAGCGAAAAGGCTAGGTGCACCCGGTGCAGTGCACCCAGGGATGCACTGTGAGGCTGTCAGGTGGGGCCAGTCAACTGCTGACTCAGCAGTTGACTGGTCAAGGGTTGACTGGTCAGCGGGTCCAGCGGGTCAGTGACTCAGTTATAAGTCCAGGGTTAGTTTAAAATCCTAACTAAATTAGTTAGTGGCCTGGGGCCCACTGTCAGTGAGAATTTAGGGTTTTAATTAGGGGCTAAAGATGCCACGTCAGCAGGTTAGTGGCGGCTAACCGCCGCCGTTAAGCCGAGGCGCCGGAGTTGGCCATCCGGCCGTTTCCGGTGGCGAGAAGAGGCGCGGGTGGCACCGTTGGGCAGCTGGGAATCTCGCGCTTCGGATGGTGGCCGCGGGGTGGCCGGAGATGGCCTGAATCGGCGCCAGCGATGACAAATGGCGGCGGCAGCAGCTATGGGCGCGGCGGTGAGCTACGGGGGCGAGGGCAGCTGAAGGCGGCGCGGGGAGGCCAGCCGGAAGCGGCGCATCTGCAGGCAGCGGGGAGCAGCAGCAACACGGCGTGCGAGCGGCACCGAGGCACAGTGGCGTGGCACAGAGAGGGGGGCGGCCGACGCGGGCAGGGGGCGGCGGAAGGCAGCACGGCAGCAGCTGTTGAGCGAGGCCACATGCACGACGGGCGGGCGCAGGGCGAGGCCAAGTGCGGTTGGGCGCGTATGGGCCTGCGCGGGGCGAGGCAGAGGCGGGGGTGCGGGCGCAGCGGCTGGTCGAGGCGCAGGCGGCGCTGGCGTGGTGACGACGACATGTACCTACGGTAGGGTCGTGAGCCTGACCTATATGCCTACCCAAGGACATTACAAAAGAAGCCAAGACCTACGAAGATAGAAAGAAGATACCTACTGGAATCCTCATAGATGCAATCCACTCGACAGAAGATCCACTCGGATATCCCAATTCCACTCGACCGTCGTCATTCACTCGGAAGACAAGAATCCACTCGAAGGACAGAAGACTTAGAGCCACCCCTGGATGGCAACGGTCGGACATTCACTCCGCCACCTTAAAGATCATTAAACGCGGGCGTTACCAGTAACGTACGTGGCTTTATTCTCTCATTGAACCCTTGTGTAACTGAGGGCTGCGAGAGGTCGGCGTACTCTATATAAGCTCCCCCTCCCCTCTTGCACAAGGGTTCACACCCCCCTGTAACTCAACACTCCAATCAACAAAGCCTCCGCGGCACCGAGACGTAGGGCTATTACCTCCTCCGAGAGGGGCTTGAACTCGTAAAACCGAGTGTACAACCTCGCCGTAGCTAGACTCTGCCCTCTCCTACGTACCCCCCATCTCTACTGTCAGATCCGTTCCCACGACAGTTGGCGCCCACCGTGGGGCAGGCGTCTAAGCGACTTCCGACGAGGTTGCAATCTTCAATCTTCTTCAACATGGTTTCCGGCGGTGGACTGCTTCTGGGCCGCGAGATCTGTCTTGGCGCACTCACCTTCATCACCGACAATTCGGCCTGGCTCCAGGAAGCCCCCCTCGACATCAAGGCACTCCCCATTCGCCAGGCGGCGCACTTCCGCACGAGTGCCTGCGGAGTCCTCTTGCAGCAGCCGTCGACTCAGTATCGATTGGCTCCGGTGGCGTCTTCCCTCCCAGCTGCTCGCCGTCGCAAGCGATCCGGTCGCTCGCGGCTCCAGCGATGGGTGAAGCACGCGGTGGCTCGCCAGTCGTCCACCCCTCAGATCGCGGCAATTGAGCCTGATGAGTCTCTTTATGGCTTGTTCAACCTGTCGACTGGCCACCCTGATTCACTTTCCGAGTGTGAAAGCAATGATCCTGCGGCAGAAGTCCTCATGGTCGGCCCCCCAGCATAGCCCACCTGGATTTCCCTGTGGTGCAGGTGAAAGCGGGGGGCCATCACACGGCAATTACGAGTATTACCCTCAGGCCCTCACTTCGGAGCAAAGAGAAGAGCTGCAGCGTCGGAAATAGCATCTCCTCCAGACCCCCATTGCTGGGGAGACCGCCGAGGCCCAGGCTTTGGAGGCCACGCGCGTAGCCAATCTGGCAGAGTGTGCGCGTCTGGAGGATCTTCGGAAATCACTCGACGACCACACTCACCGACAGCCTCCGAATCCCAATCGACGTCAGTGACAGCTATTTCCGACTGGTTCCACTCGGGATGAGTTCCAGGTATTCCGCACTCCGATCCAGAATGTTGCAGCTGCCGCGCGTATTGCAGATTCGATCTAGCCGTCCTGTTCCGAGGCTGGTAGAGGCCTAGAGCAGATTCGGACGCTGCTCCGGGCAGTTGGGGAGCAAAATTTGGCTGTATCTTAGTCGCATAACAGGATTCACAGCAGATCTGTCAGGGCAAACACAGTTCAATCTGCGCACAACCCAAGGTCGGCTCCGTAGCGTGATGATAGTGGTTATCGCCAGGACCAGTACCTGGACCGAGGCCACGGACAGTTTGATCCTTGATATCACCGTGACGACTGCCATCGAGTACCAACGCCCCCTCCGAGGGGTGATTCGTACGCGCCCCGGCGGTATGATGACAGGCGCCCGTTCGGTGACGAACGGAGGATCCGAGTCGACCCCTGAGAGCCCTGATTTGATGTGAGGTCAGTCCTTGTGCAGGTTCTGGTTGACAGAGGCAGGGCCAACCGAGAAGGTTTGAACAGAGATCACCCGAGTGGAAGCAGAGCATTCGTCTCCGGGCCCGAGTGTTTCAGCAGAGCCATTTGAGCCGCTGAGATTCCTCCCAACTTCAGGTTGGCTGCAGGAGTGAGCAAGTTTACTGGCGAGTCAAAACTAGAGACATGTTAGAGGATTACCGAGCGGTAGTGCAGATTGGTGGAGGCAATGAAGAAGTAGCCATGAAACACTTGCCCTTGATGCTTGAATGCTCGGCCAGGGCGTGGTTGAACCAGTTGGCCCCGGCTAGCATATATTGTTGGGAAGATTTGGCCCGAGTGTTTATCAAAACATTCGAGGGCACCTGCAAGCAACCAACTGGTCTGACTGAGTTGGAGCACTACGTCCAGAAGCCGAATGAAACCTTGAGGGATTATATCCAGCGGTGGACCACACTTCACCTTATGGTGGAGAATGTTTCAGAGCACCAAGCGGTGTGCACTTTCAAGGAAGGCGTCCGTTACAGAGAGCTCATATTGAAATTTGGTCGATCCAGGGCCATGACTCTGAACTGAAGGATGGAAATAGCCACTCGGTACGCGAATAGCGAAGAGGAAGACCGACTCCACAATGGTAAAGGGAAGGCCATCGACCCCGACACTGGGGGCGGGAATTCCAGTCGGAAACAGAAACGCAAAGCTGAAGCCATAGGTCAGGCTAAAGCCGCAGTGGTGAATACACAAGGAAAGTTCAAATGAAAGCCCAAAGGGCAGTGGGTACCCAAAAATATGAAGGATCAGTCGGGCCAGGACATCCTGGATCTTCCGTGTGCCATCCACACGAAGAAGGATGAAGAGGGTAACCTGATTTTTCCCAAGCATACTACTCGACAGTGCAGATTCCTTATCTAGCAGTTTCGCGAGGGTCAGCCGAGTGAAAAGGGCTTAGATAAAGACGAAGAAGAAGAGAAGGCAGATGATTACCCAAAGGTCAATGCCACTTTGGTGATTTTTGCTGATGTAGAGAGCAAAAGTCGATTGAAAGTCATTAATCGAGAAGTGAATATGGTTGCTCCGGCAACGACGACGTACCTCAAGTGGTTAAAGACTCCCATCACCTTCGACCAGTCGGACCACCCAGCTCACGTTGCTATCCCCGGGCGGCAGGCTTTGGTGGTCGACCCAGTCGTCGGAGGCACTCGGTTGCGCAAAGTCTTTATGGATGGTGGTAGTGGTTTGAACATTCTGTATGCTAAGACCCTTCAGGGGATGGGCATTCCAATGTCCCGACTCAGTGAAAGCAATATGCAGTTTCACGGGGACATCCCAGGCAAGAAGGCGAAATCACTCGGGCAGATTGCCTTGGATGTGGTTTTTGGTGACTCAAATTAATTTCGCAAAGAGAAGTTGACGTTTGAAGTTGTGGATTTTCACAGTGCCTATCATGCCATTCTGGGCCGACCGGCATATGCACGTTCCCAAAATAATACGCCCTAGAGGCAATAATAAATGTTATTGATTATCTCCCTGTTCATAATTAGGTTTATGTTCCATGCTATAACTGCTATGGTTCTCGAGTCTGCAAATAAAACGAGGCTCGGAGGAAGACTCATATGCACGTGTGGAATAATAAATGATAAAATGTATTCCTAGTCAAGCCTCTATGACTGGCTCAAGTATTGCATGATGATCCTGTTTTCCTGATCATGGGCATGACTATGCCAGCAATTTTGAGGGCACAATGTTAACAGAACATTTGTGTTGAATCGACCCGATTGATGTTATGCTATGAGGTTCTTTCGTCACAAGTTAATGGTTAATAACACAGAGATGGTTAATGTTTGCATGATTCCTTAGACCATGAGAGTATCGAGTTTCTTCATGCTTGCTTCATGAACTTTGGGGTTTGTTAAACGTCATCCGTAAATGGGTGGCTATTACGGCGGCTTACGGGTTCATGGAAAAGTGTGTCAAGTATCTTGATAGCTCAAGATTGGGATTTGCTCCTCCGGCGATGGAGAGATATCTCTGGGCCCTCTCGGTATTACGGTATCCATCATCGTCTGGCCAGACACTTTGTGATTTGATCACGGGGATGCCGGAACATGGTAACGAGAAAAGAGAACAATACCGGTAACGAGGTAACTAGCATAGTGGACAAGTGTTGATCCACGGGAATGCCAACATGTCTCACCTCGGGTATTTGTAACATATCACGAAGCAACAGGAATAGCACACGGCAACTGGAGGTTCACTCGAATATTCATTCGTGTGGGTATAGGGGTCAATATGGGTGTCCACGGCTCCGATGTTGATCATTGATCGGAAGGGGTTCCGTGTCATGTCTATACTTCACCGAACCTATAGGGTCACACGCTTAAGGGTCATCTATCTGCTGAATACTAGATAGGGAGTCTGAGAGAAAATCACCGAAAAAGTTTCGGACACCGAAAAGTTTCGGACAGCGGAAAAGTTCCGCAGAGAGAGGTCACAGGATGAGTTCCGGTGAAACTGAAAAGTTGTTTCAGGGGATACCATTAAGTCAAAATGGTTTCGGCACATGCCTGATAATTCTTGGAGGATACCAGAATCATTCTGGAAACTTCTGGGAATTTTCTGGAAGAAAAACCGGAAATGTTCCGGGGCTGCCGGAACCGCTTCAGATGCTTTTCGCAGATGAAATCACTAAACTGGAATTGTTCCAGAACGCATTGAAAATTATTTTAGTGGGTACTGGAAATGTTCTAAGCCCACATAAATATTTTCAGTTCGAACGGACGCTGAAAAATGTCGTCGTGAATAGTGAAAGTGCTTTTTGGGAATTTTATGGAAAGCACCTTTTTGGAAATTCCAAAAGGGCCTTCTAGAAGGGGAAGGAGGGCATGGCACCTCATGGGGGGGGTCCCCCCCAAGGGTGGCCGGCCAAGGAGGTGGAGCACCATGGTGCTCCACATGGCACTCCCATATGGCATATTCCCTTTTGGAAAGGGATATTCCAAGGGCACTTTGGGGTTTTTGTGTGACAATTTTACCCCTTGGCTAGCCTATATATAGGAGTGATCTTGGCAGCCATTTCCCCATCCTTAGCTCTCACACAAGCCATGCATGATCTGGCATTCTCTCTCCCTCCCAGCGAAATAGTTTCATAGAGCCGAAAGGCTGTCTGGGTTCCGGTGGGAACTAGTTCTGGACGGCGAAGCCCTGCCGGATAGATGACACCGTATGTGTGCAACTCTGTAGAGAGGTCGTAGTTTCGATCTTAGTGCCCGAGGGGCTGTTCGAGAGTGCCTCCCGAAGGGCTGTCCGAGTGACCGTTCGAGTTTCGAAGGTCCTCCCGAAGGGCTGTCCGCGACATCGTCCGGGGGACTGTTCGACCGCCTCCCGGAGGGCTGTCCGAAGGGAAGACGAGGGTATACATCCTCGCGGTTGGGAGGTTGTAAATCCTAGCTGCGGGGATCTGCACCGCCGATCGTCATCGACTCTACTTCCGCTGCGCTACGAGTCGGTAACAAAAATGATCAAACCTTGTATGCATTCTCCATAGTGGTCCTGGGCTGGTGCGTAGGTCGGAATTTTTTTGTTTTCTGCTGCGTTACCCTAACCGCTCGCCACCGCGCCGCACCCACGATGAGCTCCTTCATCCATGGCGCGCTTACGGGCCGGCGACTGGGACGGTTCCAACGTCCATGAGGATCACCTCTCTTTCCTTCATCAAACACGGCGGCTGCCCCGGGAGACGAACGTGAAGGTACGTGTCCCCCCCACAGCTGAAATCTCGCCGGTGCCGGAGGGCGACGAACGCGTCATCTTCCGGTCCCATTTTCTTCGCGGCTTCGACCTTCCGGCGAGCGGCTTCCTCCGCTCCTTCCTTGATTTCTACTGAGTCCAGCCACACCACCTCACGCCAAACACGGTGGTGTTGCTGGCCGCCTTCGTCACCATGTACGAAGGTTACCTCGGCACTCTCCCCACCCTCGAGCTCTGGGGGGAGTGCTTCTATCTCAAACTCGGCACTGCCACCAAGGGCCAGGCGGCTCAATGCGGAGCCTGCATGGCGGTGCGGCGCCCGGGCGCCGGGAACCGCTTCCCGCCCATCTCCTTGCTGCAGTCGGCCAAGCTGTGGCAGAAGTCCTACTTCTATGTCAAGAATATCCACCTGACGAGGGACTACATCAATCTGCCGGCTTACGTAGCCAGCCCGCCAGCCGAGCTCCCTATCGGCCGCCTCCTCCGCCGCCCTTGCCCGACTTCAGGTGATGACGGAGTCGGAGGGCCTAAAGGGCTCGGACCTGCTGGCCGCCTATGTGGCGGGCCGAGTGCTTCCCCTCCAAGCCCGGCCTCACATCGTCAGCTGCATGAGCGGGCACCAGGACCCATGCCGGATGTGCACATGGGAGCTGTCGGACGTGGAGGTGGCCCGGCTGGTCAACTACTTCTCCAACTGCAAGCTATCGGAGATGGATTGGCAGTTCGGCAAGCGGCCGTACGACCGCGCCCATCCGCCGCCTGCGGTGAGTCTTGTAATTCTTTTTCTCTTTTACTGGTCCGAGTTCTTGTTTTTTGCCGTCTGACCAGTCGGCCATGGTGCAGGTCCTCCCGGCCCAGTCGGCCACCAGCGCTCTGGATCCAGGTCAGCAGTATATGCCGGACCGAACGAGGAGCGACGTGGACGACCCCGACTTGGGGGCGGCCGCCATGGAGGAGGACGACGCCACAGGTGGTG
This sequence comes from Thinopyrum elongatum, assembly GCA_011799875.1. Classification (NCBI taxonomy): domain Eukaryota; kingdom Viridiplantae; phylum Streptophyta; class Magnoliopsida; order Poales; family Poaceae; genus Thinopyrum; species Thinopyrum elongatum. The sequence continues at coordinate 665,012,859 of CM022303.1, forward strand.
GCGGTGGAGCAGGCGGCTCCGAAGGAGGAGGCGGCCTTGAGGCCTGGCCGGATGACGACGAGGAGGACAACGAGCCGCACCGCGCGCACGGCACCGACAAGGCCGGCACGAGCTCTTCAGCCGCGCCGACTGCACCAGGCGGCGCACCAAAGCGCCCAGTCGGCTCGTTGCTGTTCGGCAGCCGGCCGAAAAAGCCCAAGAACACGGCCGCCGTGACCAAGCGGCAGGAGGCTGCCGCGAAGGCAGCCCAGTTCCAGAAGACCCCGAAGCAGCCCCCGATGGTGTCGCGTAAGTGCTTGGTTTCTCCTGCGTTTTCTTTTCTTCTTTCTTGCAAACTCTTTTTGAGTTTCCTCGTGTCTTGCTTGAACAGGGCCCCGCTCTCTCTTTAGCGGTCCACCTCTGCTTCAGTGATCGGGGCGACGGAAGGCTCCGCCAACACCCGCCGTGTGGACCCGCTCGCCGACCTCCAGGAGGCGACGAAGAGGAACGCGCGGGAGGCGCACGAGGAGCGGGAGGAGGCGAAACGGCAGAAGGCGGAGGCGGCCAAGGCGGCGCAGGCGGACGCAGATGCGGCGGCCAGGGCCCAGGCGGACGCTGCAACCAAGGTCCAGGCGGACGCCGCAGCCAAGGCCCAGGTGGACGCGGCTGCCAAGGTGCAAGCGGAAGAGGCCGCACGCGGCCGGACTCCGCAACTCGTCATCCCGCTGCGCGCAGCGCCACCAGCGCCAGAGATCATGGCGCCGAATGGAGGAGCCGGCAACGATCAGCCGGTCGTGGAGAGGAGAGGAGGCGACGCCATCGTCCCGGGGGCGGAGGTGCCCCCGCAAGCGCCGACTGCTGTGGCCCGAGGCAGTCGGTCTGACGTGCCACTGGCGCCGCCGGTCAGTGGCGAGCTGGTGATGGGGGCGACCGCCGCAGCCCGTCCTTCGGGGCGCCGGCGTGCGACAAAAGTGGCCTCGGCGCCACGGGCGCAGGAGATCGGGGCCGCAAGCTTGTCGGCCCCAGATGCAGAGGCTACCAGTGTTGCCCCACCAGAATGGACGCCTGGGGCGGGACGGGCGTGCTGAACAAGGCCGCACAGGACGTTCAGGCCCAGCTCCAGGCCCAAGGCACCGCCCTCCAGCAGTGTACGAAGGCGTTCTTGGCGACGCGAACGGCCGTCTGGGTACGCTTCTTTGCTTTGTTTTTATTCTTGCAATCTTCCGTGGGGGCGTGCCAGCGCACCCACTGGGTGTAGCCCCCGAGTTCTGGGCCAGCTGCTGAGCAGGCGGCTCGGAACTTTAAGGTAAGTTTCGAGTGCTAACTTGTTTTCTCTTCTTTTCTCTTCGTTGCAGGACTACCACAACATCCGCGCAGCCGCCTTCAACTCCCAGGTTCAGGAGCTGGCTAGGCGGACCACCGACCGGACCGAATGCCAGAGTAAGCATTCCGTCTTCTTCCTCGCGGGGGCGCGTCAGCGCACCCGCTGGGTGTAGCCCCTGAGATTCGGGCCGACTGCTGAGTAGTCGGGCCGGATCTTCCGGCAACCACTTTTCTTTTTGGTCAACTTTGTTGATTATCTTCTCTTTCTCATTTCTGCAGGAGCCAACGCCACACTGCAGTAGCACCTGGGCGAGGTCCAGACCGAGCTGCGCGCCAAGGTGGAGGAGTGCAGCAAGGCGGCCCAGGAGCGCGACCGTCTGGCCAAGAAGTTGGGGGACCAGGCGGACCAGCACAAGGCAGAGCTCCAGAAACTCAAGGAGGCGGAAGGCGCCCTCCAGGCCAAGTTTGAGGCCGAGCGCTCAAAGTGGGTCGAGAGGGAGGCGATCCTCGCCACTGGCTATGGCGAGATTGAGGATATGATCGACGGTAAACTTCTTTCTTTGGAATAGCTGTCGACGGCATCGAGAGTCGGCTTCCAGCTTCTGATCTTTGTTTTTTCTTTGTGTAGACTTATTTCCTGGACGTGCCGTCGCCGTCAGCCAGGCCATCGAGGCGCGGCACGACCAGCTTAGGAGGGAAGGAGTGGAGATCCCGCTCGATGCGCCTCGAAACATGAACGAGCAACTCCTGGCCGTCAGGACGCGCCTGCAGCCGACTCACCGTCTGCTCCGCCGCCTTCAGCGCGCTGGGTCCCAGCTGGTTTCTGCCCTCTGGCCAGGCGTCCAAGCCCCATGCACCCCCAGTCGGACCGCCGACTGGTTAGAGGTGGCGATCGGCCGCTTCGAGGCTTGGAAGTACTCCTCCGCTCGGGCAGGCGCCCGAAGGGCCTTGGAGTTCGTCAAGGCGTGGTATCCTGGGCTGGACCTAGCCCAGTTGGCCATGTTCCGGCAGGAGGCCAGGGAAGAGTTGGTGGCAGTGGGGCCTGCGCTCGCTCGACGTGCGGTGGCGATCGCCGAGTACACCAAGACCGGTGTCTTCCTCCCCGAGCTGGACAAGGAGGGTGCCGAGGTGCCGTCGAGCTGGTCCGGGCTGAACCTGGATGACGGCGAGGACTCGGCGGAAGAAATCGCCTCCAGCGACGAAGGCGAGGACGAGGAAGACGAGGATGGTGAAGACGACGCACCGGATGGCGGAGCGGACGGCCTGCCTCAGCTCGATCGGGCCTCGAGCAACGAGCCGTGTGCGAGTGCATCGACTGTTGCTGATGGCGACCAAGCCGAGACTCGCCAGACGGCCACTCCACCAGCCAGCGCCGCCGACTACACCAACCTGTCGGACCCGCCTGCTGCTCCTCTGGCCTAGGCTGCCAACTTTATCTTATCTTTTCCTGCTTTTGTAGTCTTTAGAACAAACTTGTTAAATTTGCGCAGTTCCACCCGCTGGGGGTGTATTCAAACTTTGTTGAATGCTGGCCGAGGGCCTCTTCCTATGTAATTTAATTTCGCACAAGTTGTGTTTTGCCGAGCTCCGACTTGCCTTGCTTTCTGTTCTTTTGGCTTTTTCCTTTGCCGCCTTCCCTTGGCTGCCGCCTTGCCAGCCAGACAGCCGCTCTTCGGTCTGTTGGCTGGGTCGGGTACTTGGCCATTGTGGGAAGACAAGTACTTTGGCCGCTTAGAACATAGCAAGTTAAGTGAGAAGCTGGCCGGCCAGCTGCTCAGCAACCGGACGGTCAGGCGAGGGGCCGGCTTGGCCTATGTGAGCGCTTTCGTCCTTAGCCATTTTTCATGTGGGCACCATTTCCTGCCTTTGACTCTTGCCGGCCATACAGTCGCTCTGCGAGCTGCGGCTTATGGCAAGAGAGGGTTTAGATGCCGGCACACTACTTGTCCGACTGCAGTTAGCGCCGACATAGTACAAGGCGGCAAGCCCCCGGGCCGACTGGTCGGACCCGGTGCCGGGCGGAGGAATGAAATAACACATTCACAGGCATGAAACTTATCATATACTCCCTCCGTTCTAGAATATAAGGTGTATTGATTTCCGTGCAAGTCAACCATTTGAAAGTTTGACCAAGATTATAGAATAAAATAATAACATCTATAATACCTAATAGATACAAAATGAAACTACTTTTCATGATGATTCAAATGATATAAATTTTGTATTGTGTATATTGATATATTTTTCTAAAAACTTGGTCAAACATGCACTCGTTTGACTTTTGAAAAAACAAATACACCTTATATAAAGGAATGGAGGGAGTAGATAAGAAAGGTAGCCCCCGAGTGCTCCTCGAGGGACCCGGTGTCTTTGCGCTTAATACAAAAGGTAGCGTGGTACATACTGCATTAGCTGTAAAATCTTCGGAGGAGATTCGCGTTCCATGGGCGCTCTGTTTCCTTGCCGGAATCGTCCCTCTTGCATGCCCTGGGCTTCTGCGCGTCGATCAGGTAATAGGAGTCATTGCCCAAGGCTTTGCTGATGATGAAGGGGCCTTCCCAAGGGGCCGAGAGCTTGTGCTGGCCGGCTGTTCGCTGGATCAGCCGGAGCACAAGGTCTCCCTCTTGGAAGGATCGTGGCATGACCTTCCGACTGTGGTAGCGGCGCAGGCTGTCAGGACCCCGATTCCAAGTCACATCGATCTAGCCGGTAACACCTCATATCACTTTGCGGCCTCACGCACGGTATTCCCACAGGTGTCGCCTTACCATGGCCCGGGACCGTTTGCGCCTTTTGGCTCACGTATATGATAGTGTCGCTAGCATCCATATGACAGAGAACCCGGGCCGACATGACTAGTCGTGAACCCAAAGTGGAACTAACTTACGGGGACAGGCATACATGACCCAGCAACGAACGTGTCGGTCATCAGCGAGTGAATTCGGGCTGTAGCAACTGGGCTAGCAGGACTCCGGGAATCCGGGCTGTAGCAGGCTAACAGGACTCCGAAAGACACCGCGTGACGTTTCCCCGAAGGGACAGACACAGGATCGAGGAAGGACACATGCCGGCCAGTCTAAGTGTTCCGGAGCAGTAGCAAGTTAACAGGACTCCGGTAAACCGGGTTGTAGCGGACTACCAAGGCTCAGTGGAAGCACCAGACTACATTTCCCCATAAGAGAGGCTACCAAGGATAAACAACTAGGTTGTCGGATCCCACACATACCTAGCATTTCAATCATACACACAATATGCTGGATATGGGCAAATACAACATGGCATCACAACAAGACTCTACGACTCAGAGTATTTATTCATTAGACTCCGAGGAGCCAAGTATTACAAACATGGGTCTCATGACCCAACATTCAGAGCATACAAGTCAAAGCACATGCGGAAGCTTAACATGTCTGAGTACAGACATCTACAAATGAAAAAGGCTGAGAAGCCTGACTATCTACCAGATCCTGTCGAGGGCACAAGATCGTAGCTGAGGTAACAAGCTAAACGTCCAAGTCCACGTGGAACTACTAGCGAGGCTGAAGTCTCTCTGCAAAACATAAAATAGGCAAACGTGAGTACAAATGTACCCAGCAAGACTTACATCAGAACTATCTACAAATGCATCGGTATCAACAAAGAGGGTGGTGGAGTTTAACTGCACCAAGCCAGCTTTGACTCAGTGGATATCCTGAACTACGAATGCTGGTAACTCTTTTGAGGTGGCGCACACGAGTCCACATATTCACCATATCAATACACCACTATGGATCCGCTCCCGTCTCCCTACGAGAACGCCATCCATAGCACTCACGCTTATCTTGCGAGTTTTAGAGTATCCACTTTCACTTGTCTATGAACTGTACAGGCAACCCAGAAGTCCTTTACCGCGGACACGGCTATTCGAATAGATCATATTAACCCTGCAGGGGTGTACTTCTTCACACATGTTTCCACCACTTAGCGTCTGCACACGACATGTGCTCGGCAGACTTCAAGCGAAAGCCGACGTGGGTGTAGACCACGACCTAACTAACCACACAAGTCTCTAGTCCAGGTTTATCGCCTATTCAGGTTCCATCCGCGAGGAGATCCGGCCGGGGTGTCCTCAACGGCCCCAAACGATGTGTGCAGGGTTCCCGAGACACCAAACGGGCGCCCGGTACACCGTGCCACGGTGTATCTACCGCATCATAGCCCACCCCTAGGGTCAGCGCTACGCACGGCCCCCAACACATATCCTACAAACACCAGAAACTAGTTGCAACTCCTGGACAGAGAACAAGGGCGGCTAATAAGTCGAGAGAGTCAATTAAGGATCCCAATGTGTGGTAGTAGCTGTTCATGGATCACAAACACAGAACTCAGTTCCTGAGGACGGCTTCAATGAGACAACCCACCATGTACTCCTACATGGCCTCTCACCAATACCTTTACCAAATTGCGTTCACACACTTAGCTCTCAACAGCAGGACATGTTCACACACCTATGAATCATCCCCGATGAATCAGACCAGACTCAACTCTAAGCAGTAGCAGGCATGACAAACAAGCATAGATGAGTAGGCACATCAGGGCCCAAACAACTCCTACTCATGCTAGTGGGTTTCATCTATTTACTGTGGCAATGACAGGTCATGCAGGGGAAAGGGGTTCAACTACCGCAACATGTAAAAGTTGAATCGTTGTTGTCCTAATGCAGTAAAAGAGAGCAGAAGCGAGAAGATGGGTTTGTGTCAGAATGAACAAGGGGGTTTTGCTTGCCTGGCACTTCTGAAGATAATACAGTTCTTCATCGGTGTCATCGAACACGTCGTCGGAACCACGTCTACTGAGAGGGAGCAACCACCGGCAAACACAAGAGGAACCACAATCAATGCAATGCACATTCATATGAATGATATGTCATATTAAGGTACTGAATTGACCTAGTGCAGCAGTTAGTCATATTCATTGAAGTGGAATTCAAACCTATAGCAAATTCCAACTCCAAAACTAATTACTATTTATTCCATAATCATGAATTGTCCAATTCAGTGAGGTTAAATTGTTCAAACATGCATGAAAACGCCATATTCAGATTCTTTGGATTTTTCTGATCATTTTTCATATATAAATTATTTCATTTAGAGTTACAGATTAATTTCTATGAATTTTTGAAGTTTTGGGCATTTTCTGGAATTTCCTGAATTATTAAAAACCAGAAAATGATTTACTGCATCAGCATGATGTCGGTGTGACGTCAGCAGGTCAACAGAGACGGTCCAGGTCAAACCTGACCAGTGGGGTCCACACGTCAGTGACACACTAAACTAATTAACTTAGTTAACACTAACCTAGATTAAACTAATTAGATTTAAACCTAAGCTAGGTTAATTAGCCGGGCAGGGCCCGCATGTCATAGACCCAGGGGAGGTCAACCCCCTGGTCAGCGAGGTCAAACTCGCCAGCGTTTAGCCGCCGGCGAGGCCAGACTCGGTGGGGCGGTGCGGGTTTTGTCCTCCGACGACCAAATGGGCGGCGGAGACCATCTATGGGTAGCTAGGAGTGAGCCGCGTCGCGTGGTGGTGGTGGTTGAGCTCAAGGTCGCCGGAAACAACGCCGGCGACGAGGTTTGCGACGGCCGTGGTTCGGCCGTGCTCGAGTTCCTCGCTAGGGTGTTCGGGAGGAGGAGCTGGTGGTGGCTACGGGTGCGCGGAGAGGTTCTGAGCACACTGGTGTGCTCGGGCTCGGGCTGCAGTGACCGTGGCCGCGGCGGCGACTTGACCGGTGGCGAGGAGCTACGGCCATGGCGGGGAACGGAGCTAGAGCGCGCATAAACGAGGGGGGTGAAGAAGGGTTCGGAGTAGGATCTCACAGCGGATCCAGCGGCATGCTCAGTGGGCCCGTGGAAGGACGTACGGCGATGGGGCGTTGATGGCGATCTCGGGCGGCCAGCGAAGAAGAAGACGGCGGTGACGGCTCCACGGGACGTCCGGCGTCTCGTGGCTTGACGGAGAGGTAGCAAGCGATGTGGCGGAGCTTCTTGGCGCATCGGCGTGGCGTGAGGTGGCCGGTGGCCGCGGTGGTGCTCGGCGGCGCGCTGCGGTGCGCTCGGGCGCGAGAGGAAAGAGAGCAGAGGAAGGGGATGAGCTCGAGGGAGTGAGCGAGAGGGACCGGGGGGCTGCGTGGCGCCTCTAGGCGCTCGGTCGAGGGCGGGGGAGGAAGCAGGAGGTGGAAGCAGGAGGTGGCGTCCGGTGCGCGCGCGAGCGACACGCCTCTGCCCTGTGGCAGAGGTGGGAGACGACTGGCACTTGCCAGTGGGCTGGGCCGGCTGGAGGAGCTGGGCTAGGTGGGCTGCCAGGTAAGTCAGGTGGGTCTCTCTCTCTCTTTTAATTCCTGTTTTCTATTTTTTTGCAACTTTGTGGCTTTATTAAAAATAGCTAGGCACTTTCAAAAATCACCAAACTGCTCATGCCCACTGTATAGAGTATATCCAACATGGAACATTTCAGTTTGGGATTATTTGGATACTTAAAATATTTACTAGCATTGAAGTGCCCAAATGCAAGTAACATAAGATTTAATTCAGTGACCCAATGATGTCCTATAGCCAGACCTGCTCTGATACCAACTTCTGTGGCACCCCGGCTCAGAGTAAACCGGAACGCCCTGTATTCCAGCCCAAGGACAAGTCTTCTGGAATACGGCACTGTTGGCATAGAACAAATCAGCTCTTTATTGCAATAGATATGGTTACAACGGTACAAGGATTACATCGGCACGGCAACACTATGCCTGCCCGGGGTAGCTCTATGCTAACAGCGGAGTAACTCTCTCGGCAGTGGAACAATGACGATGGTGATGGACTCCACTCCGCAGGGACTCTGGCTAGAACGCGTATCCTAGATCGCAAGCACAGGAACCTCGGCAAGCAAGCAATCACGGCATGACCTGCAAACTGGCATGACACGCCAGGTGAGTACTTTGAATGTACTCGCAAGCTCACAGCAAACATCAGCATTAAAGCAAGACAACATCATAGCAATCCAAAATTAACCAGCATGGTTATCTAGCAAGGTAGCTACTGAAATGACTGCAGTAAGGTAAAGCGTATTAAATCCATACTTCAAATAATCTCAGGCTCCAATCCGAACCTGTACCAAGTCCAATCCCCAAGCATGTGGTCATCCGACCACTCAACTCACAACCATCCTATGGCTGACATATCAAATACCTGATTCCATCTGCACGACAAGTCTGACAAACTTACTCTCCTCCGGGTTGTCTCACAACCCTCAGAATACTCATGAACCACCGAGTACTTCTGATCATACGACGAGTTCTTCCATCATTATTATCACTACCATGGTTGACCACCTAGTGAGGTCTGGACGGACTGTCCAATACCGTGGACACGGCTATTCGAATAGATTTTACACTCTGCAGAGGTTGCGCACTTTACCCACACTATGGAGCACTGACCTCATGATCCCATTCAGGTGGATCAGTGTTGCTCCAACGAAACCTGCCTGACCCGTGACTCTCCCATCGTACCACCGACAATCATCCTCCCCCGGAGTCAAGCCCTGGGTGGCCCCTGTGTCACCTCGTGACACCTGCCACCGTCGTGGCCAAACTGAACTGTCCCAAACGGGGACGCCGGCACAAAACTCAACTGGGCTCACAAGGTTATCGCCGCCTACCAGGCTAGGGTAGCGCGCACGCATAACCTTCCCTGTCGGGCGGTACCGGTGAAAGAGCACGCGATCAGACCAAGTCAAGGCCGTCCCATACCGGCAAATGTGGCTGCACGGATAAGTCCGGACAGGTGACTCAAGGTCAACCATGAAATATCTAATCCCCGAATAATATTTCCGTCATGGCTGACACTCCGATAACCAGTATGCTTAAGCCACTGCTACTAATTCATCTCTACGAACTGCCGGATGAACTCCAAAATAATCATAGACAGTGATCTCAACATCACAATATCAACAAGTGGGTAAGCTACTAGTCACTAATAATCCGGTACTCAACATGGTAGTCACCTATCCGAGGATTAACTCCAACATTGCATAATCCAATCCATTTCACAGATACTCATACTTGCTGATAAAGCAAATAGTCAAACTATGACATTGCAATGCGATGATGCAGATGAGAGTTGTGGCTTGCCTGGGGGTGAAGGAATCATCAGAAAGGAGTGCGGAATGGTCGCGGAGTTGACTGCCGGAAACAGTTCTCTCTCGGAGGGGCTGTTTACGGACAAGGGCAAAAGGGTCATTTCCACTGTGTGTAAACATTATGAAAATGACTCCATCAGAACGGGCTCGACGAGACGAAGACGTGGGCGTTGGATTCACCTCGATCGGAGTTACGGTTGCGGAGATACGAGAGTTGGAAGATCAGGGACTAATCTGTGAAAAGATCCTCACAAGCAGGTCCCTAGAGGCTAAAAGTAGAAAGCGTCTTCGGGAAGATTACGTTTTCTGAAAAGGAAAACGTATTTTTAGCCGCAATAGAAACAGAATACGTCTTCTAACTTCGAAAACGTATTCCATCAAAAACCGTCTCCACTTAACGCACCTGGGCCCGGGTCTAGAGCCAATGACACGTGGGGCCCACGAAACAGGGGAGGGGGCGCTGGCGTTCGTCATCTTCCTCCTCCCCTCGCTCCCGTTCGTTCTTGAGCGGAACAGAACAGGGAGTAAAGGAGGGGCGCGGCGAGGGGGCCGACCGGCTCCGGCGGTCTCCGGCCACACCGAGGGCACCGGCGGGACCGCGGGACCGTGCCTCCTCCATCCAGAGGGTCGTCCGGCGCTGGGGAGGAGTAGGGAGGCGGAGAGGGGTGGCGCCAGAGGAGGCCAGGGGCGGGCGATGGTGGAGGAACTCGGTGGTGCGGCCAACTCCGGCGAGGGGAGATGGGGTGGGGCGGCTCGCCGGAAGGAGGGGAACATGGTGGAGGGCTCGGGAGGAGGAGAGGAGCGCGGGCCTGCCCGAACTTAGGCGGTGACCGCCGGCGACCTCGGTGGCAATGGCGAGCAGGAAGGGCCCCTGGAGCTCGGGTGAGTGGCTAGGGAGGGGTAGTGAGGTGAGGTGGAGCTGCTGGTGTGCTCGGGAGGGCTCGGAGTGGTCTATATATAGGCGAGCGACGGAGGAGGCCGAGCTCGGCCACGGCGACACGTCCACCACGCGCCGGAGCCTTCGGGAAGCCGCAGGGAGGAGGGGAGAGACATCCACGAGCTTCACGGAGGATCGGGGAAGGCTCAGGCGAGGTCGGGAAGACTCGGGAGCTCGCGGGCGACTGAAACAGGGAGGAGCAGAGAAGGTTTGCAGCACGGGCACCGTCGGTGCACCGCGTCGGATGGGACGGGAGAGGGGGAGAGGGGTCCAGCGCGAGGGCGACGACGAAACGAAGTCCCTAGACATAGCTAGGTGTCGAAAGAGAGGAAGAAACTGACGAGGCCGAGGGCCCCAATGCACAGAGCGCGCGTACTGCACACCAGCCGCATGGTCACCGCGTGCACTGGCGCACGCGGTGCACTCTGCTACCTAATTTGATGTCTCGCGGGAAGTTCTTGCTCCCCAAAGCAGCTTGGGAGAGAAATCCCATCACAAGAGGCCAGGAGATGACTAGAGGGAGCTTGGATACAATGCACCAGCAAGCTGTTTGATGTGAGCTGAGAAAAGTTGAGAAGGAACTAGACTCAGATATTTGGCTGAGAGTGATCACTCACTAGGGTGATCATCTCTGCAAATTTGCAGACCATTTGGATGGATATAAATAGCACTTGCAGTTCAATGGGCTTTACTGAACAGAAATGCAAAATATGAAGTGGCACTCACATACTTGCTTGGATTGAGCTGAATTTTGAAGGAGATGAATAATTTGATCATATGAGGGTACTGTATAAATTTCATACCATTTGGATAAACCAAAGTGGTACTTGCTTCACACAGCACCCCACTAGACAGAATCTTAGGGAAATTCTAGGGAATTATTGGGTAGATGAATTGAGCCCAAATTTTGTGGAGAGGTGTTATATAGATAGTTTAATGTCCTGGTAAAATTTCAGGAGTTATGGAGCAACATAAAACATAGTTGCTTCACAACCCAGAATAATGACCAGAAACAAAGATTTGATGCTATGCTCACATAGTTGAAGGGATGATGCTCAAATTTGGTGGAGAGTCAGGATTTGAGCATATTAAGATGCTTGCAAAATTTCAACTCATTTGGATACTCCTAGCTAGCACTTGCTTCACAAAGATTCCGGTTGCCCAGAAACTTTGGAAATTAGCAAAGAGAGATTTAATATCCAAATAAAGTTGAATTTTGGCATGTGGCAATGATATGGGTTGGAAAGAGTGCACAAAAAGTTTGAGAGCAAGCAATCAAATATAAAGGGTATTTGCTTCTCAATATGACAGATAGGGCAGAATCGGAAAAGGAATATTTGTGAAATATTTTTGGGTAGGGAAAGGAATATTTTGACATATCTGTATAAGATATGTCCCAAAGGATTTATGGGAATTATTTGAGAATTTTGGGAACGATAGAAATATGAGTTGCTTCACAACTCAGGGCAAACAAAGTTATTCCTTTAATAGAAAAAGGAATATTCCCAAGAAAAAGAGTATTGGGAGTTGGTCCAAGATGGAAATGACATGGTCTTGGGATGGTTTTTAGGTTGGCAAGCCACTCGGGAAGAAGAATGAAGGGTGATCCCTCCAGGTTACAAGACTACTAAGCCACAAAAAGCGAATCCGGACCAAAATCAAAAGAAAAAGAAAATGGGCAAAATCCAGGGTTTTACAAACCTACCCCCTTAAAGAAATCTCGTCCTCGAGATTTGGTTGCTCAGGGATCAGACATGAATATTTCCACTTGAGGAAACCGTTTCCAACTCGGGCTTCCTTTTTACCTTTGTATAATGTTCCCACTGAATTTCATATGTCTGACTGCCTTGCTTCGGGGTGGGTTGCTTCACTGGATCCTTTTTCTGGCAAATCTAACCTCATATGCTATTCTGACTCCAATCCTTTTGTGTCTACTGACCTATCTGGGGCAATAAATTATCCTGACCATACAATGTGCCATGCTCGTAAGTCTGAGGGTGATTCCTCATGGATGTGTCGTGACGAGGTCCAATATGAACGATTGTTCACTGAGTTGTGAACAGGTTCTCTTGGTGGACATGAAATCTTTTACTCATTTCAGTGGGTGACTTCAAATGGATGTGTGTCCTCCAGGCTCAAAAATAGTATTGTAAATCGTACCATTCTCCTGGCAGAATCTGACTTCTCACACGGATTGCTGGGTCATCTTGGGTATCTTCACTGTCTTGGGTATAAGGCTCCTACCAAATATTTGACTGTCACCTGTCATGACCAGCATAGAGGTGTACGGTCTTATTGTGATATTATCCATGGACTTGACTGACAGGAGTCCTAGCAGCAGAATCTTGTTCCCGGCAGGTTAGTCTTTAACTGATTCCCATCTGTGAGGACACATGCTTCGAGACTGACCAGCTTGGTTGCCCTCTTCTGACAATTCTAAGCATATCTGGTTGGCGGGGTGAGTTGTCTTGATATGGGGTCCTTGCAAATAGAATAGACCCCGTGGGTGTGTACCCATGGTGACTGGTACCGAGCCAGGCTTCTCTGAGTATCTATACCATGTTGATCTTGCCACCATTACCATATCTGTATGGCCAATCTTGCTTTTTCATTATAGTTCTCTTTGCCTGGATCCTTTACTGAAAGAACTTGGCTTTATGTGTTCTTGATTCTCCGTGTGACCATAGGTATTATCGGGTGCGACATTCCGGCAGGCATATTACTTTATAAGTTGTAGCTGTAGGTAACGATCGTCTGAACCCTTGGATAAAACCGGTAAATAAACCAGTATCCACCAGAACGATCTTTACAACTCAGATCTGGGACTTTTACTGGAATAACTCAACCCCGACTCAAGACGGCTGAAAAGCAGCTCAGAGCATGAGATGGTGTCGATAAGAAGAAAGTAGCAACTCCCTAAGACGGCCAAAAAAAACAGCTCAGAGCATAGGGTCATTGCTACGAAGAGAAATTCAACAGCTGCCCGAGACGGCCGAAAAGCAGCTCAGAACACGGATAGTTGTTGACAAGAGAAATAAAAATCAGCATCCACCCCGGACGGCCGGAAACAGCTCAGAACACAGGCGTGGTGCCGTCACCAAAGAAAAATAGGCAAGGGTTCATCCGTGGCCCATACAGCTCACTATTATGTATATACCTTACCGTTTCTGCTGTCGGTTACTTGTTGTATGCAACCGGGTATTCGGCTATCCTTCTTGCTGAACACTAAGTTCATAGCTCATGCTGGCTTGCTTCCAAGACATAGCAGGGTTCAAATTGTACTCGTAGCAGACTCAAACCTTGAATCATACCTTTGGCACGGAATGCACTATGGATCATGTACACAATTTGTCTTCTTGCTGATGTGATCATTGCTGTTGTGAAAGTTGTACTGATGTATACTTGGTGCTGATAACCAATCCAGTCAGGATATCATTTATATTCAGGCACGATATTCCTGATATAACACAGTCTGCTGAAGATTCCATATTGCTGAGCTGTGCTTCCAAATGGCTGTCTCTTCACTGATTTCTTTGGGTTCAGGGTCGGTGAGCAACTTCCATAAGGGGAAAATAAGGTAACACCAAGGGCCCAAAAACAACGAAATAAACGACTAAACAAAAGCACACAAAACAAGCAAGATCACACACACACAAGCAATATCACATTCTACAGCTATTCATAGCAATAATATGCATTCCTACTTAAGCACACAAATCTCGCAAGAACTCCGGTATAACGGTCTAACATGCTGTGGCGAGGTGCACGAAAGTGAATCAATGTGTGGAAGAAAATTGGTGTAAACAAGGCTACACCAAACACGGACTTAACACGGATGGAACCGGTGGCGAGGACGAACTTGGTGGTCGGGGGTCGGAACACAGAAGTTACGACCACATCATCATCAAGCGTACGGAAGAAAACCGTACACGTCCAAAGAATAGTTGGCGGAATAAGATAGTGGTGGAGAGAAAGGCTTGCAGGCATTGCCCTTTTCTGATAACAAGGATCAGTAAGGGTTGTCGAAGCGGCTAGAGGAATGGCATGATCCGGGATAGAACTTGTTTATCACCGAAACGATAGGGGAGTTGGAAGGGAATATATTGGTGTGGTACCGGTGCATCAATCTTGCTAGTGATTGACACCACCAAGCACTTTGGCATCACTCCGCTGGGACGAAGATGACACCACACCAAGGAACAAATATGCAAACTGGAGAGCGCAGGTAGGAAATCGAAACTGATGCCACCTACACTCACTAGATCCATCGTTAGTGATAAAATATCTAGTCTATATGCATGCTGTGCACAAACAAATGCAACAACCAAGTGCAGCAACCAATTGGATCCTATACTACCGGTTACTAACGCTCGCACCTAGACCGCGCGTCCTATAGCCAGACCTGCTCTGATACCAACTTCTGTGGCACCCCGGCTCAGAGTAAACCGGAACGCCCCGTATTCCAGCCCAAGGACAAGTCTTCTGGAATACGGCACTGTTGGCATAGAACAAATCAGCTCTTTATTGCAATAGATATGGTTACAATGGTACAAGGATTACATCGGCACGGCAACACTATGCCTGCCCAAGGTAGCTCTATGCTAACAGCGGAGTAACTCTCTCGGTAGCGGAACAATGACGACGGTGATGGACTCCACTCCGCAGGGACTCTGGCTAGAACGCGTATCCTAGATCGCAAGCACAGGAACCTCGGCAAGCAAGCAATCACGGCATGACCTGCAAACTGGCATGACACGCCAGGTGAGTACTTTGAATGTACTCGCAAGCTCACAGCAAACATCAGCATTAAAGCAAGACAACATCATAGCAATCCAAAATTAACCAGCATGGTTATCTAGCAAGGTAGCTACTGAAATGACTGCAGTAAGGTAAAGCGTATTAAATCCATACTTCAAATAATCTCAGGCTCCAATCCGAACCTGTACCAAGTCCAATCCCCAAGCATGTGGTCATCCGACCACTCAACTCACAGCCATCCCATGGCTGACATATCAAATACCTGATTCCATCTGCATGACAAGTCTGACAAACTTACTCTCCTCCGGGTTGTCTCACAACCCTCAGAATACTCATGAACCACCGAGTACTTCTGATCATACGACGAGTTCTTCCATCATTATTATCACTACCATGGTTGACCACCTAGTGAGGTCTGGACGGACTGTCCAATACCGTGGACACGGCTATTCGAATAGATTTTACACTCTGCAGAGGTTGCGCACTTTACCCACACTATGGAGCACTGACCTCGTGATCCCATTCGGGTGGATCAGCGTTGCTCCAACGAAACCTGCCTGACCCGTGACTCTCCCATCGTACCACCGGCAATCATCCTCCCCCGGAGTCAAGCCCTGGGTGGCCCCTGTGTCACCTCGTGACACCTGCCACCGTCGTGGCCAAACTGAACTGTCCCAAACGGGGACGCCGGCACAAAACTCAACTGGGCTCACAAGGTTATCGCCGCCTACCGGGCCAGGGTAGCGCGCACGCATAACCTTCCCTGTCGGGCGGTACCGGTGAAAGAGCACGCGATCAGACCAAGTCAAGGCCGTCCCATACCGGCAAATGTGGCTGCACGGATAAGTCCGGACAGGTGACTCAAGGTCAACCATGAAATATCTAATCCCCGAATAATATTTCCGTCATGGCTGACACTCCGATAACCAGTATGCTTAAGCCACTGCTACTAATTCATCTCTACGAACTGCCGGATGAACTCCAAAATAATCATAGACAGTGATCTCAACATCACAATATCAACAAGTGGGTAAGCTACTAGTCACTAATAATCCGGTACTCAACATGGTAGTCACCTATCCGAGGATTAGCTCCAACATTGCATAATCCAATCCATTTCACAGATACTCATACTTGCTGATAAAGCAAATAGTCAAACTATGACATTGCAATGCGATGATGCAGATGAGAGTTGTGGCTTGCCTGGGGGTGAAGGAATCATCGGAAAGGAGGGCGGAATGGTCGCGGAGTTGACTGCCAGAAATAGTTCTCTCTCGGAGGGGCTGTTTACGGACAAGGGAAAAAGGGTCATTTCCACTGTGTGTAAACATTATGAAAATGACTCCATCAGAACGGGCTCGACAAGACGAAGACGTGGGCGTTGGATTCACCTCGATCGGAGTTACGGTTGCGGAGATACGAGAGTTGGAAGATCAGGGACTAATCTGTGAAAAGATCCTCACAAGCAGGTCCCTGGCGGCTAAAAGTAGAAAGCGTCTTCGAGAAGATTACGTTTTCTGAAAAGGAAAACGTATTTTTAGCCGCAATAGAAACATAATACGTCTTCTAACTTCGAAAACGTATTCCATCAAAAACCGTCTCCACTTAACGCACCTGGGCCCGGGTCTAGAGCCAATGACACGTGGGGCCCACGAAACAGGGGAGGGGGCGCTGGCGCTCATCATCTTCCTCCTCCCCTCGCTCCCGTTCGTTCTCGAGCGGAACAGAACAGGGAGCAGAGGAGGGGCGCGGCGAGGGGGCCGGCCGGCTCCGGCGGTCTCCGGCCACACCGAGGGCACCGGCGGGACCGCGGGACCGTGCCTCCTCCGTCCAGAGGGTCGTCCGGCGCTGGGGAGGAGTAGGGAGGCGGAGAGGGGTGGCGCCAGAGGAGGCCAGGGGCGGGCGATGGTGGAGGAACTCGGTGGTGCGGCCAACTCCGGCGAGGGGAGATGGGGTGGGGCGGCTCGCCGGAAGGAGGGGAACATGGTGGAGGGCTCGGGAGGAGGAGAGGAGCGCGGGCCTGCCCGAATTTAGGCGGCGACCGCCGGCGACCTCGGCGGCAATGGCGAGCAGGAAGGGCCCCTGGAGCTCGGGCGAGTGGCTAGGGAGGGGTAGTGAGGTGAGGTGGAGCTGCTGGTGTGCTCGGGAGGGCTCGGAGTGGTCTATATATAGGCGAGCGATGGAGGAGGCCGAGCTCGGCCACGGCGACACGTCCACCACGGGCCGGAGCCTTCGGGAAGCCGCGGGGAGGAGGGGAGAGACATCCACGAGCTTCACGGAGGATCGAGGAAGGCTCAGGCGATGTCGGGAAGACTCGGGAGCTCGCGGGCGACTGAAACAGGGAGGAGCAGAGAAGGTTTGCGGCACGGGCACCGTCGGTGCACCGCGTCGGATGGGACGGGAAAGGGGGAGAGGGGTCCAGCGCGAGGGCGACGACGAAACGAAGTCCCTAGACATAGCTAGGTGTCGAAAGAGAGGCAGAAACCGACGAGGCCGAGGGCCCCAATGCACAGAGCGCGCGTACTGCACACCAGCCGCATGGTCACCGCGTGCACTGGCGCACGCGGTGCACTCTGCTACCTAATTTGATGTCTAGCGGGAAGTCCTTGCTCCCCAAGGCAGCTTGGGAGAGAAATCCCATCACAAGAGGCCAGGAGATGACTAGAGGGAGCTTGGATACAATGCACCAGCAAGCTGTTTGATGTGAGCTGAGAAAAGTTGAGAAGGAACTAGACTCAGATATTTGGCTGAGAGTGATCACTCACTAGGGTGATCATCACTGCAAATTTGCAGACCATTTGGATGGATATAAATAGCACTTGCAGTTCAATGGGCTTTACTGAACAGAAATGCAAAATATGAAGTGGCACTCACATACTTGCTTGGATTGAGCTGAATTTTGAAGGAGATGAATAATTTGATCATATGAGGGTACTGTATAAATTTCATACCATTTGGATAAACCAAAGTGGTACTTCCTTCACACAGCACACCACTGGACAGAATCTTAGGGAAATTCTAGGGAATTATTGGGTAGATGAATTGAGCCCAAATTTTGTGGAGAGGTGTTATATAGATATTTTAATGTCCTGGTAAAATTTCAGGAGTTATGGAGCAACATAAAACATAGTTGCTTCACAACCCAGAATAATGACTAGAAACAAAGATTTGATGCTATGCTCACATAGTTGAAGGGATGATGCTCAAATTTGGTGGAGAGTCAGGATTTGACCATATTAAGATGCTTGCAAAATTTCAACTCATTTGGATACTCCTAGCTAGCACTTGCTTCACAAAGATTCCGGTTGCCTAGAAACTTTGGAAATTAGCCAAGAGAGATTTAATATCCAAATAAAGTTGAATTTTGGCATGTGGCAATGATATGGGTTGGAAAGAGTGCACAAAAAGTTTGAGAGCAAGCAATCAAATATAAAGGGTACTTGCTTCTCAATATGACAGATAGGGCAGAATCGGAAAAGGAATATTTGTGAAATATTTTTGGGTAGGGAAAGGAATATTTTGACATATCTGTATAAGATATGTCCCAAAGGATTTATGGGAATTATTTGAGAATTTTGGGAACGATAGAAATATGAGTTGCTTCACAACTTAGGGCAAACAGAGTTATTCCTTTAATAGAAAAAGGAATATTCCCAAGAAAAAGAATATTGGGAGTTGGTCCAAGATGGAAATGACATGGTCTTGGGATGGTTTTGAGGTTGGCAAGCCACTCGGGAAGAAGAATGAAGGGTGATCCCTTCAGGTTACAAGACTACTAAGCCACAAAAAGCGAATCCAGACCAAAATCGAAAGAAAAAGAAAATGGGCAAAATCCAGGGTGTTACACCAGACTCATCCAGTCTAGAGAGAAAAATGAAAGTTTGCAACACAAATCGACGAGATGGCGTTGTGAGATTCTCGGGGAGTGATCTACGATAGCAAGCTCCAAAACATGAGCTGGTTCTGCTACATACATGTGAGCACGTTGTCCAGGACAAACATGACCACGTAGTAGTCTTACAACGAACACTACCGAGTTCTGGTTGGGAACCATCATTGCGGAGAGCGAAGTTCTGCGCATGTACCTTTGGGTCCTTAAGGATTAGCACTTAAGAACTTCTTTTCTTTGAACAAATCAATCAGTGGCTTTGTGTGCTAGGAACACATATGGAGTGGAGGCGGCCAACCTATCAAACCATAGAGCACTATGCACGTGCATGACTAACTTGGGATGATTCCAGAGGAGGCAAAACAAACTTTCTCGAATTCACTGCGGCAACTTGCACCGAATACACATGAATTAGAGGAAGTCACTTCTTTCATCCAAACATATGCTCCATGAGCTAGCATGAAGAAATGCTTACAAAAGTTTCCAATACTAACTTAAATGTTCAACATGAATCATGGACAAGATAAGGATGTTGTCGATGGGCTCAACAACAATTTATCAAGATTCCCATAAGATGGGGTTACATGATTATGTGAACAAGATGATAGCATGGGTCAGACCAAAAGATATAATGGTGTATGCCCGAGGAAACAACCACGGATAAGACAACATTAAGAACATCGTTGGTTCTGATTTGATTTGATGATAGCCCATACTCAAATCAAAGTTTGGATAAGATAATAGGTCCAACAATTGATCATAAGGATCAATCAATGAAAGTATCATCTTTCTTCAACACACACACACGAAGATATCCCTTAGGAATAAACTGAGTCAGACAAGCTCTCATCTTCCAACTCTCCAAGTTGTTGTTTAGCTTAACCAACTAGCTCAGGGTATCCGACACAGATTCTTGGAGAAAGGGTGGTTTACCAGAAACCAACTTGATCAAGAACTCAACATAGCGGTCAGGTGACAACCTGGTAGCACTTCCGAGAAGATATTCGGAAAGTCACGAACCATCGATATGTAACTAAGCTCGAGAACAATCTTGCTTTCAAGGCAAGATGACATGATCAAATAAGCAAGGATTAACAAAATCCTAACTCATTGATCGAAGAGTGCACCAGAAATAAGGACTAGGTCGCACGATAAATCTTAGGATGATGATTCAATAACCAACACACCAAGGATGAGAATATTGTCCTTTAACTACCAAGCAACGCAGTTGCTAGGAGTATTGCTTTCACACATCACGATTCACTTGTCGGTATTCCGGTTACAATAACACGGAGACCGAGAAATGAATAATGATGGCGAGAAGTATCACTGTACCAAGAGTTCATAGGATGGTGTGCAATTCCCATGATATTCTTGATATAAAGATGGTAATACTCCGGGGTAGAACAGAACAAAAGCTGGATTGGCATTTTGATCTGCGGAATACAACCGCTTTGACCCAATCCTAGATATGGATGAGGTACTGGAGTTTGTTTCTCCTAGTCATTCCGTAATAGAATGGCTTGACGGACCACAAGAATAATAAGCATCGATAACACGAATGCACACATACCCTTGACTATCAAATGTTAGACGGAGGCCAGAATACAACTAAAGAGGGACAACTCAAAGGAACATAAACTTTCTGAGTTGTGGATGCATAGATTAGTATGTCGGGCAAAGCTCAACATTTCTTCCGGATAACCCATGCAGAACGGTAGGACTGGCAGATTCACAATGTAGAATGGAGAACTCATCAAGAGCATTCTTGTGGTGATCCTTTGGTTCAAAAGAACTTCTGCCTTAATGGTTCATGGCATTTGGAAAAAGGAAATACCACGGACCTCGAGGACTGTCGCAAGGTTACTAATATCCTAAAGGAACTAGCGAACACTAACAACAGGAAGTAGGGTGAATCTCGGGTTTAGAAACCCAAGAATAGAATGCCTACTAACTAAAAAGCATCACGGGATGCTTTCGAGAATGACGGCCAGAATCATCACACTAGGAATATAAAGCATTACTAGATTACTTGGTGGTTCTCTAGGATGCCTAGGGTCATAATACTAGCTCCAACACATATGTCAAGGCAATGGAATACCTCAACAGACCGTTAGTGTGCTTAATCTGGCCCAAAGGGACGCGGAAACAGAGGGAAAGGATTTTGCAAATGCATCAGATTGTTTGGAAACCTGGGATGACTCAGACAGCATAACGGCTGTAAATGCTCAAAAAGATTTGAGACATCCTGCAAAAGGGTGGCATAACCACTTAACATCACAATATCAAGGTTCTGAGATCACCTAACAACACACGGAAGTAGTAGGAACTGAAATGAGGCTCAAATCCAACAATCCTATGAGTCTACGGATTAGTAACACGTGATCCTGATAGATAGATGAGAAAGCCTAGTTCTTAATCCCCGTAGAAAAGAAGAGGTTGACTCAGATCAGAAAGGCATAAGGTAAAGGAGTAAAAAGAGCCTTACGTTCCCTTCCACAATCAATTCCCTTATATAACTAAAGCATTTCTAGACTCAACTTCGACCAGTTTGGCTTGGTAATCCTACAGGCAGTCAGGCTCTGATACCAAAGCTGTCAGGACCCCGATTCCAAGTCACATCAATCTAGCCGGTAACACCTCATATCACTTTGCGGCCTCACGCACGGTATTCCCGCAGGTGTCGCCTTACCATGGCCCGGGACCGTTTGCGCCTTTTGGCTCACGTATATGATAGTGTCGCTAGCATCCATATGACAGATAACCCGGGCCGACATGACTAGCCATGAACCCAAAGTGGCACTAACTTACGGGGACAGGCATACATGACCCAGCAACGAACGTGTCGGTCATCAGCGAGTGAATTCGGGCTGTAGCAACTGGGCTAGCAGGACTCCGGGAATCCGGGCTGTAGCAGGCTAACAGGACTCCGAAAGACACCGCGTGACGTTTCCCCGAAGGGACAGACACAGGATCGAGGAAGGACACATGCCGGCCAGTCTAAGTGTTCCGGAGCAGTAGCAAGTTAACAGGACTCCGGTAAACCGGGCTGTAGCGGACTACCAAGGCTCAGTGGAAGCACCAGACTACATTTCCCCATAAGAGAGGCTACCAAGGATAAACAACTAGGTTGTCGGATCCCACACATACCAAGCATTTCAATCATACACACAATATGCTGGATATGGGCAAATACAACATGGCATCACAACAAGACTCTACGACTCAGAGTATTTATTCATTAGACTCCGAGGAGCCAAGTATTACAAACATGGGTCTCATGACCCAACATTCAGAGCATACAAGTCAAAGAACATGCGGAAGCTTAACATGTCTGAGTACAGACATCTACAAATGAAAAAGGCTGAGAAGCCTGACTATCTACCAGATCCTGTCGAGGGCACAAGATCGTAGCTGAGGTAACAAGCTAAACGTCCAAGTCCACGTGGAACTACTAGCGAGACTGAAGTCTCTCTGCAAAACATAAAATAGGCAAACGTGAGTACAAATGTACCCAGCAAGACTTACATCAGAACTATCTACAAATGCATCGGTATCAACAAAGAGGGTGGTGGAGTTTAACTGCAGCAAGCCAGCTTTGACTCAGTGGCTATCCTGAACTCCGAATGCTGGTAACTCTTTTGAGGTGGCGCACACGAGTCCACATATTCACCATATCAATACACCACTATGGATCCGCTCCCGTCTCCCTACGAGAATGCCATCCATAGCACTCACGCTTATCTTGTGAGTTTTAGAGTATCCACTTTCACTTGTCTATGAACTGTACAGGCAACCCAGAAGTCCTTTACCGCGGACACGGCTATTCGAATAGATCATATTAACCCTGCAGGGGTGTACTTCTTCACACATGTTTCCACCACTTAGCGTCTGCACACGACATGTGCTCGGCAGACTTCAAGCGAAAGCCGACGTGGGTGTAGACCACAACCTAACTAACCACACAAGTCTCTAGTCCAGGTTTATCGCCTATTCGGGTTCCATCCGCGAGGAGATCCGGCCGGGGTGTCCTCAACGGCACCAAACGATGTGTGCAGGGTTCCCGAGACACCAAACGGGCGCCCGGTACACCGTGCCACGGTGTATCTACCGCATCATAGCCCACCCCTAGGGTCAGCACTACGCACGGCCCCCAACACATATCCTACAAACACCAGAAACTAGTTGCAACTCCTGGACAGAGAACAAGGGCGGCTAATAAGTCGAGAGAGTCAATTAAGGATCCCAATGTGTGGTAGTAGCTGTTCATGGATCACAAACACAGAACTCAGTTCCTGAGGACGGCTTCAATGAGACAACCCACCATGTACTCCTACATGGCCTCTCACCAATACCTTTACCAAATTGCGTTCACACACTTAGCTCTCAACAGCAGGACATGTTCACACACCTATGAATCATCCCCGATGAATCAGACCAGACTCAACTCTAAGCAGTAGCAGGCATGACAAACAAGCATAGATGAGTAGGCACATCAGGGCCCAAACAACTCCTACTCATGCTAGTGGGTTTCATCTATTTACTGTGGCAATGACAGGTCATGCAGGGGAAAGGGGTTCAACTACCGCAACATGTAAAAGTTGAATCGTTGTTGTCCTAATGCAGTAAAAGAGAGCAGAAGCGAGAAGATGGGTTTGTGTCGGAATGAACAAGGGGGTTTTGCTTGCCTGGCACTTCTGAAGATAATACAGTTCTTCATCGGTGTCATCGAACACGTCGTCGGAACCACGTCTACTGAGAGGGAGCAACCACCAGCAAACACAAGAGAAACCACAATCAATGCAATGCACATTCATATGAATGATATGTCATATTAAGGTACTGAATTGACCTAGTGCAGCAGTTAGTCATATTCATTGAAGTGGAATTCAAACCTATAGCAAATTCCAACTCCAAAACTAATTACTATTTATTCCATAATCATGAATTGTCCTATTCAGTGAGGTTAACTTGTTCAAACATGCATGAAAATGCCATATTCAGATTCTTTGGGTTTTTCTGATCATTTTTCATATATAAATTATTTCATTTGGAGTTACAGATTAATTTCTATGAATTTTTGAAGTTTTGGGCATTTTCTGGAATTTCCTGAATTATTAAAAACCAGAAAATGATTTACTGCATCAGCATGATGTCGGTGTGACGTCAGCAGGTCAACGGAGACGGTCCAGGTCAAACCTGACCAGTGGGGTCCACACGTCAGTGACACACTAAACTAATTAACTTAGTTAACACTAACCTAGATTAAACTAATTAGATTTAAACCTAAGCTAGGTTAATTAGCCGGGCAGGGCCCGCATGTCATAGACCCAGGGGAGGTCAACCCCCTGGTCAGCGAGGTCAAACTCGCCAGCGTTTAGCCGCCGGCGAGGCCAGACGCGGCGGGGCGGTGCGGGTTTTGTCCTCCGACGACCAAATGGGCGGCGGAGACCATCTACGGGTAGCTAGGAGTGAGCCGCGTCGCGTGGTGGTGGTGGTTGAGCTCAAGGTCGCCGGAAACGACGCCGGCGACGAGGTTTGCGGCGGCCGTGGTTCGGCCGTGCTCGAGTTCCTCGCTAGGGTGTTCGGGAGGAGGAGCTGGTGGTGGCTACGGGTGCGCGGAGAGGTTCTGAGCACACTGGTGTGCTCGGGCACGGGCTGCAGTGACCGTGGCCGCAGCGGCGACATGACCGGTGGCGAGGAGCTACGGCCATGGCGGGGAACGGAGCTAGAGCGCGCATAAACGAGGGGGGTGAAGAAGGGTTCGGAGTAGGATCTCACAGCGGATCCAGCGGCGTGCTCAGTGGGCCCGTGGAAGGACGTACGGCGACGGGGCGTTGATGGCGATCTCAGGCGGCCGGCGAAGAAGAAGACGGCGGTGACGGCTCCACGGGACGTCCGGCGTCTCGTGGCTTGACGGAGAGGTAGCAAGCGACGTGGCGGAGCTTCTGGGCGCATCGGCGTGGCGTGAGGTGGCTGGTGGCCGCAGTGGTGCTCGGCGGCGCGCTGCGGTGCGCTCGGGCGCGAGAGGAAAGAGAGCAGAGGAAGGGGATGAGCTCGAGGGAGTGAGCGAGAGGGACCGGGGGGCTGCGTGGCGCCTCTAGGCGCTCGGTCGAGGGCGGGGGAGGAAGCAGGAGGTGGAATCAGGAGGTGGCATCCGGTGCGCGCGCGAGTGACACGCCTCTGCCTTCTGGCAGAGGTGGGAGACTTCTGGCAGTTGCCAGTGGGCTGGGCCGGCTGGAGGAGCTGGGCCAGGTGGGCTGCCAGGTAAGTCAGGTGGGTCTCTCTCTCTCTTTTAATTCCTGTTTTCTATTTTTTTGCAACTTTGTGGCTTTATTAAAAATAGCTAGGCACTTTCAAAAATCACCAAACTGCTCATGCCCACTGTATAGAGTATATCCAACATGGAACATTTCAGTGTTGGATTATTTGGACACTTAAAATATTTACTAGCATTTAAGTGCCCGAATGCAAGTAACATAAGATTTAATTCAGTGACCCAATGATGTCCTAGAAAATTGTGCACCATTTTTGTCAGAGGTTCTAGACCAAGGCAAAGGTGATGAACATTTTAGAAGGGCATTTCAGGTTCATTGAAAAAGATTTTAGTAAACCCTAGTTGTTTCCAGGGGGGGTGCTGGGGGTTCTATCATCCCCATTTCAAATTTCTGGAAAAATTTAAACATGATGCAACACTCTACTGCATGAACTAGCTAGGGTGTGACACAGGCTCTGCTGGTAGATGGCAGACCGGCCGAGTGCTAACAGCCGGCCCTCTTCCAGTAGATCGACACCGTCTTCTCGTGCTTCCTTCGCCTCCGCCTCCGTGTACATGGTGACACGAGGTGAGTCGAACTCGATGTCAGTTGGGATGACGGCCTCAGCCCCGTACACTAGGAAGAAGGGAGTGAAGCCGGTTGATTTGTTCGGAGTGGTGCGGAGGCTCCAGAGGACGGCCGGCAGCTCGTCGATCCAGCAGCCGGCCGAGCGCTCCAGTGGCTCGACCAGTCGGGGCTTGATGCCGGATAAGATGAGGCTGTTTGCTCGCTCGACTTGGCCGTTTGACTGCGGATGGGCAATGAACGCTAAGTCCAGTTGGATGCCCTGCATCACGCAGAAACGGGCCAAGGCGCCTTTGGCAAAGTTAGTGACATTGTCGGTGATGATGCTGTGTGGTACATCGAACCGGACGGTGATATCTACGATGAAGGTCACAGCAGTCGGACCATTCAGCTTTTTGATTGGCTTTGCTTCAATCCACTTGGTGAATTTGTCGATGGCGACGAGCAGATGGGTCATGCCGCCGCGTGATGTCTTGAATGGGCCCACCATGTCCAGCCCCCAGACGGCAAAAGGCTAGGTAAGGGGGATGGTCTTGAGTGCAGAAGCCGGCAAATGTTGCTTGGAGCTGAATTTCTGGCACCCCTTGCATTTGTTGACCAGATCCTTGGCGTCCTCCAAAGCAGTCGGCCAAAAGAAACCATGGCGGCAAGCTTTGGCGATAAGGGATCTAGAGGCCGCGTGGTGGCCGCACTCGCCTTGGTGTATGTCTCTGAGGATTGCCTTGCCTTTCTATGGTTCGACGCAGCGTTGGAAAACATCGGTCACGCTGCGCCTGACAAGCTCTCTATTTACTATCGTGTAAGCTCCTGCCCGGCGTTGCACCTGCCGGGCCGAGATCTCATCAGCTGGCAGCTCTCCGCTCACCAGAAAGTTGAGGATGGGCTGCGCCCATGATGGTGCTTCGACTTCATCCACTGTCATTACGGCCACTGAAACTAGGACGATTGGGTTGGGAGGTGGCGAGGTGGAGTCGGCCGCGTCTTGTTGCGTTGTTGAAGTCCTCGGGCCGACTGCTGCGCCCCGCGGGCCGGGTTGTGGAGCCCCCGGGACGGCTGTTGCAGCCCCCGGGCCGGGTTGCGAAGTCCCCGGGCCGGGTGCGACTGCTGCAGCCCTCGTGCCGCCTGCCGAAGTCCCCAGGCCGGCTGCTGCAGCTCCCGAGTCGGATCCGACTGCTTCGGGAGCAACCGGCACGAAGATGGATTCTGATTCCGGGGAAGGCTTGATAGACGGCTTGCGGAGGCACTGAAGGGACACGCCGGCTGGTATGGCTTGCCGGGTGGAGCCGATCCATGCCAGGGCATCTGCTTGCTCGTTGTCGGCCTGTGGCACATGAAGGAACTCGCACCCGTCAAAATATCCACTGATCTGCTGGACGAGGGAGCGGTAGCTCGCCATGTTTGCGTCCTTGGCGACCCAGTCGCCAGACGACTGTTGGACCACCAAGTCCGAGTCGCCGTAGCATAGAACCCGGCGGATGCCAATCTCCTTGGCCAGCCGGAGTCCGTGTACTAATGCCTCGTACTCGGCCACGTTGTTGGAGGCGGCAAAATGGATTTGCAGCGTGTATCTGAGCTTGTTTCCTTTGGGAGAGGTGAGGACGACGCCGGCTCCCAAACCGGTGCGCATCTTCGAGCCATCAAAGTGCATCCGCCAATGAGTGGAGTCTGGAGCTGGCGGCAGGTACTAGGTCTCGGCCCAGTCGACGAGGAAGTCAGCCAGTGCCTGGGTCTTGACGGTGGTGCGAGGCTGGTAGAAGATGGTGTAGGGGGCCAGCTCGATGGCCCACTTGGCCACCCGACCCAATGCAGCTCTGCTGCCTATAATCTCCGCAAGCGGGGCGGTGCAGACAACTGTGATGGGGTGCTCTTGAAAGTATGGCTTGAGCTTCTTGGCGGCAAAGTGCATGCCGTAGCACATCTTTTGGTAGTGGGGGTAGTTCTGCTTGGAGGTTGACAGCACCTCACTCAAGTAATACACAGGCCTCTGAACCGGCAGTGCTTTGCCGTCCTCTTAGCGTTCTACCACCATGACCGTGCTGACCACCCGGCTGGTGGCGGCGATGTCGAGAAGCATGGGCTCCTTGGTAGTCGGAGCGGCCAGAACAGGTGGCGTGGTCAACATCTTCTTGAGCTGGAGGAAAGCCTCGTCCGCCTTGTCGTTCCACTTGAAATGAGTGGTTTTCTTCATCAACTGGTACAGGGGAAGAGCCTTCTCACCCAGCCGACTGATGAAGCGACTGATGGATGCCAAGCAGCCGGTGAACTTCTGAATGTCTCGCAGTCGGGTGGGCCTCTCCATCCTCTCGATGGCCTTGATCTTGACAGGGTTGCACTCTATGCCGCGCTCTGAGACAAGGAAACCGAGGAGCTGGCCGGCTGGTACTCCAAAGACACACTTCTCTAGGTTGAGCTTGATTTGAAAACGACGCAGATTATCAAAAGTTTCCTTGAGATCTTCCAGGAGGGTACCGCACTTCTCCGTCTTCACCACAATATCGTCTACATAGACGTGGGCATTTCTGCCGAGTTGCTTGAGGAGGCACTTCTGCATGCAACGCTGAAACATGGCACCGGCATTTCTCAAGCCGAATGTCATGGTCAGGTAGCAGAAGGCTCCGAATGGTGTGATGAAGGCGGTCTTCAGGCGGTCGGCTGGTTTCAACTTGATCTGGTGGTACCCTGAGTAGGCATCCAAAAAACTCAGCAGCTCGCATCCGGCCGTGGAGTCTATCACTTGGTCAATCCGAGGCAAGGCAAACGGATCTTTGGGGCAGGCTTTGTTGAGGCTGGTATAATCAATACACATGCGCCATTTGTTGTTCTTCTTCGATACAAGGACTGGGTTGGCAAGCCACTCTGGAAAGAACACTTCCATAATGAAGCCGGCTGCCAGAAGCCGAGCTATCTCTTCACCAACAATTCTTCTCTTCTCCTCCGACAGGTGGCGGAGGGCTTGCTTGACTCGTTTTGCATCTGCTCTGACGTGTAGCTTGTGCTCGACAAAATCCGTCGGAACACCCGACATGTCCTTTGGAGACCATGCGGAGATGTCCCGATTCTCACGGAGGAAATCGACGAGCTTGCTTTCCTATTTGCTGTCAAGGTGAGTTCCTACGACAGCGAACCTCTCCAGGCACTCCGGGTCCAAGGGTATCTTCTTGGTTTCTTTGGCCGGCTGGAAATAGCCCTGAGCTTCTGACTCCTTGGGATCTGGCGACAGGTCCGACTGCTTGCCGGCCATGGCCACAACCCGATCAAGGAGCCGCTTCTCGGCAGCAATCACAAGGGACTCGGCCAGCCGACTGCTGGCTGCGGCACACTCGGCAGACTTCCGGTAGTCGCCGGCTATAGTTATAATGCCCTTGGTGTTGGAAATATGCCCTAGAGGCAATAATAAAATGGTTATTATTATATTTCCTTGTTCATGATAATTGTCTGTTATTCATGCTATAATTGTGTTATCCGGAAATCGTAATACATGTGTGAATACATAGACCACAACATGTCCCTAGTAAGCCTCTAGTTGACTAGCTCGTTGATCAATAGATGGTTACGGTTTCCTGACCATGGACATTGGATGTCATTGATAACGGGATCACATCATTAGGAGAATGATGTGATGGACAAGACCCAATCCTAAGCCTAGCACTAGATCGTGTAGTTCGTTTGCTAAAGCTTTTCCAATGTCAAGTAACTTTTCCTTAGACCATGAGATTGTGCAACTCCCGGATACCGTAGGAGTGCTTTGGGTGTACCAAACGTCACAACGTAACTGGGTGGCTATAAAGGTGCACTACGGGTATCTCCGAAAGTGTCTGTTGGGTTGGCACGAATCGAGAATGGGATTTGTCACTCCGTGTGACGGAGAGGTACCTCTGGGCCCACTCGGTAGGACATCATCATAATGAGCTCAATGTGATCAAGGAGTTGTTCACAGGATGATGTGTTACGGATACGAGTAAAGAGACTTGCCGGTAACGAGATTGAACAAGGTATCGGTATACCGACGATCGAATCTCGGGCAAGTATCGTACCGATAGACAAAGGGAATTGCGTACGGGATTGATTGAATCCTCGACATGGGTATCGACATGGGTATCGACATGAGATCATCGAGGAGCATGTGGGAACCGACATGGGTATCCAGATCCCGCTGTTGGTTATTGACCGGAGAGTCGTCTCGGTCATGTCCGCGTGTCTCCCGAACCCGTAGGGTCTACACACTTAAGGTTCGGTGACGCTAGGGTTGTAGAGATATTAGTATGCGGTAACCCGAAAGTTGTTCGGAGTCCCGGATGAGATCCGGGACGTCACGAGGAGTTCCGGAATGGTCCGGAGGTAAAGAATTGTATATAGGAAGTCCAGTTTCGGCCACCGGGAAGGTTTCGAGGGTAATCGGTATTGTACCGGGACCACCGGAAGGGTCCCGGGGGTCCACCGGGTGGGGCCACCTATCCCGGAGGGCCCCATGGGCTGAAGTGGGAAGGGAACCAGCCCCTGGTGGGCTGGTGCGCCCCCCTATGGGCCTCCCCTACGCCTAGGGTTGGGAACCCTAGGGGTGGGGGGCGCCTCCACCTGGCTTGGGGGGCAAGCCACCCCCTTGGCCGCCGCCCCTCCCCTCAGATTGGATCTGAGGGGGCCGGCCCCCTCTCCCCTTCCCCCTATAAATAGTGGAGGGGTGGGAGGGAGGACACACCCCAGCCCCTGGCGCCTCCCTCTCCTCCCGTGACACCTCTCCCTCTCGTTGGTGCTTGGTGAAGCCCTGCCGAGATCCCGCTGCTTCCACCACCACGCCGTCGTGCTGCTGGATCCTCATCAACCTCTCATTCCCCCTTGCTGGATCAAGAAGGAAGAGAGGTCTCTCCCAACCGTACGTGTGTTGAACACGGAGGTGCCGTCCATTCGGCGCTCGGTCATCGGTGATTTGGATCACGACGAGTACGACTCCATCAACCCCGTTCTCTTGAACGCTTCCGCTCGCGATCTACAAGGGTATGTAGATGCACTCCCCTCTCTCGTTGCTAGATGACTCCATAGATTGATCTTGGTGATGCGTAGAAAATTTTAAAATTCTGCTACGATCCCCAACACTTGGTACCCGGCATCTTCATCTTGAGGTAGGCGTAGTGGGGAACCGCCATGAACTTGGCCAGGGCAGGCCGGCCAAGCAATGCGTGGTAGGGGCTCTCAAGGTCAACCACCTCGAAACAGATTGGCTCTCGGCGGAAGTGATTCTTGTCTCCGAAGAGGACGTCTATCTTGATCTTGCCAATTGGTGAGCAGGAAATGCCAGGCACAATGCCATGGAAGACAGTCCGGCTGGGCTGGAGCTGTTTCTCTTTGATGCATAACTTTTCCATGGTATCGCGGTAGAGGATGTTGATGCTGCTACCGCCGTCTATAAGAATTCGGGAGAAACGAGTAGCTCGCCTCTCTGTCGCAAAGGTGGCATCCAACACCAGGGCATAGGAACCCGGAGAAGGCATCACCTCTGGGTGGTCAGCTCGGCTCCAACTGATCGGCTTCTCGGACCAGTGCATGAACTCTTGGGCTTCAGAGGCGACAGTATTCACCTCTCGGCGCTGTTGACGCCGGCTGTGCCTGTCGTCAGCCAAGCTGGTGAAGACGACGTAAGCTCCGTGCTCTTCAGGGAACTCATCTTGGATTGCTCTGACTGGCCGGACCGCTAGCTGCTGGGGGGGTGGAGGCGGCGGGCCAGCAGGTCGGTGAGGTAGTCCTTCGCCCCTGGCGATGCGGGTGAGCCAGTGGCACTTCCGAGTGGTGTGGTTGGATGGTTTCGCGCCGCTGTGGAACTTGCGGGGAGCATCAAGGGTTTGCTCAAACGAGAAGGTGGGCAACCAGGCAGGCTTGCCGCCTTTCTGGCGCTTGGGGCCGGGTTGTTCTTCTGGCCGCTGGTCTTCTACTATTGCCACTTGCCAGCTGGTGGTAGCCGGCTGCTGGGCCTTGCGCTTGTTGTTGTTGGACTGCTGGCGCTGACTGGAGTCGCCAGCCGGCGTCTGGGGAGCCGGAGGGAGCACTTTTCTCGAAGCGTCTACTTGGAGCTCTGACTTCATGGAGGAGTCGGCAGTGGCGTACTTGTCCACTATGATCAGCAGCTCGTTGAGGGTGGTCGGCTCGTCGCAGAGGAGTTGGTGCTTGAGTAGGGTGCCCTCTCGACACCCAGCAGTGAAGTACTCTATGGCTTGCACCTCATGCACCCCTTCGCAGGAGTTGCGCAGTTCAGCCCACCGCGTCAAGTAGTCGCGGGTAGACTCAGTCAGGCCTTGGACGCACAGAAAGAGCTAGCGAGGCTTGGGCGGCCGCTTGTAGGTGCTGGTGAAGTTGCGGATGAAGTCTTCAGAGAAATCCAGCTAGCTGTTGACGTTGTAGGGCTTGAGGCTGTTCAGCCATGTCCGGGCCGTGCCCTGGAGCATGAGCGGGACGTACTTTACGGCAACGCGCTTGTTGCCGTTCGCTATGCTGACGGCCGTGGAGTAGTCCACCAGCCAGTCCTCCGGCTTCACGGAGCCGTTATACTTGGGCGTGTCTCGAGGGAGCGAGAACCCTTTGGGGAAAGGCTCGTCGCCAATGCGGGGGCTGAAACAAGGCGGGCCGATCGCATCTTCTTCTTCCAGCGCCAGGGATTGGGCCAGGCGGTCGATCCAACGGCGGGCATCGTTCTCTCTGATTCCTTCATGGCGGCCTAGCCGGTCTCCGAGAGTTGGGTGCTCAACTGGCGGCGGGGAGGTGCGCCTCTCCCTGCGCGGGGGAGGCGGACGATCGTCCCGCCGTTCCACTGCTCGTGGGCGGCCGTCTTGGTCGCGCTCGATGGTGACGCGTGTGTGGCTGCGGCTAGCAGCCGGCTCTTGGTCTCTTTGGTCGCGGGCGCCGCCGGTCGGCGTCCGGGAGGTCGCACCGTGCTCTCGGCGAGGGTGAAAGTTCTCGACCTGCAAACCGGGCTCCACCACACGGCGGCCGGCTTCTTGCTGCACGGTGGCCGCGTCGATGAGCTGCTGGACGCGCTCCGTCATGCAGCGGCGCTCGTCGCCCTCCAGATGGTTCAGCTCGTCTTCCGCAGCCTGGGCGGCGTGTAAGTTCTCCATTGGCGTGGCGTAGACTGGGGGGTCGGCCCCCAGCATGCTGGCGATGGCTGCGCCGCGCTGCCGGATCTCGCCCACGCGGCTGGGTTCGCTAGCTGCCGGCGTGCCACAGACGGCACGGTCGACCTCGCGCTGGTAGGCCTCGGTGAG
The DNA here is from genome assembly GCA_011799875.1 of Thinopyrum elongatum. Classification (NCBI taxonomy): domain Eukaryota; kingdom Viridiplantae; phylum Streptophyta; class Magnoliopsida; order Poales; family Poaceae; genus Thinopyrum; species Thinopyrum elongatum. Next base: position 665,046,002 of record CM022303.1, read on the forward strand.
GCGTCTCATGGCCGCCAGTTTGTTGGCGCTGTCGAGGAGTGCAATACGGCACGCTTCCAGTGTTTCACCATTCGCACCGGGCGCTATGGGAGCGGACAGGTCCCGCATTGCCGCCTGCAACGGGTCCCGGCCGGCCTCGTCGGGGGCTCCATCGTGGCTGATGACTAGCACCTCGGTGACGGTGCTGGTGCTGGTGCTGCTGTCAGCAGCAGGGAGCGGGTCATCGAAGATTCCACATCATCTGGGAAGGCGTCAGATGGCGCGGCGTCGGCGTCGATGACCATGTCGACGGGCGGGTCGGTGGAGCCAACGGACTCCACATCGGAGGCCGGCTCATCGGCAATGTGAAGCCTGCCAAGGGAGTCGACCAGGCAACCCCCAGGGCTGGCCGCGCCCGCGTCGGGCGCAGGCTCGTTGGAGAGGTGGATCCCGCCGATGAGATCAGCGAGGCAGCTTGCGGCGTAGGCGGCTTCCACGCCACGCAGCGTGTCGGCGCAAACGCCATCAGGCGTGCCGGGCTGGCTGCGTTCGCCAGGAAGGAAGAGGGTTCCCGTCCAGAACGTGTTTCCGGGCGACGGTGCACCTAGCCCCACGGTGGGCGCCAAATGTCGGGGGTTTCATGCGACATATGCCAAGGGATAGCTTATCATGGATGGGGACAAAAGTACGTCGCCGGGCTCTAGAAGCGGGAGTGAGTGAGACCGCATACGCCTGCGAATCTTACCCAGGTTCGGGGCTCTCCTCGGAGATAACACCCCTAGTCCTGCTCTGCGGGGTCTTCGCATGATGACTATGATCACAAGGTAGCTACAAGCTTGCTCCTTGAGCTGTTTCGGCTAGAGGAGGAAGAAGGGCAAGGCTAGCCCTACTCTTCTCTCTATGTGTGTGTGTGTGAATGGTGTGCGTGCTGAATGCTCATCCCCTTTGCATGGGGAAGCCTGGGGGGTTTATATAGGCCTACCCCCAGGGGTACAATGCTAATCCGGCTAGGTGTAGGACCCGGTCGTCAGTGTCTCTGGCTGTCGACCTTTCCGCCGCCTGTTGGGGCCCGCCGCCTGATGGGTCCCGCCGACTGTCGTGATCTCGACAGGTAGGGCCCGCCGCCTGCGGACCATGTTGACCGCTTTATACTGTAGCATTGCTCCTGATGACGAAGGCCTTGTCGGGGGGAGCGTGGCTACAGACCCGCCGCCTGGCGGGCGCTCACTGTAGCCACACCCTGTCACATCTGGTTAATGGCGCACAGACTCCAAGGGGGAGAAGGGCCGCCTGCTGTGAGTCGGCCTTCCCTTGTTGCCGCCTGCTTGAGGTTTGCCGCCTTCTGGTGGCCCACGGACAGGTAGGACCCGCCGCCTGCGGGCCGTACTAACAGCCCGTCGTGGGAGCGTGACTCCCTCTGACACTGGTGATGTCACGGACTACGCGGCAATAGTGCCACGCTGGGGGGTGACCGCCCAGTACGTAGCTCTGTGGCCACGTCCCATCCCGGATTCGGGGGTGGCAGGCTGCACTGTAGCCATGCCCTGTCTTGTCGTGGAGATGTGGTGCTGACTTTGAGGACACGAGGGGCCACCTGCTAGCAGCCGGCTTCCAGGGCTTCCCTGGAAGCCGCCTGCTAGGAGTCGGCCCACTTCATGGCCGTCTTCTGGATTCCGCCGCCTCCTGGCAGCCGGCCGCTTTGACCAGCCGGCCCCAAGAAGGCGGTCCTTTGTCTTTGGTGCTTGAGGGGCGCAGCCCGCCCTGATGTCTTGAAATACCAAGGGGAGCTGATGAGGCTACCCGTGGTCATTTACTCCGACATCTTTGCATGGAAACCATCCGACATGCTAGGTGTACCCAGGGGACTGGCTGAGCATCGTTTGTGTGTCGACTTGAAGGCAAAACCTGTCAAAGAGCGTCTCCGCCATTCTGCCGCGGAGAAGAGGAAGGCGATTGGCAAGGAAGTGGCTCGGCTCTTGGCAGTTGAGTTCATACGCGAGATATACCACTCCGAGTGGCTCGCCAACGTCATCATGGTCCCTAAGAAGGATAATTCACTCCGCATGTGCATTGACTTCAAACATATCAATCGGGCCTGCCCGAAAGATCATTTTCCGCTCCCCTGTATCGATCAGATAGTAGACTCAACTGCGGGATGCAAGCGCTTGTCTTTTCTTGATGCATATTCCGGGTACCATCAGATCCGTCTGTCTGGGCCTGATGAAATAAAAACAGCCTTCATCACCCCTTTCGGGTGTTTCTGCTATGTCACCATGCCATTTGGTCTGAAAAATGCCGGTGCTACATTCATGTGCATGATCCAGAAGTGCCTGCTCACTCAGATTAGTCGAAACGTCGAAGCCTACATGGATGATATCGTGGTCAAGTCACGCAAAGGTTCCGACCTGCTGACTGATCTCGCTGAAACTTTCACCAATCTAAGAAGATATGATATCAAACTGAACCCGTCCAAGTGCACCTTTGGAGTGCCTGGAGGCAAGTTACTCGGTTTCCCCGTTTCTAAACGAGGGATCGACGCCAATCCCGAGAAGATTGGCGTGATTGTCCGAATGAAACGCCCCGTGCGTATGCATGACGTCCAGAAGCTTACAGGCTGTCTCGCAGCACTGAGTCGGTTCATTTCTCGTCTCGGTGAAAAGGCACTGCCTCTTTACCGACTGGTGAAGAAGTCCGACAAGTTTGAGTGGACTCCCGAAGCTGAAGCAGCGTTTGTTGAGCTCAAAGCCCTGATCTCCACCCAGCCGGTGCTTGCTGCTCCGCACAGCAAAAAGCCTCTCCTTTTGTACATTGTAGCCACTGGTCAAGTTGTCAGCACAGTGCTCACAGTGGAAAGGGAAGAGGAAGGCAAGGCCTATAAGGTTCAACGACCTGTATATTATATCTCTGAGGTTTTGACTCCGTCCAAGCAGAGGTATCCTCATTATCAGAAGCTTGTCTATGGAATTTACTTAACAGCCAAGAAAGTCACGCACTATTTCAAGACCACTCGGTTTCAGTCATCAGCGATGCTCCGTTATCTGAAATCATGAACAATTGAGATGCAACTGGTCGAGTGGCTAAGTGGGCAATCGAACTTCTCCCTGTGGATATCAAGTTCGAAGCGAAGAAGGCGATCAAATCTCAGGCGCTCGCAGATTTCTTGGCCGAGTGGATCGAACAGCAACAACTGACTCAAGTTCACTCGGAGCACTAGACTATGTTCTTCGAAGGGTCCAAAATGTTGAATGGTTCCGGTGCCGGAGTGGTCCTGGTTTCTCCAAGAGGTGATAAAATCAGTTATGTCCTTTAGATTCACTTCGATTCCTCCAATAAGGAGGCTGAGTATGAAGCACTCCTCTACGGGTTGCGCATGGCCATCTCACTCGGCGTCCATCGCCTGATTGTCTAATGTGACTCGGATTTGGTGGTCAATTAGGTGATGAAGGAATGGGATGTCAGAAACCCTGCCATGACAGGATACTACAATGCAGTGAGGAAGATGGAGAAAAAGTTTGAGGGTTTGGAGCTTCACCACATTCCCCGAATCAATAATCAAGCAGCTGATGACCTGGCAAAAATCGGTTCCACTCAGAAGCCCATCCCCAGCAACGTGTTTCTTGAGCATCTCCATTCTCCATCAGTACAAGAGGATCCTTTCACCGAGGAACCTCCCCAAGCGATAAGTCCTACTGATCCGACTGAGATCGAGGTCCCTGCAGTCATTAACCTGGTTATGGAGATCCTAGTAATCACCCCCGACTGGACAGTGCCGTACATTGCATATCTGCTCAGGCAGGAGCTCCCCGAAGATGAAGTTGAAGCACGACAGATTGTCCGCAGATCCAAGGCTTTCACAGTGATAAATGGACATCTCTATAGAGAGAGTGTTACTGGCGTAGCTCAATGATGTATTTCTCCAGAAGAGGGTCGACTGATTTTGGATGAGATCCACTCGGGGACCTGTGGTCACCATGTGTCCTCTCGGATAATCGTGGCCAAAGCATACCAAGCCGGATTTTACTGGCCGCGGGCCAATGAAGCTGCAAAGGAAATCGTCCAGCAGTGTGAAGGATGTCAGTTCTACACAAACATGTCCCATAAACCTACATCTGCCCTGAAGACCATTCCACTCGTTTGGCCGTTCGCTGTGTGGGGTTTGGACATGGTTGGGCCACTTAGAACCAGCAGAAGTGGCTTCACTCACCTACTGGTGGCAGTCGACAAATTCACTAAGTGGATCGAAGCCAAGCCTATTAAAAAGTTAGATTCGAAGATAGCCATCAGGTTCCTGAAAGAGTTGATATTCAGATATGGAGTCCCGCACAGTATTATCACGGACAATGGCTCGAACTTCGATTCAGAAGAGTTCAGAAACTTCTGCGCCTCCCAAGGCACTCGGGTTGACTACGCATCCGTTGCACACCCGCAGTCGAATGGTCAAGCCGTGAGGGCGAACGGCCTCATCCTCCAAGGATTGAAGCCCCGACTCATGCGCGACCTTGAGCATGCAGCTGGAGCTTGGGTGACTGAACTGCCATCTATTCTATGGGGTTTAAGGACGACTCTGAACCGGTCTACTGACCGCACTCCTTTCTTCATGGTGTACGGAGCTGAAGCAGTGTTGCCTAGTGATCTCTTCCATAATGCACCTCGAGTGGAACTCTACTCAGAGGCTGAAGCAGATCAAGCACGGCAAGACACTGTTGATCTTTTGGAAGAAGAACATGAGATGGCCCTGATGCGGTCGACTGTTTATCAGCAGGATCTTCATCGACTCCACGCCAGGAATGTCAAAGGTCGAGCGTTTCAAGAAGGAGATCTCGTGCTCTGAGTGGACCAACAACGACCTCACAAGCTTGCCCCCGCATGGGAAGGCCCCTTCATCGTCACCAAGGTGCTGCACAATGGGGCCTACCACCTCTACAACCTTGCGAAGAAGATTGACGAGCTGCGCGCTTGGAATGCAGATCTTCTCCGTCGATTTTATACCTAGCACTCAGATTGTCGAGATGTAATAAGAGTACCTTTTTGTTTGTCAAGACATGACTCCTGCAGTCTCATGACGATTTCTTTCGCATAAGCGTGTGTTCAAAACCCCCAGTGGGTGTCTTAGCTGCGAAACCAGTTTCGCCTAAGTTAAAAAACTACTCCGAGTGGAGAGCATCACTCCCACTCGGGGGCTTAGCCGCGAACCAGTTTCGCCTAAGTTAAAAACTACTCTGAGTGGAGAGCATCCCTCCCACTCGGGGGCTTAGCCGCGAACCAGTTTTGCCTAAGTTTAAAAACTACTTCGAGTGGAGAGCATCACTCCCACTCGGGGGCTTAGCCGCAAACCAGTTTCGCCTAAGTTAAAAACTACTGCGAGTGGAGAGCATCACTCCCACTCGGGGGCTTAGCCGCGAACCAGTTTTGGCTAAGTTAAAAACTATTCCGAGTGGAGAGCATCCCTCCCACTCGGGGGCTTAGCCGCGAACCAGTTTCGCCTAAGTTTAAAAACTGCTCCGAGTGGAGGGCATCACTCCCACTCGGGGGCTTAGTCGCGAACCAGTTTCGCCTAAGTTAAAAACTACTCCGAGTGGAGAGCATCACTCCCACTCGAGGGCTTAGCCGTGAACCAGTTTCGCCTAAGTTAAAAACTGCTCCGAGTGGAGAGCATCCCTCCCACTCGGGGGCTTAGACATGAACCAGTTTCGCCTAAGTTAAAAAACTACTCCGAGTGGAGAGCATCACTCCCACTCGGGGCTTAGCCGCGAACCAGTTTCGCCTAAGTTAAAAAACTACTCCGAGTGCAGAGCATCCCTCCCACTCGGGGGCTTAGCCGCGAACCAGTTTCGCCTAAGTTAAAAAACTACTCCGAGTGGAGAGCATCCCTCCCACTCGGGGGCTTAGCCGCGAACCAGTTTTGCCTAAGTTAAAAAACTACTCCGAGTGGAGAGCATCACTCCCACTCGAGGGCTTAGCCATGAACCAGTTTCGCCTAAGTTAAAAAACTACTCCGAGTGGAGAGCATCCCTCCCACTCGGGGGCTTAGCCGCAAACCAGTTTTGCCTAAGTTAAAAAACTACTCCGAGTGGAGAGCATCCCTCCCACTCGAGGGCTTAGCCGCGAACCAGTTTCGCCTAAGTTAAAAAATCCGTTCACTCGAAGCGTGCTGAAAGCAGAAAAGCAATATTCGGATAAATCCATCAAGTTCAGAAACGCAAGCAAAAGTACTCGGGCGTCAGGCCCGAATGAGTTTAACGGTTACAAGATCACTCGGCATTCCGAGGCAAATAAATTCAGATCATTAAGTTTTCCTTCACTCGGCAGGAGGAGGACTCGCTGGCTCGACGAAGGTGTCCAGGTCAATGCCTTCAGCTATGCGAGTGGCTGCCCTGATGAAAGTCTCCAGGAAGGATTCAAACTGGAGCTTCTTCATGTTCGCCACCTGGAGGGCCTTCAGCTTGTCTTCTTTGGCATCTTTGCAATGGACTCGGATGAGTGAGAGAGCCACGTCAGCTCCACAGCGGGCAGCAGATTTCTTCCATGCTTGCACCCGACCTGGGATATCATTAAGCCGAGCCATCATCGACTCGATGTCATTCTAAAGCGTATCCTCAGGCCACAGCTCCTTATCGATCTTCACCAGCGCAGCCTTCAGGTGAGTGATATATCCTTGAACACCTTCGAGACGAGCTTCAAGGCGCAACATGTTCAGAGCCACTGTGTCCTTCACGAGTGACTTGGTGGGGTCTAAACTCGTCTTGATCTGATCTGTTTCCTCTCCGAAGTTCTGGCAGAACTCTGCACAAAGGAGAAAGAAGTGGTTAATTACGCCATTACTCTCAAAGATTGTAGAAAATCACTCGACCAAAGAGAGGTACCTTCCAGCATGCCGTACATCTTCTTTGCAAAACCCCCCAAATACTTCTCCAGCTCATCCCTCTTTCGAGTGAGCTGATCCACCTTGTCGGACAAGACGACTTTCTCTTCCTTCAGCTGAGCAGCTTCCTTCTTCACTTCCTCAACGGCAGTCTTCAGGGCCGCATTCTCCTCTTCGAGCTTACCGACTGAAGCTAGCTTTTTCTCAGCCGCTTCAGTCTTCTCTCGAGCCACCTTTTGCGCCCCCGCAAGATCGTTGTCTTTCTTCTCAAACGCCTGCTTCATAATGTCTAAAGAAATAACATTCTTTAGTCGTGCTTGGAGTTGACGGTTTTCACTACGCACATCTGTTCGAGTGGAGTCACTCGGTTCAAAGGACGGAAAAGAAAAAATGACAAACCACAGAGTCAATAGAATGTTACCTCCCATGGCCTTCACCTCATTCTGAGCCTGTTTCAAGTTCTTCTTGGCAAGTTCTAGGTCCAGTTGGAGTTGGATCTTCTCCTTCTCCAGAGCAACGTACTGGGTCCCGAGTTCGTAAGATTTCTGAGATCAACAAAAAACAACTCAGTCGATGAAGAGAAAGCTTTTCAAAAGCATTTCCTCTACTTCCGAGTGGAGAAGAGCAAATTCAGATTACTACTACCAAAAGTATTATAAGACCCCTGCCGAATCAAACATCCGACAGCGGTCTCGGGGACTACACCCAGTGGGTGCACTCAGCTTGCCCCCACTGGATACATTTCCACTCGGTACGGCCTGACTGGTTCGAGTGGAGTACAAAAAAAGCTTGTTCTCAGACCCCCACCGAATCAAACATTCGACGACGGTCTCGGGGACTACACCCAGTGGGTGCACTCAGCCTGCCCCTACTAGATACATTTCCATTCGGTACGGCCTGACCGGTTCGAGTGGAAAGCTTCAAGCAAAAAATATTCTAAGACCCCCGCCGAATCAAACATTCGACGGCGGTCTCGGGGACTACACCCAGTGGGTGCACTCAGCGTGCCCCCACTGGATCGATTCCCCCCACTCGGCGCGGCCTGACCATTTCGAATGGATGGAATGCATAACAAAGAGAAAACACCCGGTGGGTGTGCGGATTCAACAGAATCAAGACAGAGAAAATCCAATCGGAAATCAACATACAATCATACTTACTCGGACATTGGCTTGAAGAGCAGAACTGGCGTCATAAGCAGACTTGCTGGCTTCATACACCTCCTTCAGTCGCTGGATCATCAGGCCAGCTTGAATCATAGCCTCCTTGGCGGCTCCTGTTTGGTCCTCTAGGACATGATGCAGAGTGAATGCGCTCGACGCAGGAGTTGGTGGCGCAGCTAGAGGGATCAGCACTTGTGGTTGCCCAGTTGGACCTGAGGCTTGAGCAGTCGACACCAGAGGCTGAGCAGTCAACAAGGAGTCAGCGAAAGAAACAGCAACTCAAGACGAACCACCCGGCTCTTGAAGAACAGGTTCAGACGGCGTGTGAGTCGTCTGGCTTGAAGGCACTCTCTTGGCGAAGCTCCGCGAGGTGGTCGAAGCCCTGTCCCTTCCTCCTGTGATCCTCGGAAGCTCCTCCTCGTCATCGTCTGGAAGTTGGATGACATCTGTTGGCACTGCAGTCACTCGACAGTAAGATTTCAGTCAACCACCAGAACAATTAGCAAGGTGTGAGTTGATCATACCTGCCCGAGAAGTGGCTGCGTCCGTAGTATCCGCGTCAGCCTGCTCGTTGTCGATCTCCTTCTGGGATGTTCCGGAAGTAGCAGCCCTGGGATTCAGAATTCCACTCGGTCAAATAAACATGAAGGTTTGCAACAACAATGAAAAAGAAAAGAAGAAACACTCACGTCGAAGCAATAGGCACAGTGACTTTATCCTGGGCAGAGCCTTCCGAGGTTTGGGCGGAACGATTTTGGCTTGCTTGGCAGTTTTCTCAGTCGGATCAGGAGTTGGCGTCCTAGGGCGTTTCTGGGTCCTAACACTCGACACCACAACCTTTCTCTGGCTGGCTGCCGAATCTTGAGTCCGCTTGGTTCGACGCTCGGAGCATGGTGGCGACTCGACCTCTTCGCTGTCATCAGAGTCGTCGCTGTTGTCTTCACTGTCGTCCGCATACTCAATGTTGGCGCTCCCGCTGTAACACCCCTGTGTAATTGCCACTGTGATCAACTGCTAATAATGCCAAGTCACCTCATTTGCAGTACCTAGTCATAGTGGTTAATCAAAACAATTCAAACTCTATTCTGGAAATCAACTCAAATTCAAAAGTGCAAAATAAATTTGCTCAAACACTGTTGGAAAAATGTTCACTAAATAGCAAATATTCTAGAAGCACTTATAAAAATATAACCAATGATACTTGGATTAGTTAAATGACTCCAACAACATGAAACAGCACCAAAACATCACTATTTAAATCTTTTATAATCATATCAAATTCAAATAAAATCCTACCTTGCCCAAACAAGTTTATGGTAACAAGAAATATTGCATTGTAATATTTGGTCCAAGACCCACATTTTACTAAATAGCAAAAGTGGCCTAACAATTACAAAACAGAAAAGAAATAAGGAAAAGCAAAACAGAAAACAGAAAAATATAACGAGGCACTGTGCACTGGGCCTAAGTGCACAGTGCCCCGATCTCTCCCCTCACGCGTGTCGGCACGGCCGTGGCCGCACCGGCGCGCGCCGACGAGACGCCGACACGGCGATGCTACAGTGGCCGTGGAGGGGATAAGGTCGACCCCTCCACCTCTCTGCCGTCCTCACCCGCTCACTCTTCCCTCGCCCGGCTCGCTCCTCCCCTTCCTCTTCCTCCTCCAGATCCGCAGCCGAGCGCCGTCGCCACCGCGTCCCGCACCTCCTCGCGGCCACCGAGCCCCGTTCGTTGCTCCACCGTGCCTTCGACTCCGTCGTCGTCTTCCTCATCCACTGGAGGCCACAGCAGGAGCTTGGAGGCAGCAAAGCGCCGGAATCGCCTCGATCCCTGTCGCTTCGGTCGCCGGCGATCCCCGACGAGCCCCGACGTTCTGCAGCTACTAACCTGTCACCGGCCACCGTGTGTGCCGCTGCGGTGAGCCCCATATCTCCTTCCTCTTCTTCCCGCTCTTCTTCGGGCCTGCGCGCGGCCGCCACCGCAACCGTGCTCCGGCCGCCACCGTTGGCGTAGTTGCCATGCTCCCGTGCCACTTCTCACTCGTCCGACCCCTTCGGCGTGCACCTCGTGCACCATAGACCCCGCGTAGCTAGTTAGGTGGCCCGCCCGCGCGCCCAAACGTCGAACCCGATGAGCTCAGGCTTCAGCCTCCGCCACGGCTCATCGCCGGCGCCATTTCCGGCCATCTCCGGTCGGTCCCATGTCACCACTCGATGCGGCGCTCTCCTAGCTTTCGAACGCACCCGAAAATGCGCGAAATGGTGACCTGTGGCGCATTTCCGACGCCGGCCACGCCCTTCCGCCGCGTTTTGTGCTCGCTGGCGTTCAGCCGCTGGCCGGCCGACGTGGCAAAGCTGGGTCCCGCCCCTGGGTCGCTGACCAATGGGTCCGGGGGGCCCCATTGACTGGGTTGACCCAGTCAACTGCTGACTGGGCAGCCCAGTGTCACTAACACGCGGGCCCCACCGCCCTGTTAATTAACTAAAACATTTTATAAATAAAAATAAACTAAATAAGCTAACTAGCCTATGACATGTGGGGCCAGCTGCTAATTAAATCTCTGGATTAGTTTTAATCCACTCTGTTAAGCCTCTGTCACTGACATGTGGGCCCCACTGACCAGTTTGACCAGTCAGCGAGTCTGTTGACTGCTGACGTCATCCCCACATAATGCTGATGTCATAATTCCTTTTCTGATAAATTAGATAATTCCAGAAAATCATTTAAATCTTTAAAAATTAATAGCTTTTAAACCGTAGCCCAGATTAAAAAACTTAAAACATGAAAGTTGCTCAGAACGACGAGACGAGTTTGATCGTGTCGTCTGTTTCCAAATCGAAACCCCATACGTAGGAGAACTCATAACTCTGAGCCCGATTCTGGTTGATGAATAGTGCATACTTACCGGTTAATAAATTCCACGTTAATCTTAAAATAACTAAAGTGACCTAGATGCATCTTTAGGCAACCCTGCACTGCATCATAGCATAGCATGCCCGATGTTGCATTTGTTTGCATCGTGTTTACCTGTTTCTTCCCCCTCTTCTCTCTCGGTAGACCCTACGTCGATGTAGCTCCCGAGGCAGACGCAGCTCCGGAGTACGACTACGTCCCCGACGACACTGTTGACGACCTTGCCCTTGCCGCAGAGCAACCAGGCAAGCACCCCCATTTTGAACATGCCTATATCACCTATTCTTTTCTCTCTTTTGCTTGCATTAGAATTGCCGCTGTTACTGTTATCCTATATCTGCCGCATAGCCTATTTATTGTAACCTATTTTGTTACCTTCCTGCTTATCCTAAACTGCTTAGTATAGGCTGGGTAGAGACCCATCAGAGACCCCCACTATATCCCGACTGCCCCGCTGGATTATCAGAAGACCCAATCAACGGGATCGAAGACCAGGCCCCGGCACCGCACATCACTTCCCCCTTAGTTGCTCAACACTACTGGGTTACTATCGAGTGCCGAGGGTGATACCTCGTCAGCACTTCTGATGATAACCTTGTAGGTTAGTTAATCGGTCGTGGTAAGCGAGGGTGATTCCTCCTACACCACCCCCGATAACGACGTCATCGTGCAACTTCTCAAATGTGGACCTCGAGGGTGATTCCTCCTTTGTTCACCTTGACGGTAACATCAGAGGGAATTCCATCGAGGGTGATTCCTCTGGGTTCCCCTTGGTGTTAGACACACGGTTACCATTGTTACTATGACTTACATTGAACCATGTTACTAAAGACGGGTCGGCCCTGAGGGGTACCCGCGCGAGCTTAATTGCGAGTAATGTGGAATTGGGTGTACCTGGAGGGTACCCGAGAGTTGAACATGAGAATTCCTAGCCCTTACCGCAAGTCCTCGAGACGGGGCGACGGGGTCACATCGATCGTGAGTCTCTGCTCGTTACCGCGCGCTCCTAATCCACTAAACGGTTTGGATATTTGATCCGAGGGGCCTCTGGCCTGATAGAACTAACCATCACATGGGCATAGTATGGGCGTTCTGCGTCGTATACTTCAGCCGGAGCTTAATAGATGTCAGCGGCTGAGCGGCGCGCGCTGGATTGGACTGGTTATGCAACCACACTTGTATTAAGGGGTTGCTAGGTCTGCTTTCAGCCGCCTGACGCAACGTGCATGAGTTCCCGGGGCGATGGCCCAAGACCCCTGGGGGCATAGGTTTAGTCTGGCGTGCTGACCTCTCTATTAGGTATTCGGTCGGGTTGTGGCGTATCATTTGGCCGAGGCCGGGCATGACCCAGTAAAGTGTGTCTGGCCGGAGTTAAGCGAGCGTAAGATGGTGCACCCCTGCAGGGAAGAAACTTCTATCGATAGCCTGTCCTATGGTAACGGACACTCGGAGTTGTATCCCGATCGGTACAACTAGAACTTGAGATGATAACTGGATAGTATGGCTCTGGGATTGCTTTCTCGCAGGGAGTCGAGAAAGGATCTCTGGCCGAGGTTGATGACACTACTACCACTTTACTTTATGTTAATCTACACTCTTCTAATGCTGCAAGACTGCTGAAGATGTTGAAGATGCTAGTCTTTGATAGGACTAGGCTTTTCCCCTCTATTCTGGCATTTCTGCAGCCCAGTCCACATATACAGCCTTCCTTTGAAAATGTTGCATATGTAGTATAGATCCTTGCTTGCTGAGTACTTCGGATGAGTACTCATGTTTGCTTTGCTTTCTTTTTCCCCCGTATCCATTTGATGCCACCAGACGACGGAGCACCTGAGTTAGCTGCCCCCGCTGACGGCTACTTCTACTACCCTCCCGGCGAGTACTTCTACGAGGAGCCGATCGACGACCAGGAGTAGGATCGGAGGGTCCTAGGCAGGAGGCCTACGCCTTTCGATCGTAGTATTTTATTTTACCCCGCCTGCCTAAAGGCTTATCTTCTTTTCTGTAATATATCTGTACCCAGATATCTGATGCTTTCGCTGACGCTTGTATGCCATCGAGCTATGTATTCGAGCCCTCAAGGCCCTGGCTTGTAATATAAAGCTTGTATGACTTATTTATGTTTTAGAGTTGTGTTGTGATATCTTCAAGTGAGTCCTTAGGCTTGATCGTGTGCATTTGCGTGTGTGGTTAGTGCACGATTAAGCCGGGGTCGTCATAGGTTGGTATCAGAGCCGACTGCCTCTAGGAATGCCCCTTTCCAATTCCTTGGCCGAAGTTGAGTTTAGTGGTCCAAAACTGTTTTACTAACTTGGCTGTGTGGCTTACGGGCCCACGTCGCCAACTGGGTGGTATTAGGATCTTTTACTTCTCGACCTTTACTCTGGGACTCTGATCTCTCTTCTATTCGGGTTAAAAAAATTGCTAACACTGACACTTCGGATCTCGTAATTCCCATCCTCCCGGAGAGCTGGATATCTGTGCAATTTCCTTGTCATTGATCTGGTTAGTATGATAATCATTTTCCTTTCCATTGTTTTGTTTAACCTTTCTTTCCGAGATTTGTTATATTTCTCGTCGTCATATGACAATTCTGAACTTCTTTATTTTCAGATGGATCGTCTGTTTCCACCACGCCCTACAACCCAGCTTGTGCTTCGCACTTGGGCTCGTGATGTCCCTGGGTTTCCAGCTGTCCTGATCGCCCTCCTGACCAGACTGGGTTACCGTTGGTACCCCGAGTACATGGTTTACGAGGTATACCGCTAGTTCAACCAGGAGCAGTACTATGCTGATGTTCATATCTATGATCAGCAGAATGACTCAGGCACTGAGCTACACCTTTTCCACGGTATCGGCGTGACGATTGAGATGGCAGTCCATGATGCCGCCTACTCTGTTGTCGCACGTCTCCGAGGAGAGCATAATGCTAGCTTGGATGTCTTTGAGTTTCGATACATTCCGTATGCCCCTGTTGGAGATGCTACTGGATTCTGATTCAGTGCACTCAGGATCTGGATCACACTGTTCGAGCTCTTGCCGTCGAGTTGTTCGCCACTCGAGCACGACTCTATGACGCTATGACATAGCTGCTCCCAGCTGTTCGTGCAGGGATACATCCGGAGCACATCCTTTACCCATGCAGGACCGAGATGCCACCAGGGATTGATTGGCCTGCAGTGGGAGGTCACACGCCTGCACGTGGACCTCTTCTTATAGTTCGAGACCGGGTTCTGCATCAGAGTGCACATGGAGCACTGGATCCTTCTGCGACGAACATTCGTCGCCCGCACTTGCAGCTACCCCGTTTCAGTGGTTTTCTCCGACGTTGATGTAGCCTTTGCTATGTCTCGTTGTGTACTTCCTTACCCCGTGCCTGCGTGCCGCCTAGCATGTCTAGCTTTTCAAATTTGGGCTGTTATGCTGCCCGATTGTAACTGACTGTGTATGGATCTGTATGACTTAAATGTCTACTTTTAAGCATCCGTTGCACTATTTAAATAACATCGTGTTACATCATGTTTATTGCTAAACACTCTCCTAAGCTGTTGCTAAACTACCCCTGTTGAATTAGCAGGATGGCTGATAACAATCCACCACCGCCGCCACCACCTGACTACATGGCAGCGATGATGCAACAGTTTGAACTCAACCATCAATTTATGACGGGGATTATGCAACAATTCCCTCGTCCTGATGCTAATCAGCAGCCACCTTCAAACACATTGCCAGAGTTTATGCGACTCAACTCATCGTTCTTCCGCAACACAGTCAACCCGCTGGATGCCGATGACTGGCTGCGTGACATCTCCTATGAGATGGAGTCCGCTGATGTCGCCCAGGCCAATTATGTCACCTTCGCGACATACCTTCTGAAGGGTCCCACATCACAATGGTGGGCCATTCACCGACAGACCCTACCCCCTGGAACCGTCGTCACTTGGGCAGAATTCAAGATTGCTTTTCGTGCCCGCTATATTCCTCAAGCTGTCATAGCCCAGAAGAAGGCCGAGTTCCGTAGTCTCGTTCAAGGCAACAAGACTGTGGAAGTTTATCAGCGCGAGTTTCTTCACTTATCTTTCTACGCTGAAGAAGACATCCCCAATGATGCCCGAAGGCAGGAGAAGTTTCGCGAAGGGCTGCACCATGACATTCAGTTAGCCCTGCTCATCCAAGATTTTCCTGACTTCGCCACTTTGGTGAATAAGGCCATCATGGTCGAGACTGGTCTGAAGAAACACAAGGAAGCGACCAGACGCACCCGTGAAGCGGGCTCATCTTCGGGCTCGTCTTCCCAGAAGCGCCGCATCTGGATTCCACAGAGCATGTACCGTCCAGCAGCTCCAGTGTACAAGCCTGCTTATGCTGCACCTCGTCTGCCTCCTCCACCACCGAGGCAGCCTCTGCACGCTCCACCACCTCGAGCTCCTGCACCTCGTCCTGACAATGGACTATGCTTCAAGTGTGGCCAGCCAGGTCACCGTGCCAGAGACTATTCTCAGAATCAGAATTAGTTAGCTCTTCCTTCTGCTGGACGTGGTATTGGCCGTGGTATCCCTCAGCAGCGAAACAACAATGCCAGACCTTCTTATGGTCGTGGGTAGAACTACCACGTCAACATGGCTGAAGCTCAGGATCAACCTGAAAACGTGATGGGTACACTTCTTGTTAATTCAGTACCAGCATCTATTTTATTTGATTCAGGAGCATCGCATTCATGCATGTCAGAACATTTTTCATGCATGACATTAGAAGTGAAGCGCTACACCATTGTTTAGCTGTAAACACTCCCGCGGGCCAATGCCGAGCCTTCGTGTTCAGCCCCAATGTCATCATTGATATTGAAGGGTTGAAGTTCCGTGCTTCTCCCATTATACTCAAGTCTTCCTCAATTGATCTCATTATGGGAATGGATTGGTTGAAGGCTCATTATGCCTCAATCAATTGTGCCACTAAGGTTGTACACCTCCTGCATCCATCAGATGAGATAGTAAATTACCATGCTCATATCACTCAGAACGCCGAGGCTCAAATTTATGCCTAGAATGCGTTGAACGCTTCTCTGCTGGAGGGGATCAAAAACATTCCAGTCGTCTATGACTTCCAGGATGTTTTTCTAGATGAACTTCCAGGAATACCCCCTGCTAGAGCTGTCGAGTTTGTCATCGACTTGAAGCCTGGCACCACTCCTATTGCGAAGTGTCCTTACAAGATGCCTCCGCACCATCTTCTCGAGCTTAAGGAAGAAATCGATAAATCACTTAAGAAGGGTTTCATCCGCCGTAGTTCCTCTGCCTGGGGAGCACCTTCTCTCTTTGTCAAGAAGAAAGATGGTACGAATAGGTTGGTCCAAGATTACCGCCCCATCAACCAGGCAACCATTCAGAATAAATATCCGCTTCCTCGGATCAACGATTCATATGATCAACTTGCTGGATATTCCGTGTTCTCTAAACTCGACTTGAGGTTGGGTTATCACCAGATCCGAGTCCGCGAAGAGGATATTCCAAAGACTGCCTTTGTTATGCGTTATGGCTCTTATGAATATACTGTCATGTCATTTGGCCTAACAAATGCTCCAGCTACGTTCTCCCGCCTAATGAATTACGTATTCATGGATTACCTCGACAAGTTTGTCGTGGTTTATCTGGATGATATTCTGGTATATTTGAAGAATAAGGAAGAACGTGCTGAACATCTTCGCCTTGTTCTGGAGAGACTTCGAGAGCACAAGTTATATGCCAAGCACTCAAAGTGTGAATTCTGGCTTTCTGAAGTAACCTACCTTGGACATGTCATTTCCAAGGACGGTATCACAGTTAACCCAGAGCGAGTTCAGGCTATTCTTGACTGGACTCCTCCGAAGAATGCCAAGCAAGTCAGAAGTTTCCTCGGCCTCGCTAGTTATTGTCGATGATTCCTCGAGAACTTTTCCAAGATTGCCAAGCCCCTGACTAATCTGCTTCACAAAGGCGTTAAGTTTGAGTGGACAGACAAATGTCAGGAAAGTTTCCAGACCCTCAAGGACAAGCTAACTTCCGCTCCAGTGCTTGCTCCTCCAGATTCCCGTAAAGACTTTGTAATCTTCTGCGACGCCTCTCGTCAAGGATTGGGCTGTGTCCTAATGCAAGAACGAAGAGTAATTGCATATGCTTCGCGACAATTGCCTCCGCATGAAGAAAACTACCCAGTGCATGATGTTGAACTTGCTGCTGTGATTTATGCTTTGAAACAGTAGCGTCATTACCTCCTTGGTAATCGGTGTGAGATTTATACCGATCATCAGAGCTTGAAGTATTTGTTCACTCAACCAGAACTTAATCTTCATCAGCAATGATGGTTGGAAACAATTACGGACTATGACTGTGGTATTTCTTATACCCCTGGCAAGGCTAATGTGATGGTTGATGCCTTGAGCCGCAAGTCATACTGTAACAACCTCATGGTTAAGCAAGCTCAACCCCAGCTGTATGAAGAACTGCGCAAGTTGAACCTCTGTATCGTCCCACAAGGTTCTCTTAATAACCTTGTGGTACAGCCAGATCTTGAGAAAGCTGTTAAGATTGCGCAAGCTAAAGATGCTGAAATTGATCTGATGAAGAAAGAACTTCACCTTGAGAAGTACAGGGATTTCTCGCTTGCTGAAGACGGAACCTTGTATTTTCGAGTCCGCATTGTAGTACCTCGCTTCGAGATGATGACTGACAAAGTCATGAAGGAGGCCCATGATACACCACTATCCATCCATCCAGGTAGTACCAAGATGTATCATGGTCTCCGACAAAGGTACTGGTGGTCTAAAATGAAGCAGGATATTGCTTGTTATGTTGCTGAATGTGACGTTTGTCGTCGCGTGAAGGCAGACCATCAGAAGCCTGCCGGAATTCTTCAACCACTCCCTATTCCATTATGGAAATGGGATAAAGTGCAAATGGACTTCATCACGGGTCTTCCGAAGTCACAGAAGGGTCACGATGCTATTCTTGTCGTCGTTGACCAACTTTCCAAAGTTGCACACTTTCTGCCTGTCAAGGAGAATATCACTGCTAGTCAATTAGCAGAGCTATATATCTCCAGAATTGTTTCACTCCACGGTATCCCGAAAGAGATCAGTTCAGACCGTGGCGATCTATTAACTTCCAAATTCTGGGAAAGTTTCCAAGAAGCCATGGGAACTCACATCACCTGGAGTTCAGCATATCATCCACAATCCCAAGGCCAAGTCGAGCGAGTTAATCAAGTGCTTGAAGATATGCTTCGGGCTTGTGTTATATCATTCGGTAAGAAGTGGGAAGAATCTCTCCCGTTTACCGAATTCTCTTATAATTACAGCTATCAAGCCAGCTTGAAAATGGCCCCCTTCGAAGTGCTATACGGACATAAATGTCGAACTCCTCTGAATTGGTCAGAAACTGTGGAACGACGTCTCGTGGGACCGGACATTATTCAACACGCCGAAGAACAAGTCCGAATTATCCGAGAAAATCTCAAAGCGGCTCAGGACCGCTAGACGAGCAACTATGATCGCAAACGATGGGGCTTGACCTATCAACCAGGTGATCAAGCTTATCTTCGTGTCACTCCTATGAAGGGCACCCGTCGTTTCGGAATCAAGGGCAAGTTAGCTCCTTGCTATATTGGTCCCTTTCGCATTGCGGCCAGACGTGGACAGGTGGCATATAAATTGGAGTTGCCACCGCAATTCTCTCATATCCACGACGTCTTCCATGTGTCGCAACTTCGTAAATGCTTTAAGGAATCTCCTCACCGCGCAGTGGATCACGAGATGCTTGAATTGCAAGATGATCTTTCTTATAAGGAGCATCCGATCCGCATTCTCGATGAAGCTGAACATCGAACCCGTCAGAAAACAACCAAGTTCCTGAAAGTACAGTGGTCGAATCATACTGAAGATGAAGCCACTTGGGAACGCGAGGATCATCTTCGGGAAGAATACCCCGACCTCTTTCCTTCTACCTCCTAAATTCTCAGGACGAGAATTTCTTTTAGAGAAGGAGAATTTGTAACACCCCTGTGTAATTGCCACTATGATCAACTGCTAATAATGCCAAGTCACCTCATTTGCAGTGCCTAGTCATAGTGGTTAATCAAAACAATTCAAACTCTATTCTGGAAATCAACTCAAATTCAAAAGTGCAAAATAAATTTCCTCAAACACTGTTAGAAAAATGTTCACTAAATAGCAAATATTCCAGAAGCACTTATAAAAATATAACCAATGATACTTGGATTAGTTAAATGACTCCAACAACATGAAACAGCACCAAAATAGCACTATTTAAATCTTTTATAATCATATGAAATTCAAATAAAATCCTACCTTGCCCAAACAAGTTTATGGTAACAAGAAATATTGCATTGTAATATTTGGTCCAAGACCCACATTTTACTAAATAGCAAAAGTGGCCTAACAATTACAAAATAGAAAAGAAATAAGGAAAAGCAAAACAGAAAACAGAAAAATATAACGAGGCACTGTGCACTGGGCCTAAGTGCACAGTGCCCCGATCCGGCCCAGCTAGCCCATCTCCTTCTCTTCCCTCGCGCGTGTCGGCACGGCCGTGGACGCACTGGCGTGCGCCGATGAGACGCCGACACGATGACGCTACAGTGGCCGTGGAGGGGATAAGGTCGACCCGCTCACTCTCTCCTTGCCCGGCTCGCTCCTCCCCTTCCTCTTCCTCCTCCAGATCCGCAGCCGAGCGCCGTCACCGCCACGTCCCGCACCTCCTCGCGGCCACCGAGCCCCGTTCGCTACTCCGCCGTGTCCTTCGACTCCGTCATCGTCTTCCTCGTCCACCAGAGGCCGCAGCAGGAGCTTGGAGGCAGCAAAGCGTCGGAATCGCCTTGATCCCTGTCGCTTCGGTCGCCGGCGATCCCCGACGAGCCCCGACGTTCTGCAGCTACTAACCTTTCACGGGCCACCGTGTGTGCCGCTGCGGTGAGCCCCATATCTTCTCCCTCTGCTTCCTGCTCTTCTTCGGGCCTGTGCGCGGCCGCCACCGCAACCGTGCTCCGGCCGCCGCCGTTGGCGTAGTTGCCGTGCTCCCGTGCCACTTCTCACTCGTCTGACCCCTCCGGCGTGCACCTCGTGCACCGTAGACCCCGTGTAGCTAGTTAGGTGGCCCGCCCGCGTGCCCGAACATCGAACCAGACGAGCTCAGGCTTCGCCCTCCGCCACGGCTCATCGCCGGCGCCATTTCCGGCCATCTTCGGTCGGTCCCATGTCACCACTCGACGCGGCGCTCTCCTAGCTTTCGAACGCACCCGAAAATGCGCGAAATGGTGACCTGTGGCGCATTTCCGACGTCGGCCACGCCCTTCCGCCGCGTTTTGTGCTCACTGGCGTTTAGCCACCGGCCGGCCGACGTGGCAAAGCTGGGTCCCGCCCCTGGGTCGCTGACCAATGGGTTCGGGGGGCCCCGTTGACTGGGTTGACCCAGTCAACTGCTAACTGGGCAGCCCAGTGTCACTAACACGCGGGCCCCACCGCCCTGTTAATTAACTAAAACATTTTATAAATAAAAATAAACTAAATAAGCTAACTAGCCTATGACATGTGGGGCCAGCTACTAATTAACTCTCTGGATTAGTTTTAATCCACTCTGTTAAGCCTCTGTCACTGACATGTGGGCCCCACTAACCAGTTTGACCAGTCAGCGAGTCTGTTGACTGCTGACATCATCCCCACGTAATGCTGATGTCATAATTCCTTTTCTGATAAATTAGATAATTCCAGAAAATCATTTAAATCTTTAAAAATTAATAACTTTTAAACTGCAGCTCAGATTGAAAAACTTAAAACATGAAAGTTGCTCAGAACGACGATACGAGTTTGATCATGTCGTCTGTTTCCAAATCGGAACCCCCTACGCAGGAGAACTCATAACTCTGAGCCCGATTCTGGTAGATGAATAGTGCATACTTACCGGTTAATAAATTCCACGTTAATCTTAAAATAACTAAAGTGACCTAGATGCATCTTTAGGCAACCCTGCATTGCATTATAGCATAGCATGCCCGGTGTTGCATTTGTTTGCATCGTGTTTACCTGTTTCTTCCCCCTCTTCTCTCTCGGTAGACCCCGACGTCGACGTAGCTCCCGAGGCAGGCGCAGCTCCGGAGTACGACTACGTCCCCGACGACACTGTTGACGACCTTGCCCTTGCCGCAGAGCAACCAGGCAAGCACCCCCATTTTGAACATGCCTATATCGCCTATTCTCTTCTTTCTTATGCTTGCATTAGAATTGCCGCTGTTACTGTTATCCTATATCTGCTGCATAGCCTGTTTATTGTAACCTGTTTTGTTACCTTCCTGCTTATCCTAAACTGCTTAGTATAGGCTGGGTAGAGACCCATCAGAGACCTCCACTATATCCCGACTGCCCCGCTGGATTATCAGAAGACCCGATCAACGGGATCGAAGACCAGGCCCCGGCACCGCACATCACTTCCCCCTTAGTTGCTCGACACTACTGGGTTACTATCGAGTGTCGAGGGTGATACCTCGTCAGCACTTCTGATGATAACCTTGTAGGTTAGTTAATCGATCGTGGTAAGTGAGGGTGATTCCTCCTACACCACCCCCGATAACGACGTCGTCGTGCAACTTCTCAAATGTGGAGCTCGAGGGTGATTCCTCCTTCGTTCACCTTGACGGTAACATCAGAGGGAATTCCATCGAGGGTGATTCCTCAGGGTTCCCTTTGGTGTTAGACACACGGTTACCATTGTTACTATGACTTACATTGAACCATGTTACTAAAGACGGGTTGGCCCTGAGGGGTACCCGCGCGAGCTTAATTGCGAGTAATGTGGAATTGGGTGTACCTGGAGGGTACCCAAGAGTTGAACACGAGAATTCCTAGCCCTTGCCGCAAGTCCTCGAGATGGGGTGATGGGGTCACATCGATCGTGAGTCTCTGCTCGTTACCGCGCGCTCCTAATCCACTAAACGGTTTGGATATTTGATCTGAGGGGCCTCTGGCCTGATAGAACTAACCATCACGTGGGCATAGTATGGGCGTTCTGCGTCGTATACTTCAGCCGGAGCTTAATAGACGTCAGCGACTGAGCGGCGCGCGCTGGAGTGGACTGGTTACGCAACCGCGCTTGTATTAAGGGGTTGCTAGGTCTGCTTACAGCCGCCTGACGCAACGTGCAGGAGTTCCCGGGGCGATGGCCCAAGACCCCTGGGGGCATAGGTTTAGTTCGGCGTGCTGACCTCTCTATTAGGTATTCGGTCGGGTTGCGGCGTATCGTTTGGCCGAGGCCGGGCATGACCCAGTAAAGTGTGTCCGGCCGGAGTTAAGCGAGCGTAAGATGGTGCACCCCTGCAGGGAAGAAACTTCTATCGATAGCCTGTCCTACGGTAACGGACACTCGGAGTTGTATCCCGATCGGTACAACTAGAACTTGAGATGATAACTAGATAGTATGGCTCTGGGATTGCTTTCTCGCAGCGAGTCGAGAAAGGATCTCTGGCCAAGGTTGATGACACTACTACCACTTTACTTTATGTTAATCTGCACTCTTCTAATGCTGCAAGACTGCTGAAGATGTTGAAGATGCTAGTCTTCGATAGGACTAGGCTTTTCCCCTCTATTCTGGCAATTCTGCAGCCTAGTCCACATATACAGCCTTCCTTTGAAAATGTTGCATATGTAGTATAGATCCTTGCTTGCTGAGTCTTCGGATGAGTACTCACGTTTGCTTTGCTTTCTTTTTCCCCCGTATCCATTTGATGCCACCAGACGACGGAGCTCTTGAGTTAGCTGCCCCCGCCGACGGCTACTACTACTACCCTCCCGGCGAGTACTTCTATGAGGAGCCGACCGACGACCAGGAGTAGGATCGGAGGGTCCTAGGCAGGAGGCCTACGCCTTTCAATCATGGTATTTTATTTTACCCCGCCTGCCTAAAGGCTTATCTTCTTTTCTGTAATATATCTGTACCCAGATATCTGATGCTTCCGCTGACGCTTGTATTCCATCGAGCTATGTATTCGAGCCCTCGAGGCCCTGGCTTGTAATATAAAGCAAGTATGACTTATTTATGTTTTAGAGTTGTGTTGTGATATCTTCAAGTGAGTCCTTAGGCTTGATCATGTGCATTTGCGTGTATGGTTATTGCACGATTAAGCCGGGGTCATCACACCCGCCCTCGCTTTCTGCTCCTTCGATTAGTTGTTCCCCGTTCGGCATGGGCGAGTACATCTTCGTGAATACCTGCGAGACACAGATTACAAAGATCAGTCGGATTCCAATACAGTTTCATATTGAAGAACAGAAACGATTCACTCGACAAGTTATGTCTCACCTCTCCTAGAAGGTGCTCAGCGTCGAATGGCAAGATCTGTTTTGCTCCGCGCGGATTGTCCTTGTTTCCTGTAATGCTCCGAAGCCACTGTGCCACTGTCTCCTCTGTGATCTCCTCCGGGTGGGTTCGAGCGGTGTCGTCTGCACCTGAGTACAGCCACATGGGGTGGTCGCGAGCTTGCAGGGGCTGGATGCGTCGACTGAAAAACACTTCCACCAAGTCCATGCCTGTCACTCCGCCCTGGATCAGCTCAACGACTGCGTCAACCAAGATGGACACCTCACCCTTCTCCACCTCTTCAACGGTCAACGAACGAGGGGCGCGGAGTCTCTCCAGGGAGAAAGGGGGAAGACCAGTCGACGCACCTGGAGTCGGGACATCCTTGCAGTAAAACCAGATTAACTGCAACCCCCTAACTGACTTAGGAAAAGTCATGGGAGGGAAAGAGCTCCTACCCCTCATTTGGATACCCAAACCTCCACACATTTGGACCACGTGGATTTTCTCATCAGTCGGATTGGCTTTCTTGACCGACTGAGATCGGCAGGTGAAGATATGTTTGAATAACCCCCAATGTGGGTGGTATCCCAGGAAGTTCTCACACATCGAAACAAAGGCAGCAAGATATGATATGGTGTTTTGGGGAAAGTGATGGATTTGTGCGCCGAAATAGTTCAAGAAACCATGGAAGAATGGATGGGGAGGAAGAGAAAAACCTCTCTCCACGTGGGTGAGAAGAAGAACTCGCTCGCCGTCACGCGGTGCGGGCTCAATCTCCCCCTCAGGCAACCTCCAAGATCCAGGAGCTATCAGGCCATCGACGACGAGCCCCTCGAGATCCTCCACCGTGACCGTCAAGTGCAACCAGTCCCCCTGGATCCATCCAGGCGGCAGCGCGGCTCGGGAAGTCGACCCTTCTTGCCCTGGCCCGTCTTCTTCGCGCGCTCCAATGCCTTTGTCTTGTCTTTCGCCATCTCCGACGTAGCCGACGGGAACGAACGGGGCGGCGCTGCGCTATAGTGGGCGGGGCAGAGAGGCGAGGAAGAAAGGGGAAAAGTGGTGGACACTGTTGCACGCCTCGGCCGCGTCACCCTTTATACCCGTGCGTCTGAGTGACTGACCTGTGGGCCCGTGTGATCTCATCGCATCCCACAATCGGCACCGGCCCGATACATGGTAAAAAGGCGGAACGAAGATCGAGGAGTCCCTCCCCATTTGTTCCGTTCACCGCACCGCAGCCAGCCCGCACTCTTCTCCAAAAAATTTTGAATCCCGTGAGATCTGGGATCTGGTGGGACAATCGATCACATCAAGGGATACACAAATCCAATCTGATCTGTGCTACGCTGTTTATTTCACTCGGATATTCAAGAAGTCAGAATTGATCGAGGCGACTGACGGAGGCTTTAACGACTCGCATACTATCGGACCTCCAAGAAGGTGTCTCAGAGACGTGGAGTCGGGTCGAAGTCAACTTCAATCCTACTTCACTCGATCCTTGATCCATTCGGGGGCTAATGACGATGACATGTACCTAGGGTAGGGTCGTGAGCCTAACCTATATGCCTACCCAAGGACATTACACAAGAAGCCAAGACCTACAAAGATAGAAAGAAGATACCTACTGGAATCCTCATAGAGTGCAATACACTCGACAGAAGATCCACTCGGATATCCCAATTCCACTCGACCGTCGTCATTCACTCGGAAGACAAGAATCCACTCGAAGGACAGAAGACTTAGAGCCACCCCTGGATGGCAACGGTCGAACATTCACTCCGTCACCTTAAAGATCATTAAACGCAGGCGTGACCAGTAACGTATGTGGCTTTATTCTCTCATTGAACCCTTGTGTAACTGAGGGCTGCGAGAGGTCAGCGTACCCTATATAAGCTCCCCCTCCCCTCTTGCACAAGGGTTTGCACCCCCTGTAACACAACACTCCAATCAACAAAGCCTCCGCGGCACCGAGACGTAGGGCTGTTACCTCCTCTGAGAGGGGCCTGAACTTGTAAAACCGAGTGTACAACCTCGCCGTAGCTAGACTCTGCCCTCTCCTATGTACCCCCATCTCTACTGTCAGATCCGTTCCCACGACACGTGGGGCAGTGGGCATTTGGGGCAGCGTCTACGGCAGGAAGACAAAAGGGGAAGGAGGGGAATTGGTGCGGGTGTTCACCACGGAGCCAAGGGCGAGGTCGGAGATGCTCGGGGAGGGTCGGAGATGAGCGAATCGATAGCGGGGCGGCGGTCGGTGACGAGGACGAAGAAGACGTCTCCATGGCTGATGCAGAGAGCTTCAGCTCCAACGAGTGGCTCCAGCAGATGAGGTAGTCGGCGGTTGTTCTTTTGGCACAAGCAGGGACAGCGAGGAGCTAAGTGGGTGCGCGGGTGAGGTTGGCCATGGCGAGAGGAGATCGGCTCGTCGTGGAGAATAGAAGCAGCGGGGGGAGAGAGGGAGTGGACCTAGGGTTTGCCCATGGGGACGGGAGAGTCTTTATCTACAGAGGCAAACCGGGGGATAGCCGACACGAGGAGATCGGAGGCATGGACGGGTGCGCCAGCTCCACGCCATGGCTCTGTCTTCCCTCTGTACAGGGGTTGAAGAAAGGCCGTGGTGGTGGGCTGGGCTTGGTATAGTGGACGTGATGGGCCAAGTGCACAGGGGCTTTCTCCTTCTTCTTCTCTATTTTTTGTTTTGCTATTCTATCACTGTTTGCAATTTTTTTCTTTTAGAAATAGTAAATGACCTTCCTTATACAAAGTAATTGGCACATAAATACTAGGCCAATTATTAAGGGTGCACACAAGGTTTGGGGTCAACTGGAAATGTTTAACTAATTATTTATTTTGAAAAGGCCATTTTATTTGCTGTTGGACCATTTATTATTTTTCTAGGAATTTATTTTTGAGTCAAGTGAAGTTGGTTTCAACAAGACAATGATCAGGGGAATTTATAGAATTATTCGAGCATTTTAGTTTCACCGTTTGAAGAAATAATTATTTCACTTGCAATTTAAATTTAAATTTGACTTTGATTTTGGACTAGAGGCAATTTGCATAGTTATCATGATGACAGAGCCACCATTAGGGGGATATTACTGTAACATGATTCTGGGGGTGTTACAATGAGCCTTAGGGTTGTCTCTTAATTATTGTATGAAATGCAATCGCCATGTAATTGCTTTACTTTATCTCTATGCGTTAGCAATAGTTGTAGAAGCAATAGTTGGCGAGACGACCCTGACGCAACGATGGAGATCAAGGTGTCGAGTCGGTGACGATGGAGATCATGACGATGCTTTGAAGATGGAGATCAAAAGCACAAGATGATGATGGCCATATCATGTCACATATTTTGATTGCATGTGAAGTTTATCCTTTATGCATCTTATTTTGCTTAGAACGGCGGTAGCATTATAATATGATCCCTTCACTTAATTTCAAGATAAAAGTGTTCTCCTTGAGTATGCACCGTTGCCAAAGTTCGTCGTTTCGAAGCACCATGTGATGATCGGGTGTGATAGACTCTACGTTCACAAACAACGGGTGTAAGCTAGTTTTGCACACACAGAATACTTGGGTTAAACTTGACGAGCCTAGTATGTACAGACATGGTCTCGGAACACTAGAGAACAAAAGTTTGAACATGAGTCATATAGTAGATATGATCAACATAAAGATGTTCACCATTGAAGACCAGGCCCGTCGACAAGGGTGTGCGACCTGTGCAATCGCACAGGGCCCCCGAAATCGTAGGGGCCCCCATCGAAGGAAAAATCAACTAATGTCTGGTTCATACGCTGGTTTGCTGGCTGGCTCCATCTAATCTGAAGAAAATTGTAGCCAGATTTGCGAACGCATGTTACGGTGCTAATACCCAGCTAATAGGCCCCTAGTTGGCTAGTACTGATTAATCCCCTTTGGGCCTTATTTGTAAAAGATCAAGCATAAAAAAATGGAGGCCAGATATGCTAATGGGCCTAATCACTATAGCCGAGCCACGACTTGACAGGCGATGATCTCTTTCTCCGGAAAAGCCGACTTCACAAGGGAGAATAGGGAGGAGCCGCCTATCTGCTTCCACCAGGGGACGAGCCGCCGATAGATGGTGGTCACCCATCGCGAGTGCGCTGTGCGTCCGGGCGTCGCGGCCTGTTTCTCTACTGCAGCAGCCTCTGACCAGATTTTTTTTTTGCGGGTGCTGGCCAGAATATTTTTAAGGTTAGTCGTAAGCCATAAGCCTGGGATAAAAAAAACTAGTTAGGGTTATTACTTTTTTATTACAACAATCATTCTCTTTCTGGTTCTTTTGATGTCTTCCCGTCGTATTGAATGCAATCCCTGCTACTACAAAACTGGTACTCGATTAGGCCAGCAATTAATTTCAATCAAAATTAATAGAATTATCACCCTACCCATAATCTAATTTCTAATTCTAGTACTAATTCTTCGTTGTGCGATCGGCTGCTACACTATTTCATTCCAAGAAAGACTCAATGTATTTTTCTTTTGCAAGAATAGACTCACTGGATTTGAAGATTTTTTTTAGGAAATATAAGACGGATGATGCTTTTCGGTAGAACATGCATTCAGTTTGCTATTTATTCTAGTATGATTCACAAAAGAAAAGGTAATTGTTTCAGTGCTACGTTTACTCTTTAGCATTACTATATGTTATATTTTCAAATATTGTATGAAATAACATATTCGAAGCTATATATTAAGTGAAAATAGGTCTAGTTATATTAGTTATGCAAATTTTTGGGCCCCATCTGACATTTCGCACCGGGGCCCCGAATTTCTGGAGACGGCCCTGTTGAAGACTACTCCATCTCACGTGATGATCGGACATGGTTTAGTTGATTTGGATCATGTATCACTTAGATAACTTGAGGGATGTTAATTTAAGTGAGAGTTCATTAGTAATTTGATTAATTGAACATAAATTTATCATGAACTTAGTCTTAATAGTTTTTGCATATCTATGTTGTAGATCAATAGCTCGCAATATAGCTCCCCTATGTTTTTGATATGCTCCTAGAGAAAAGTAAGTTGAAAGATGATAGTAGCAATGATGCGGACTGGGTCCGTGATCTGAGGATTATCCTCATTGCTACATAGAAGAATTATGACCTTGATGCACCGCTAGGTGACAGACCTATTGCAGGAGCAGATGCAGACGTGATGAACGTTTGGCAAGCTCGATATGATGAATTGTAGTTGCAAAGTTGGCTGAGAACATAGTTTGTTGGTTTCCAATAGAGTTTATGCTTTATACTTCGATGGTGTGATGAATTGTTACTTATTCATGAGAAGTCTATGATAGAAGTTCTATGATAAAAGTCTTATGTTTATGTTTGTTGCTGTTATAATAATTCACATGATGCTTCTATGTCCGTATTTTGTTTTTATCGACACCTCTCTCTCTAAGCATGTGGGCATGTTTTCGATTTCGGTTTTTCACTTGAGAACAAGCGAGGTCTAAGCTTGGGGGAGTTGATACGTCCATTTTGCATCATGTTTACCTACTGTTATTTATGTTGTTTTTATGCATAATAATGCTTTTTGGAGTAATTCTAATGCCTTTTCTCTCATAATATGCAAGGTTCACACAAAGAGGGAGAATTCCGGCAGCTGGAAATCTGGACCTGGAAAAGCTACGTCAGGCCACCTATTCTGCACAACTCCAAATAAGCTGAAACTTCACAAGGAATTTTTATGGAATAAATAAGAAATACTGGAGCAAATAACTACCGGAGGGGGGCCACCTGGTGAGCACAAGACACCAGGGCGCGCCTGCCCCCCAGGCGCGCCCTGGTGGGTTGTGCTCAGCCCAGCCCACCTCTGGTGCGCATCTTTTGGTATATAAGTCATTTTGACCTAGAAAAAATAAGGAGAGGACTTTTGAGACAAAGCGCCGCCGTCTCGAGGCGGAACTTGGGCAGGAGCACTTTTGCCCTCCGGCGGAGCGATTCCGCCGGGGGAACTTCCCTCCCGGAGAGGGAATCATCGCCATCATCATCACCAACAACTCTCCCATCTTGGGGAGGGCAATCTCCATCAACATCTTCAACAACACCATCTCCTCTCAAACCCTAGTTCATCTCTTGTGTTCAATCTTTGTACCGGAACTATAGATTGGTACTTGTGGGTGACTAGTAGTGTTGATTACATCTTGTAGTTGATTACTATATGGTTTATTTGGTGGAAGATTATATGTTCAGATCCATTATGCTATTTAATACCCCTCTGATCTTGAGCATGTTCATCACTTTTGAGTAGTTACTTTTGTTCTTGAGGTCACGGGAGAAATCATGTTGCAAGTAGTCATGTGAACTTGATATGTGTTCGATATTTTGATAGTATGTATGTTGTGATTCCCTTAGTGGTGTCATGTGAATGTCGACTACATGACACTTCACCGTATTTGGGCCTAAGGGAACGCATTGTGGAGTAGTAATTAGATGATGGGTTGCGAGAGTGACAGAAGCTTAAACCCTAGTTTATGCGCTATTCCGTAAGGGACCGATTGGATCTAAAAGTTTAATGCTATGGTTAGAATTTATTCTTAATATTTTTCTCGTAGTTGCGAATGCTTGTGAGGGGGTTAATCATAAGTAGGAGGTTTTTTCAAGTAAGAATAGCATCTAAGCACCGGCCCACCCACATATCAAATTATCAAAGTAGCGAACACAAATCAAACCAACATGATGAAAGTGACTAGATGAAATTCCCGTGTACCCTCAAGAACGCTTGGCTTATTATAAGAGACTGTTTTGGCCTGTCCTTTGCCTCAAAAGGATTGGGCTACCTTGCTGCCCTTTTGTTACTACTACCGTTACTTGCTCGTTACAAATTATCTTGCTATCAAACTACTCTGTTACTTACAATTTCAGCAATTGCAGACATCACCTTGCTGAAAACAACTTGTCATTTCCTTCTGCTCCTCGTTGGGTTCGACACTCTTACTTATCGAAAAGGCTACAATTGATCCCATATACTTGTGGGTCATCAGATGGCAAAGTGAACAAAGCTATATTTGATATACATATTATTGATGTGTAGCATACTAATGCTCATAGTAGCACCTAGGTATTTGATACTGGTTCGGTTGCTCATATTTGTAACTCGAAACAGGAGCTGCGGAATAAACGAAGATTGGCTAAGGACGAGCTGACGATGCACGTCGGGAATGGTTCCAAGGTCGATGTGATCACCGTCGGAACGCTACCTCTACATCTACATCCGGGATTAATTTTAGACCTCAACAATTGTTATTTGGTGCCCACGTTGAGCATGAACATTATATCTGGATCTTGTTTATTGCGAGACGGTTATTCATTTAAATCGGAGAATAATGGTTGTTCTATTTATATGAGTAATATCTTTTATGGTCATGCAACCTTGATGAGTGGTCTATTCTTGTTGAATCTCGATTGTAGTGATACACATATTTATAATATTGATGCCAAAAGATGGAAAGTTGATAATGATAGTACAACAGACTTGTGGCACTGCCGTTTAGGTCATATTGGTGTAAAGCGCATGAATAAACTCCATACGGATGGACTTTTGAAATCACTTGATTATGAATCATTTGATACTTGTGAACCATGCCTCATGGGCAAGATGACTAAAACTCCGTTCTCTGGAACAATGGAGCGAGCTAATGACTTATTTGAAATAATACATACCGATGTATGCGGCCCGATGAGTGTTGAAGCACGCGGTGGGTATCGTTATTTTCTGACCTTCACAGATGATTTGAGTAGGTATGGGTATATCTACTTGATGAAACACAAGTCTGAAACATTTGAAAAGTTCAAAGAATTTCAGAGTGAAGTGGAGAATCATTGTAACAAGAAAATAAAGTTTCTATGATCTGATCGCGGAGGCGAATATTTGAGTTACGAGTTTGGCCTTCATTTAAAACAATGTGGAATTGATTCAGAACTCACGCCACCTGGAACACCACAGCGTAATGGTGTGTCCGAACGTCATAACCATACTTTATCAGATATGGTGCGATCTATGGTGTCTCTTACCGATTTACCACTATCGTTTTGGGGTTATGCATTGGAGACAGCCGCATTCACGTTAAATAGGGCACCGTCTAAATCCGTTGAGACGACACCGTATGAACTATGGTTTGGCAAGAAACCTAAGCTGTCATTTCTTAAAGTTTGGGGATGCGACGCTTATGTCAAAAGGCTTCAGTCTGATAAGCTCGAACCTAAATCGGAGATGTGCGTCTTCATAGGATACCCTAAAGAAAATATTGGGTACATGATACGTCTCCAACGTATCTATAATTTTTTATTGTTCCATGCTATTATATTATCTATTTTGGATGTTTTATATGCATTAATATGCTATTTTATATTATTTTTTTGCCTAACCTATTAACCTAGAGCCTAGTGCCAGTTTTTGTTTTTTCCTTGTTTTTGAGCCTCGCAGAAAAGGAATACCAAACGGAGTCCAAACGGAATAAAACTTCACGATGATTTTTCCTGGACCAGAAGACACCCAGGGGACTTGGAGTCCAAGTCAGAAGAGCCACGAGGCGGCGACAAGGGTGGAGGGCACGCCCTAGGGGGGCGCCCCTACCTTGTGGGCCCCTGGGGACTCTCCTGACCTATCTCTTCCTCCTATATATTCACATATATTCCAGAACCACCAGAGGCATCCACGAAAACACTTTTCCACCGCCGCAACCTTCTGTTCCCGTGAGATCCCATCTTGGGGCCTTTTCCAGCATCCTGCCGGAGGGGGAATCGATCACGGAGGGCTTCTACATCAACTCCATTGCCCTTCCGATGATGCGTGAGTAGTTTACCTCAGACCTACGGGTCCATAGCTAGTAGCTAGATGGCTTCTTCTCTCTCTTTGATTCTCAAGACAACGTTCTCCTTGATGTTCTCGGATATCTATCCGATGTAATCTTCTTTTGCGGTGTGTTTGTCGAGATCCGATGAATTGTGGATTTATGATCACCTTATATATGAATATTATTTGAATATTCTCTAAATTCTTTTATGCATGACTTAATATCTTTGTATTTCTCTTCGAATTATCGGTTTGGTTTGGCCAACTAGATTGGTTTTTCTTGCAATGGGAGAGGTGCTTAGCTTTGGATTCAATCTTGCGTGATTTCACCCAGTGACAAAATAGGGGTAGTGAGACACGTATTGTATTGTTGCCATCGAGGATAAAAAGATGGGGTTTTCATCATATTGCTTGAGTTAATTCCTCTACATCATGTCATCTTAATTAAAGCGTTACTCCATTCTTTATGGACTTAATACTCTAGATGCATGCTGGATAGCGGTCGATGTGTGGAGTAATAGTAGTAGATGCAGGCAGGAGTCGGTCTACTTGACACGGACGTGATGCCTATATGCATAATCATTGCCTTGGATATCGTCATAACTTTGCGCTTTTCTATCAATTGCTCGACAGTAATTTGTTCACCCACCGTATTATTTGCCTTCATGAGAGAAGCCTCTAGTGTAACCTATGGCCCCCGGGTCTATTTTCCATCATATTACTTTCCGATCTACTATTTTGTTATCTTTTATTTTCAGATCTATATACCAAAAAACCCAAAAATATTTTATCTTTTGTTTATCTATCTCTATCATATCTCACCTTTGCAAGTGACCGTGAAGGGATTGACAACCCCTTTATCGCGTTGGGTGCAAGTGTTTGATTGTTTATGAAGGTGTTGGTGATTTGTGTGTTCTTCTCCTACTGGATTGATACCTTGGTTCTTAACTGAGGGAAATACTTATCTCTACTGTGCTGCATCACCCTTTCCTCTTCAAGGGAAAAACCAACGCAAGCTCAAGAACTAGCAGGAAGAATTTCTGGCGCCGTTGCCAGGGAGATCTACGCCAAGTCAAGACATACCAAGTACCTGTCATAAACTCTCATCTCTTGCATTACATTATTCGCCATTTGCCTCTCGTTTTCCTCTCCCCTACTTCTAAAACGATTTTCAAAAAGATTTGCCTTTTTATTCACCCTTCTTTCCGTTCGATCTTTTGTTTGCTTGTGTTACCATGTGCTTTCTTTTTGCTTGCATCTTCGCTTGCTAAAAGTTTATGGATCCCCATCCACATGCTAATCTTTTTAAGAGATCCAATTATGATGAACCAATTTCTAGTGATTTGAGTGACCTAGATTATCTTTATGAAGTTTTGCTTGAAATTCGTGAATCTGAAAATTGTGATGAAGTATTAAAAGAAGAAATCTATGAAGTGATTCACGATAGCTCCTTGGATGAAAAGCATGATTGCAATGGTTCTACTATAAATTCTATTAATGTCAGTTGTGCTAATGATATGCAAAACCCTAAGCTTGGGGATGCTAGTTTTGCTAGGTCCACTACTTGTTGCAATGATCATGATTGGGGTGATTTTTCTTATGATCTTGAAAATTTATTTAAGCCTCATGATGAATATGTTTGCAATAATATTGAAAGTGGGTTTGGAAGAGTGTCAACTCAAGGTAATAATGATCCCACTACTTTGGAGTATGATCAATCTCATGAAATTTTTGATAAAAGTGGGTTTGGAGAGGTCATGACTTTAGTTAATGTTAATCCCACTATCTTGGAAGAGTGTCAACTTTGCATGCATGTGGATCATCTAGAGAATATGTTATGTGATAGCTATATTGTTGAATTTGAATATGATCCCACATGTAATTATTATGAGAGAGGAAAATATAGATGTAGAAATCTTCATGTCACAAAATTACCTCTCGTTATGTTGAGATTGCTATTGTTTTTTTCTTCTTCCTTGCATATGTTAGTATTTGCTTGCCTTGATAATTTGTTTGCTTATAAAATACCTATGCATAGGAAGCATGTTAGACTTAAAATTGTTTGCCACATGTTCTATGATGCTCTCTTTGTGTTTCAATCATTATCTTTCATGTGAGCATCATCGAAATCTTAATGCCACTACTGGAATCAGGGATTTTGCCGTCTGCCAGTTCTTTGCCGTCTGCTAGCAGACGGCAAAGAAGGTCTTTGCCATCAGCTACAAAACGGCAGACGGCAAAGAACTGGCAGACGACAAAGAAGGTCTTTGCCATATGCCAGTTCTTTGCCGTCTGGCAGACGGCAAAGAGGTGCTGGTGGGGTCCACTAGATGCCAGTACACTGCAACGGTCCACCCCCTCTTTGCCGTCTGCTGGCAGACGGCAAAGAGAGTAGTAGTTAACGGCCCTAAACGGCCCCCACCTCCTCTCTCTCTTCTCTCTCCCTCCCTCTCTCTCTCCCTCTCTCTCCTTCCCCGACCCCGAAACCCGCCGGCCACCGCCCCCGACCCCCACCGCCCCCGCCGCCCCTAAACCCAACCGCACCCGCTGGCCGCCACGCGCCCCCGACCACCATGTCGCCCCACCGCCCAGCCCCCCACCGCCCCCGCCGCCCCAGAACCCCACCGCACCCGCCGGCCACCGCGCGCCCTGGACCACCACATCGCCCCGCCGCCCCTCCAAGGGCGCCCGCTGCCCCGCCCAGGCCTTGCGGCTGCCCCGGCGCCCGTCGCCGCTCCGCCCCCCACCGCCCGGCGCCGCTCCGTCCAGCCGCCCCCCGCCGCCGCTCCGTCCAGCCGCCCCCTGGTGAGGTTCTTCATTTTTTTTCTTGCTGTTTTTTGATTTAGGTTGTACTGTTAGTAGAACTTAGGTTAGTTGATTTAGTTGCTTTTTTTAGGTTGTACTGTTAGTGCATTTTAGGTTAGTAGATTTTTGGTTAGTAGATTTTAGGTTAGTTTTTTTATATTTAGTCATATTTTAGGTTAGTAGATTTTAGGTTAGTCATATTTTAGGTCATTAGTACATTTTGTGAGATGAAAAAAAAGAAGAAAAGAAGAAAAAGTAGAAGTGGAGAGGAAAAAGGAAAATAAGGAAAATGAAGAAGAAAAAGAAGACAAGAGGAAGAAGGAAAGGAAGGAAGAAGAAGAAAAAGAAGGAGAGGAAAAAGGAAAATAAAGAAGAAGAAGAAGAAGAAGAAGAGGAGGAGGAGGAGGAGAATAGAAGAAGAAGACATGACCGGCACCCCGACACCCCGACACCCGACCCCCGACCCCGACACCCCGACCCCGACACACACCCGACACCACGACCCCCACACAACACCCCGACACCCTGACCCCGACACAGGCACCACACACCACACCACAAAAAAAACAAAAGCAAAGAAAAAAAAAAAAAAGAACACAAAAACCAACACACAACAGTCGCACAACAAAAAACCCCCAACACAAGCCCCCACACCCCCCCACCAAAAAGACACCCACGACCAAACGCCACACAACCGCACCACAACCACCACACACAGCCCGACCCAAAAGAGCCACACATCAACCACACCCAAAACAAAAACTAACAAACCAGCGCAACAAGGACCCCACAACACACACCCCCCCCGCCGGCCCACGGCAAGCCAACACGGAACCCACCCCAAGCAAACAACCAGACCACCCACCAGGACCGACAGCACACCACCAAAACAACCGCCCGCAACCACAGCCAACACCAACCGACCCCCACCAACCCCAACCAACCACCTAAAACAAAATCAACCCCCCACACCCCAACTCTCCCACAGAACAACCCTAGAACCCCCCCCCACCACACGACCCGACACAGCACCCCGACCCCGCCACGACCACCCCGACCCCCGACACGGCACCCCCGACCCCGACACTGCACCCTGACCCCGACACGACACCGCCGACACCCGACCCCCGACACCTCCCGAAAAAGGTGCTCTTCGGCCTTCCAGAGGCCGACGGGGTCATATATTTGTGAATTATGTGTTAGGTCATATATTTTTCGATTTTGTTATAAAAACATCATATTTGTGTTGATCAGGTGGTTTTAAATGTGCAGTTGTTTCGTCGCTGCGAGGGTCTGGTGTTTGACGACCTCCCGGTGCGTTCGACGAGCTCCGCCCCTATGTTCGTGGGTGAGCACAAATGACATCTCCTCCTCCCCCCTTCATTTGCTCTGTTCCGGTCTTCGAGCCGATGAAACTTGCTAGCTATAGGTGTCTTCAATCATCAGTATGCGTGACCACTATGCGTCTCCCGTTCGAAAGAGTTACATCTATAAATATGCATGCATTTGCATATTTATAACCGTGATTCTTTCGAATTGTCCAACGTTATCCATGGACAGCCCGAGTATGTGTAGATTGGGTTCGTTTTCCCATGTGCTCTGCTCCGGATCCGATGCAGAATTTTGTCAGTGCCTCCCTGTTGTTCTCCGGGTACACATCCTCTCTGCTTATTGCCGAGACGTGTATCAGGAGAACAGCGGGGAGGTGCTGCCGAAATTTTGCGTCGGATCCGGAGCAAAGCATGGGAAAACGAACCCAATCTACACATACTCGGATGGGATTAGGACCTATCTTTACCTATTAGCGTCTAGGTTGCATGGACGTAATAAAAGTGACAAACTCCATTAACTGATGGATATGGTTTGCTGAATTATGTATATATTTCTTGTGTGTCCAGTAGCTACGCAATATGAGTGATCGTGCGTGGATGTACACCGGTCACACTAGTCAGAAAGACATGACAGATGAATGGTTAACAAAAACCAGGGGGTTTGTGAGAGCCGCATTTGCAAATGGCCAGACAATAAGCTGGTGCCCCTGTGCCCGGTGCGACAACTATCATAGGAGGGACGAGCTTGTAATGAGTAAACACCTGCAGAAGTTTGGTTTTACGCCTGGTTATACGGTCTGGACATTTCATGGTGAGTCTGCCCAACGTGCCAGAGCTGAGGTGGTTCGTCGTCGCACCGATGAGCATGGTACTGGGATGCAAGACATGGTGCAAGACTTTGATGATGCTCGGGATTCGGACGATGAGATGGAGGAATCTGCAAAGGCCTTCAATGAAATGTTGGAGTCTTCAAAACGTCCTCTCCACGAGCACACTGAGCTTTGTCAGCTGGATGCCATCTCACAAATAATGGCTCTGAAGGCTCAATTCAACTTGGGCATAGAATGCTATGATGCGATGATGACAGTATTTGGACGTTTTCTACCCAAAGGCCATGTACTACCTACAAACCTGTACCAGTCAGACAAAATCCTTCGTGCTCTTAAGATGCCCTATGAGAATATACATGCCTGTGAGAAAGGATGTGCCTTATTTAGGCTTCAGTATGCGGACTTGAACTATTGTCCCATTTGCAAGTCATCCAGGTATGTTGTGGTAGACAACGGTATGGGTGAGAAGACGCAGACCAAAATCCCCGTTAATGTTCTTCGGTATATGCCAATCGTACCAAGACTTCAACGACTTTTCATGGTCGAAGAGACGGCCAGACAGATGACATGGCACAAAACGGGCAAAAGAACCCAACTAGATGCAGATGGGAAGCTGATGATGGTGCACACATCGGACGGTGAAGCGTGGAAGCGCTTCGATGCATTACATGAGGACAAAGCAGCAGATCCGAGGCATCCTCGAGTAACCATCAACACAGATGGGTTCAGTGTGTTTGGTCCGATGGCAGCCCAATACAGTTGTTGGCCCGTATTTGTCAGTCCACTCAATCTCCCCTCCCCCCCCGGACAGATTATGCAAAGAAAGAACATTTTCCTGATGTTGATAATTCCAGGGCCCAACTACCCGGGGAAGAATATGAATGTGTACATGCAGCCGCTGAAGGATGAATTGCAAGAAGCCTAGGATAATGCGTTCAAGACATACGACGCCTTTAGCAAACAGAACTTCATAATGCGTGTCTGGTACATGTACTCAACGCATGACTTGCCGGCATATGCGCTATTCGTTGGCTGGTGTGTGCATGGAAGGTTACCGTGCCCCACATGCAAGGGAGCTCATGAGTTTCGTTGGCTTCAGGCCGATCGCAAGTTTTCTTGCTTCGACTTGCATAGACAGTTCCTGGATCCTCGCCATAAGTTCAGAAAAGACAAGAAGAACTTCATCAAAGGTAGAGTTGTCAAAAACTCTGCACCACCTGCATTGACAGGCCAAGAGACCCTGGATCAGTTAAACGCTCTCGAGCCAGATCCAGAGCGTCCAGGGTATTTCAAGGGGTATAATTCAAAATACGCCTGGACTCACAAGACATGCTTGTGGGATCTGCCTTACTTCAAAGACCTTCTTTGCCCACACAACATCGACGTGATGCACACTGAAAAGAATATCGCCGAGGCACTTTTTGGTACATTGTTTGGCATAGAGGGGAAGTCAAAGGATAATACTAAGGATAGAGTCGATCTGGAGGTGCTATGTGATAGAACGTTACAAAACATGCAACCACCGAAAGGAAAGCAGAACTGGACAAAGCCAAAGGCATGGTTCAATCTTGGAAGGCCAGCTATGAGGGAAATTATCTTGTGGGTGAAAATGCAGTTGATGTTCCCCAATGGGTATGCAGCGAATCTAAAGAGGGGAGCGAGTCTTGATAAATTGAAGATATTTGGTCTCAAGAGTCATGATTGGCACATATGAATTGAGCAGGTAATGCCGGTGATGTTGCGTGGCTTCATCCCTAAGGATGAATGGCTAGTACTGGCAGAGCTGAGCTATTTCTTCCGTGTTCTTTGTGCGAAAGAACTATCGCCTGGCCTGCTAGAAGAAATGGAAGAGTTGGCGCCGGAGTTGATCTACAAGTTAGAGAAGATCTTTCCGCCGAGCTTGTTTAATCCAATGCAGCACTTGATTTTGCATCTCCTTACCGAGGCAAGATTGGGGGGCCCGTGCAAAATCGTTGGTGCTACGCAACTGAGAGGATGCATAAGACGCTTCGAGCAAAATGTAAAAATAAACGTAGGATTGAAGCATCGATGGCCGAGGCGTTCATTACTGAGGAGGCGGCAAACTTCATGACAACACACAACGAAGCCAAAAATCGTCATTTGCATAATCCGAAGCCTCGGTACAATGCTGGCGACCCTAAAAAGGGTGGATCCAACCTCAGTCTATTCAAAGGGGATCTCGCACCAGCCGGTGCTTCTAATTCCTTAATGTTGGATGTCGAAGAATGGCGGACCATTTCGTTGTATATCTTCAACAACCTAACAGAAGTGCGGCCGTACATCGAGTAAGTTCTCGGTACATTGTTTCGCAACTTCTAATTCCTTTGAACTGCTCTTATTCCCGGATATATTTGATACAGTCGATATGTCGCCAAATTCTCGTAGGGAGCGGTGATCCAAAAGGATTCCGTCGAAGAGTATGAGCTTCTGGCAAAGCATGAAGGCGGCTATCCCGGTTTCATCTCTTGGTTCAAACAAACGGTAATTTCCATTAGACCATTTCATTTCTTCATCTAATTTGCAGCTAATGCAACAACCCTTTCGTATTAAACTTGTAGGCTAATTCAAAGTTTTTGGACGCCGAATTGAGACAAGTCGCTAATGGTTTTGACTTTAAGGTCCGTTCATTTGACAAATACGACATCAACGGGTATCGCTTTCGTACCTATGGCAAAGAGCTATCTATGGCCGACCAAAAGTCTACAAATTGTCGTGTCTCTGCTATCGGCGAAGGAGATACCAACTATTATGGAAGAGTTGAAGCAATTTATGAACTTCAATTCTATGGTGCAAACCCACCAAACGTCATAGTTTTCAAATGTTATTGGTTCCAGCCGAAGGAGACTAGAAGGACTCATGAACATATAGGGCTAGTGGAAATCAAACAAAGCACCCATTTGGATGTTCCCGATGTCTATATTACGGCTCAACAGGCAACCCAAGTTTTCTATCTACCGTGGGCCTGTCAAAGTGATCCAAATCTCAATGGTTGGGATGTCGTTTATGAATTGCCGCCACGTGTTAGACAACCTCCCCCCAATGAAGAGGATTATGAACCTCACATTAACCTAGACACATATGAAGGAGAATTCTTCCAAGAAACACATCTTTCCAAAAAAAACATTTCAAGAACCGCTCTACTTCACCCCAGAACATTGAAGTAGACAGCGACAATGAATCCAACTTCACCCTTGAGACGGAACAAGAAGAGCCAGAATTAGAAGAGGTTACTGCTGCGGATGACCTGTCAATGCTTGACTGATTATGTAAAGGAGGCCTCCCACATGTTGATGCATTTATTGATGATGATGATGAGCACGTCATTACTGATAGTGATGATGATGATGCATTTATTGATCCCGGAGCATATATAGACGATGAAGAGTAATATTAGTAATGTCAGGTATTCAATTATTATTATGTACATATATATATATTATTAATTAGTTCATGTTATTAGGTATTCAATTTTTTATTATGTTCATGATGATGATACACTTAATTTTTTTATTATGTTTATGTTGTACTAATTTCATTTACTCTTTGTCATTGCAGGTGTTGACAGATGGTGGGCGTGGGTAGAGAGCGCTCCGAGCCTCCTTCCTCGGCGCGTGCTGGGAGGGGTGCTATTATTCCACCCCAGCACCTCCGGAGAGCGCTGGTAGACAGTATGAAGACACCGACGGGTGCTTCTTCTTCGGCCGGGAGAGGTCGGGGGTAGAGGAAGAGGGGTGCTAGAGGTGGACGTGGCGGCGGGAGAGGTAGGAAGGCTGCTACGCCTTCCTCGCCGCCACCCCCAGCTGATTCTCCCGACCACATGACTGCTCCGTCTCAGGTGGACCCGTCTGACGTGGACCCGTCTCGGACTCTGGTCCACGAGCCTCGGGTCGCCGAGCCTTCGTCCCACGAGACTCGGGTCCCAGAGTCTTCGTCCCAGGAGACTCCGGTCCCAGAGTCTTCGTCCCATGTGACTTCGGAGGCTAGTGGCCATGCTAATGGTGGCGAGGATAGCTTTTCTGAGGATAGCTATAGCGAGGGTGAGCTGGTTGCGGGGGGCAAGAAGGTCTACCAGCGTGGTGGTACAAAGCTCCCGCCCGTGCCGGCGACCCGCGATTAGAGGTGGTTGATTGAGCCTAATGGGGAGAAGTAAGTGCATTTACTCTTTTTTAACCTTTTGCCTTCATGTTTCTTCAAATTAATATCTAATGTGTTGGCCTTGTCATACTGCAGGGGTTGGAAACACGCCCTCCGCAGGCCCAACCAGCTCCTTGGTGTGCTTTGCCGGCAGAACTTCCCGGGGTGGGTCACGTTGCCCGGTGAGGGTGAGGTTCCACAGCTAGCACTGAGCTAGGAGCTGTACGTGGCTGCCCCGACCCCGCCGGAGGAGAGGGTCGACGGTGTCTTGTGCGAGACGGTGGCCGACATTGTGATCCGGAGGTTTTGGGTAATTTCTCCTTACAGAATTAAAAATCAACAATACCTAGTGATTGTACTAATCAGTGTTGTCTTGTTTGATTGCAGACCTTCTACAGGTGTCTTGAGGAACACGAGGCGAACGCGGCTATGGTTGTCGAAGCCGAGTGCAAGCGCCTACTTCAGAACTTACGGCACGAGGCTCGGGTGTAGGCTGTTCGAGACTACTACGCCTCGACTAACATTAAGAGGTCCAAGACGAAGTGCCGCGCCAAGTTTCTGAGTAAGGAGAAGTACATGAAGGTAATTACCTATTCTTAATGCCTTGTACTTAGTTTCCTTGATTTGATTCGTAGGCGTAGCGCTGAAATTTCTCTTGTCTAACTTAGGTGCCCCCGAGATGGTGTGAGGATAGGATGGACTGTTGGGAGGTGTTGGTGGATGAGTGGTGCTCTCCCCAATGGCTAGCCGTCCACAACAAGGCCAAGGATAAGCGTGCCCAAATGCAAGGTGTGCCACACCATCAAGGGAGCTCCAACCTGTTTGAGTACGGGGATTACTGGGTATGTGGTTTGCTTCATGATTCATGCAATTTCATTCTTCATGCTAGCTTGAGCCCTTAACTAATATTTTGTTCCTCTCTTTTAGGCGCGACACAACAAGAAGGAGGTGCCACCGGTGTTCGACCTCTATGCCATGGCCCATACTGCCCCGTACAAGAAGGGCAAGGCATTCTCTGAGGATGACCTCGATCATCCAGAGAGCTTCACCAACATCTCCTCCCACAGCAAGCTCGTGAGGTACAGAGACGTTGGGAAGACAAGGAAAGGGGAGGACTTCAACTCGAGCCAGAGTCCTTTTGATCCAGAGATCGTGATGCTATCTGGTAGCGGGAGGTACCATGGCTCGGTAGCCATTGGGGATGGGCTGATACGTTGTCCTAGAACTCTTCCAGAGATCAAGAAGCGCCAGACGAGCTCCGATCCTGAGATAAGGCCTCGTCAACAGCCAATGGAGCTCGCCATCGAGGCTAGGGCCCAGGAGCTTCTGGCGGAGGCAAACAGGTAGGCGGCGGATAGGGAGAGGGACATGGAGGAGAGGACGGCTAGGCTGTTGTAGGAGGAGAGGAACCGGAACGATGCGTCTCACCGGGCCCTATACGAGCTCCTCGTGGTAAGTTTCTCCTGCATATTAGCCAAATCATGCACGTAATGTTCGTTTCATTACTAACTAATATGACTGACTCGTGAAAACAAAATGTGCAGACTGTGTGCCAGAGCAACGGTCAGACCCCTCCGCCGATGCCCCAGATTGGTATAGCGCCCACGGTGAGTTTCATTTGAATGATCATTAGTTACTAATATTCACATTTGAGTTGCATCATGCTAACAAGACATTGCAAATGATCTTTGGTGTAGCATGCCTCCCGACAAGCATCGACCGATCCTTCTCCGTCTGGCG
Source organism: Thinopyrum elongatum (assembly GCA_011799875.1). Lineage (NCBI taxonomy): Eukaryota > Viridiplantae > Streptophyta > Magnoliopsida > Poales > Poaceae > Thinopyrum > Thinopyrum elongatum. Next base: position 665,088,950 of record CM022303.1, read on the forward strand.
CAACCCCGACCGGTCCTTCACCTCCGTGTTGATGGTAAGTTTTCCCAAGTGTTTTGCTTAACAAATGCATACTTAGCTTAAGAAATGACCTATTTAGCTCCAAAATGACCTATACTTAGCTTATTTTCCTCGAAAATGACATAATAACCTTACTTAGCTCCAAAATGACATACTTTACCTAGGATATCTATAAAATGACCTATACTTAGCATTTTTTTCCTCCTAAATGACTTAATATGCTTAGTTAGCTAAAAAATGGCATAACTACCTAGGATAGCTCAATAATGATCTATACTTAGCTTAGCTAGTCCATTTATGACATAATTAGCTTACTTAGGTTAAAAAAATGGCATAATAACCTTGGTTTAGCTCCAAACTATCATATAATTAGTTTATTTTCCTCCAAAATGACAAAATAACCTTACCTAGCTCTAAAATGACCGATTTCAACTAGGATAGCTCTAAAATTACCTACACTTACCATTTTGTCCTCCAAAATGAATAAATATGCTTAGTTAGCTCAAAAATGGCATAACTACCGAGGTTAGCTCAAAAATGACCTATACTTAGCTTCTTTAGTTCATTTATGACATACTTAGCATACTTAGGTAAAAAATGGCATAATAACCTTGGTTTAGCTCCAAACTATCATATCATTAGTTTATTTTCCTCCAAAATGACAAAATAACCTTACCTACCTCCAAAATGACCGATTTTAACTAGGATAGCTCTAAAATGACCTACACTTACCATTTTGTCCTCCAAAATGAATAAATATGCTTAGTTAGCTCAAAATGGCATAACTACCTAGGTTAGCTCAAAAATGACCTATACTTAGCTTCTTTAGTTCATTTATGACATACTTAGCATACTTAGGTCAAAAATGGCATGATAATCTTGGTTACCTCCAAAATGACATAGACTTAGCTTATTTTCCTCGAAAATGACATAATAACCTTACTAAGCTCCAAAATGACCTATTTACCTAGCTTGGCTCTAAAATGACCTACACTTAGCATTTTTACCTAGCTTAACTAAAGGATGGCATAATTACCTAGGTTACCTTAGTTAGAAGAAGAAGAAGATAAAGAAGAGGAGAGGAGAAAAAGAAAGAGAAGAAAAATTCTTCTTCTTCTACTTCTTCTTCTTCTTCTTCTTCTAGCTAGTCTTCTTCTTCTAGTCTTCTTCTTCTTCTTCTTCTTCTTCTTCTAACTTTCTTCTTTCCCAATTTGCAGATTTGCTTTAGATGAGGAGCTTGCGTTGATGGAGTCTACTTTTCTCCTTGTCCTTCCTTTTTGTTTTGATTTTGTAGGATGAACAATGTGAAACTTTCTACCTATATATGTATGTATGGATGAAACCATTGTATGCTTGTTGTTGGATATGTTGGCTAGCTATATATGTTGCATATGGACTTTTGATTTGGTATGTATATGTGTTTGATGATCATATCCATATGGCAGGGATATGATTTGGTATGTATATGTGTTGGTATGCTTGTTGAAAGTATTTTCAAATGTGTGTCTATATATATATATATATATGTGAAATTGATTGAATTTAAGAAAAAACAGGGGCTATACAGGCATTTTGCCATCAGCCAGCAGACGGCAAAGCTGCCACGTGGCAGCTACCTGTGCAACCTGGGGGCACTGGGCTGGCCTATATGGTTGCTTTGCCGTCTGCTGGCAGACGGCAAAGACCTTTGCATCTTTGCCGTCTGCCAGCAGACGGCATAGCTTGCCACGTGGCAGCTACCTGGGGGGGGCATCTGGGCTGGCCTATTTGGGCACTTTGCCGTCTGCTGGCAGACGGCAAAGATGCAAAGGTCTTCGCCATCTGCCAGTGTACGGCAAAGCACGCCGTTAACCCCTTAACGGACCTAAGCTGCCACGTGTGCCGTCCATGCCCTTTGCCGTCTGCTGGCAGACAGCAAAGACCTTTGCATCTTTGTCGTCTGCCAGCAGACGACAAAGTGCCCTTTGCCGTAGTTTGTTCAGCCGGATGTGGTGCCGTCTGCTGGCTGACGGCAAAGGCCTTTGCCATCCGCCAGGCATTCCTTTGCCGTCAGGCATGGCAGACGGCAAAGTGCCTGATTTCTGTAGTGTGCCTAGCTAAAAGGCTTTAAAGAAAAGCGCTTGTTGGGAGACAACCCAATATTTTTATTTTCTGTTTTTATGAAATACACATTATTACCTCTGTAGTAATTGTGTTTTGGTGTTTTAATTAGTGTTTGTGCCAAGTAAGACCTTTGGGATGGCTTACGGTGATAGTTGATTTGATCTTGCTGAAAAACAGAAACTTTTGTGTCCAGTCACAGAATTTTAATAATTCGCTAGAGCGATGAAAAACCCTGAATGTTTTACAAAGGATTGATATACAAATTTTCTATGTTTTCCTAATTTTTCAGAAATATTTGTGTTACAGAAGTATTAGAAAAATTCAGATCTTCGCAGAATGTTCTGTTTTTGACAGATTCTGTTTTCTTTGTGTTGTTTGCTTATTCTGGTGAATCTATGGGTAGTATCGGGGGGTATGAACCATGGAGAAGTTGGAATACAGTAGATAGTACACCAATATAAATAAAGAATGAGTTCACAACAGTACCAAAAGTGGTGATTTTATTTTCTTATACTAACGGATCTCATGAGTTTTCTGTTGAGTTTTGTGTTGTGAAGTTTTCAAGTTTTGGGTAAAGATTTGATGGACTATGGAATAAGGAGGGGCAATATCCTAAGCTTGAGGATGCCCAAGGCACCCCAAGGTAATATTCAAGGACAACCAAGAGCCTAAGTTTGGGGATGCCCCGGAAGGCATCCCCTCTTTCGTCTTCGTCTATCGGTAAATTTACTTGAGGCTATATTTTTATTCACCACATGATATGTGTTTTGCTTGGAGCGTCTTGTATGATATGAGTCTTTGCTTTTTAGTTTGCCACAATCATCCTTGCTGTACACACCTTTTGAGAGGGACACGCATGAATCATGATTTATTAGAATACTCTATGTGCTTCACTTATATCTTTTGAGCTAGGCAATTTTGCTCTAGTGCTTCACTTATATCTTTTTAGAGCACGGTAGTGATTTTATTTTATAGAAATTGTTGAACTCTCATGCTTCACTTATATTATTTTGAGAGTCTTTCTAAACAGCATGGTAATTTGCTTTGGTTATAAATTTAGTCCTAATATGATAGGCATCCAAGAGGGATATAATAAAAACTTTCATATAAAGTGCATTGAATACTATGTGAAGTTTGATTCCTTATGATTGTTTTGAGATATAAAGATGGTGATATTAGAGTCATGCTAGTGAGTAATTGTGGATTGTAGAAATACTTGTGTTAAAGTTTGTGATTCCCGTAGCATGCACGTATGGTGAACCGTTATGTGATGAAGTCGGAGCATGATTTATTTATTGATTGTCTTCCTTATGAGTGGCGGTCGGTGATGAGCGATGGTCTTTTCCTACCAATCTATCCCCATAGGAGCATGCGCGTAGTACTTCGTTTCGATGACTAATAGATTTTTGCAATAAGTATGTGAGTTCTTTATGACTAATGTTGAATCCATGGATTATACGCACTCTCACCCTTCCACCTTTGCTAGCCTCTCTAGTACCACGCAACTTTCGCCGGTGCCATACACCTACCTTTTACCTTCCTCAAAACAGTCACCATACCTACCTCTTATGGCATTTCCATAGCCATTCCGAGATATATTGCCATGCAACTTTCCACCGTTCCGTTTTATTATGATACGCTCCATCATTGTCATATTGCTTTGCATGATCATGTAGTTGACATCGTGTTTGTGGCAAGGCCACCTTTTCATATTTATACATGTCACTCTTGAGTCATTGCACATCCCGGTACACCGCCGGAGGCATTCATATAGAGTCATATTTTGTTCTAAGTATCGAGTTGTAATTCTTGAGTTGTAAGTAAATAAAAGTGTGATGATCTTCATTATTAGAGCATTGTCCCATGTGAGGAAAAAATAAAAGAGGCCAACGAAGCCCACAAATAAAAAAAAAAAGAGGCCAAAGAAGCCCACCAAAGAGAAAAAAAAGAAAAAAAATGAGAGAAAAGAGAGAAGGGGCAATGTTACTATCCTTTTTCCACACTTGTGCTTCAAAGTAGCACCATGATCTTCATGATAGAGAGTCTCCTATGTTGTCAGTTTCATATACTAGTGGGAATTTTTCATTATAGAACTTGGCTTGTATATTCCAATGATGGGCTTCCTCAAATTGCCCTAGGTCTTCATGAGCAAGCAAGTTGGATGCACACCCACTTAGTTTCTTTTTGAGCTTTCATAAACTTATAGCTCTAGTGCATCCGTTGCATGGCAATCCCTACTCACTCACATTGATGTCTATTGATGGGCATCTCCATAGACGCCTAGTTGATGTGAGACTATCTCCTTCTTTTTTGTCTTCTCCACAACCACCATATTCTATTCCACCTATAGTGCTATGTCCATGGCTCACGCTCATATATTGCGTGAAAGTTGAAAATGTTTGAGAACATCAAAAGTATGAAACAATTGCTTGGCTTGTCATCGGGGTTGTGCATGTTTTGAGTACTTTGTGTGATGAAGATGGAGCATAGCCAGACTACATGATTTTGTAGGGATAGCTTTCTTTGGCCATGTTATTTTGAGAAGACATGATTGCTTTATTAGTATACTTGAAGTATTATTGTTTTTATGTCAATATTAAACTTTTGTTTTGAATGTTATGGATCTGAACATTCATGCCACAATAAATAAAATTACATGGATAAGTATGTTAGGTAGCATTCCACATCAAAAATTCTATTTTTATCATTTACCTACTCGAGGACGAGCAGGAATTAAGCTTGGGGATGCTTGATACGTCTCCAACGTATCTATAATTTTTGATTGTTCCATGCTATTATATTATCTGTTTTGGATGTTTTATATGCATTAATATGCTATTTTATATTATTTTGGGGACTAAACTATTAACCTAGAGCCCAGTGCCAGTTTCTGTTTTTTCCTTGTTTTTGAGCCTGGCAGAAAAGGAATACCAAACGGAGTCCAAACGGAATAAAACTTCACGATGATTTTTCTTGGACCAGAAGACACCCAGGGGACTTGGAGTCCAAGTCAGAAGAGCCACGAGGCGGCGACAAGGGTGGAGGGCACGCCCTAGGGGGGGGGGGCGCCCCCTACCTTGTGGGCCCCTCGGGACTCTCCTGACCTAGCTCTTCCTCCTATATATTCACAAATATTTCAAAACCACCAGAGGCATCCACGAAAACACGTTTCCACTACCGCAACCTTCTGTTCCCTTGAGATCCCATCTTGGGGCCTTTTCTGGCATCCTGCTTGAGGGGGAATCGATCACGGAGGGCTTCTACATCAACTCCATTGCCCTTCCGATGATGCGTGAGTAGTTTACCTCAAACCTACGGGTCCATAGCTAGTAGCTAGATGGCTTCTTCTCTCTCTTTGATTCTCAATACAATGTTCTCCTTGATGTTCTTGGAGATCTATCCAATGTAATCTTCTTTTGCGGTGTGTTTGTCGAGATCCGATGAATTGTGGATTTATGATCAGCTTATCTATGAATATTATTTGAATCTTCTCTGAATTCTTTTATGCATGATTTAATATCTTTTATTTCTCTTCGAATTATCGGTTTGGTTTGGCCAACTAGATTGGTTTTTCTTGCAATGGGAGAGGTGCTTAGCTTTGGGTTCAATCTTGCGTGATTTCACCCAGTGACAAAGTAGGGGTAGCGAGACACGTATTGCATTATTGCCATCGAGGATAAAAAGATGGGGTTTTCATCATATTGCTTGAGTTAATTCCTCTACATCATGTTATCTTACTTAAAGCGTTACTCCGTTCTTTATGAACTTAATACTCTAGATGCATGCTGGATAGCGATCGATGTGTGGAGTAATAGTAGTAGATGCAGGCAGGAGTCGGTCTACTTGACAAGGACGTGATGCCTATATGCATAATCATTGCCTTGGATATCGTCATAACTTTGCGCTTTTCTATCAATTGCTCGACAGTAATTTGTTCACCCACCGTATTATTTGCCTTCATGAGAGAAGCCTCTAGTGAAACCTATGGCCCCCGGGTCTATTTTCCATCATATTACTTTCCGATCTACTATTTTGCAATCTTTTATTTTCAGATCTATATACCAAAAAACCCAAAAATATTTTATCTTTTGTTTATCTATTTCTGTCAGATCTCACCTTTGGAAGTGACCGTGAAGGAATTGACAACCCCTTTATTGCATTGGGTGCAAGTGTTTGATTGTCTGTGCAGGTGTTGGTGATTTGTGCGTTCTTCTCCTACTGGATTGATACCTTGGTTCTTAACTGTGGGAAATACTTATCTCTACTGTGCTGCATCACCCTTTCCTCTTCAATGGAAAAACCAACGCAAGCTCAAGAAGTAGCAGTACACCTTCTACCACAGATCCGAAGGAAAGATCTTTGTTGCTAAGAATGGGTCTTTTCTAGAGAAGGAGTTTCTCTCAAAAGAAGTGAGTGGGAGGAAAGTAGATCTTGATGAGGTAATTGTACCTTCTCTCGAATTGGAGAGTAGCACATCAGAGAAATCCGTTCCCGTGATGCCTACACCAACTAGAGAGGAATCTAATGATGATGATCATGAAACTTCGGATCAAGTTACTACTAGACCTCGTAGGTCGAACAGAGCACGTTCCGCACCAGAGTGGTACGGTAATTCTGTCCTGGAAGTCATGTTATTAGACGATGGCGAACCTAGGAACCATGGAAATGATATAGAATTTCTGGATAGCATAAAAGGATACTTGAATAAGAATTTTTCAATGAAAGACCTCGGTGAAGCTGCTTACATATTAGGCATCAAGATCTATAGAGATAAATCAAGATGCTTGATAAGATTTTCAATGAGTACATACCTTGAGAAAGTTTTGAAAAAGTTCAAAATAGATCAGTCAAAGAAAGGGTTCTTGCCTGTGTTGCAAGGTGTGAAGTTGAGTAAGACTCAAAGCCCGACCACGGCAGAAGATAGAGAGAGAATGAAAGTCATTCCCCATGCCTCAGCCATAGGTTCTATAAAGTATGCCATGCTGTGTACCCGACCTATTGTGTACCTTGCCATGAGTTTGACAAGGGGGTACAATAGTGATCCAGGAGTAGATCACTGGACAATGGTCAAAATTATCCTTAGTTACCTAAAAGGACTAAGGAAATATTTCTCGGTAATGGAGGTGATAAAGAGTTCGTCGTAAAGGGTTACCTAGATGCAAGCTTTGACACCGATTCGGATGACTCTGAGTCTCAATCTGGATACGTATTGAAAGTAGGAGCAATTAGCTAGAGTAGCTCCATGCAGAGCATTGTAGACATAGAAATTTGCAAAATACATACGTATCTGAATGTGGCAGACCTGTTGACTAAACTTCTCTCACAAGCAAAACATGATCACACCTTAATACTCTTTGGGTATTAATCACATGGCGATGTGAACTAGATTATTGACTCTAGTAAACTCTTTGGGTGTTAGTCACATGGCTAAACTATGGGTGTTAATCACATGGCCATGTGAACTAGATTATTGACTCTAGTGCAAGTGGGAGACTGAAGGAAATATGCCCTAGAGGCAATAATAAAGTTGTTATTTTATATTTCTTTATTCATGATAAAGGTTTATTATTCATGCTAGAATTGTATTGATCGGAAACTTAAATACATGTGTGAATACATAAACAAATACCGTGTCCCTAGTAAGCCTCTACTAGACTAGCTCATTGATCAAAGATGGTTAAGGTTTCCTAACCATAGACATGTGTTGTCAGTTAATAATGGGATCACATCATTAGGAGAATGATGTGATGGACAAGACCCATCCGTTAGCTTAGCATATTGATCATTCAGTTTACTGCTATTGCTTTCTTCATGACAAATACATATTCCTTCGACTATGAGATTATGCAACTCCCGCAAAAAAAAGAGATTATGCAAATCCCGGATACCGGAGGAATACCTTGTGTGCTATCAAACGTCACAACATAACTGGGTGATCATAAAGATGCTCTATAGGTATCTCCGAAGGTGTTTGTTGAGTTGGCATAGATTGAGATTAGGATTTGTCACTCCGAGTATCAGAGAGGTATCTCTGGGCCCTCTCGGTAATACACATCATAAGAAGCCTTGCAAGCAAAGTGACTAAGAGGTTAGTTGCAAGATGATGTATGATAACCCACAAGTATAGGGGATCGTTTGTAGCCTTCTTTGATAAATAAGATTGTTGAACCCAACGAGGAGCTAAAGGCAGAACAAATATTCCCTCAAGTTCTATTGACCACCGATACAACTCTACGCACACTTGACGTTTGCTTTACCTAAAACAAGTATGAAACTATTTTGCAAGAATAAAACTACGAGTACTTAGTGAGAATAAAACTATAAATAAATTGCAAGGCAATAAAAGTAGATAGCTTTTGTCAACAAGAAAGTCATTTGTCCCTAGGCAATCAATAACAAGTACCGGTAGTCATTCTTGTAATTTTATATGAGGGAGAGGCATGAGCTAACATACTTTCTCTACTTGGATCATATGCACTTATGATTGGACCCCTAGCAAGCATCCGCAACTACTAAAGATCATTAAGGTTGTGAAACCCAACCATAGCATTAAGTATCAAGTCCTCTTTACTCCCACATGCCATAACCCACTTATCCGCGTTTAGGTTGCTGTCACCCCCGCAACACTGACAATAAGCAAACCATGAACATATTGCAACACCCTACAGCGAGGGTCCCTCATGTTTGCGCGAGACGGAGGGCACCGTAGGTCAGAACCATAAATAAAATATACAATCATACCAACCAAGATCATGATTAACCCACATGACAAAACGGATCTACTCAAACATCATAGGATAGCCAAATATCATTGGGAAATAATATATGGAGTTGAGTACCAAGTTTAAGTAGAGATTACAACAGGGAGAAGGGGTGTTACACCGCTGCATAGAGGGGAGAGAGTTGGTGTTGACGGTAGCAAGATTGTTGATGTAGACCGCCGTCACGATCCTAGCCCCGGCGGCACTCCGGCGCCACCGGGATAGAGGGGGAGAGAGCCCCCCCGCCCACCACCCCCCTCCTTCTTCTTCTTCCTTGGCCTCACTCCTAGATGGGAGGAGAGTTCCCCCTCAGGTACATGGCCTCCATGGCGGCGGAGGGGCGGGAGCCCCTCCGAGATTGGATCACCCTCTCTATTCTCTTCTGTTTCGCGTTCCCCAGATCTGACCCTTCACCGTTTCTTAAATTCCCGGAGATCCGTAACTCCGATTGTGCTGAAATTTTTACACAATTTTTTTCCATAAATTATCTTTCTTGCGCCAGAAGAAGGGCCCCAACCGCCTTACGAGGAGGGCATAAGACACCTGGGCGCGCCTGGCACCCCCTGGCTCACCCTGGTGTATCTTGGGGACTTTGGGCTCCCGTTTGCGTTGATTCCACCTCCCAAAAATCACATATATTCCAAAATAATTCTCCGTAAATTTTTATCGCGTTTGGACTTCATTTGATATGGATTTTCTGCGAAACAAAAAAATGCAACAAACTGGAACTGGCACTGGGCACTGGATCAATAGGTTAGTCCAATAAATCATATCAATTATTGCCAAAAATATGTGAAAGTTGTATAATATTGGCATGGAACAACCAAAAATTATAGATACGATGGAGACGTATCAATGTATTACGGAACGATTAAAGAGACTTGCCGGTAACGAGATTGAACTAGGTATGAAGATATCGACGATCGAATCTCGGGCAAGTAACATACCGATAGACAAAGGGAATTACGTATGTTGTCATAAGGTTCGACCGATAAAGATCTTCGTTGAATATGTAGGAGCCAATATGGGCATCCAGGTTCCCCTATTGGTTATTGACCGGAGAGGTGTCTCAGTCAAGTCTACATAGTTCTCGAACCCGTAGGATCCGCACGCTTAATGTTCGTTGACGATATAGTGTTATATGAGTTATATGATTTGGTGACCGAATGTTGTTCAGAGTCCCGGATGAGATCACAGACATGACGAGGAGCTCCGGAATGGTCCGGAGGTAGAGATTGATATATAGGACGATGGTATTTGGACACCGGAAGAGTTTCGGAGTGTACTGGGCAGTCATCGGGGCACCGGAAGGGGTTCCGGACACCCCCGGGAAGTGTATGGGCCTATTGGGCCAAAGGGGGGGACAGACCAGCCCACTAGGGGGCTGGCACGCCCCTCTCCCTGACCGGCCGGCCCTAGGGGAAGGAAAGGGGAGGGGTGGCCCCTCCTGCATTTCCCTCCTCGTGAGAGAAAGGAAAGGAGGGGGGCACCTCCCTCTACCTTCCTCCCGCACTCAAATAAGGAAGGGGGGGGGCGGCTTGGGGAAGACCCCAAGTAGGATTCGGCCCTACTTGGGGCGCCTCCTGGCCTCTCCCCTCTCCCCCCACCTATATATATGTGGGAGGGGGGCGCCACACATAACCACGACAATCTCTTAGCCGTGTGCGGCGCCCCCTCCACAGTTTTGTCTCCCGGTCATATTTTTGTAGTGCTTAGGCGAAGCCCTGTGGAGATAGCTTCACCATCACCGTCACCACGCCGTCGTGCTGCCGGAATTCATCCACTACTTCGTTGTCTTGTTGGATCAAGAAGGCGTGGATGTCACCGAGCTGAACGTGTGCTGAACGCGGAGGTGCCGTACGTTCGGTACTTGATCGGTTGGATCGTGAAGAAGTTCGACTACATCAACCGCATTAACAAACGCTTCTGCTTACGGTCTACGAGAGTACATAGACACACTCTTCCCTCTCGTTGCTATGCATCTCCATGGATAGATCTTGCATGTGCATAGAATTTTTTTTGTTTTCCATGCAACGTTTCCCAACACTTGCAAAGTTGCAAGTGGACCGAACTTGCAGGGTCACACATTTAAGGGATTATGATCTGTTGAGTTCTATAGGAGCTAGGAATATGAGAAAATATTATCAAAAAGTTTCGGGAATAAAAAAATAGTTTAGAGAGAAACCGGAAGCGTTTCGGGGTTATCGGAAGGGTTTCGGGGAATACCAGGTAATACCATATAGGTGGAATTTGTACCCAGAGACCTAATAGAAATATAAGTGGAATTTGGTATCGGTATCACGACGTATGTTCACAGCCTAAAAAAAGCGGACCTGAATGGAAAAACTCAACGAAACTATCAACTGCTTGCTGGTGAGCTTCTCCAATCCGGTTTGCTTACTACTTTGTGCATTTGTCATCAAAGTAGCTACTTGCTAAACAATGGAGGGCATAGATGCGAAATGAAGTAAAAGTGAATTCGGCACCGAGCATACATAGTGGAGGGCCTTAGAATACTTAGGATTTTTTTTTCTACCTTGGTCGCTTGATTCATTAGATTGAATCCTATATTTTTTCTAAGAAATGATTTACAGTACATTTTTTTTATAAAGGAGGCGCTTGATCGGCTTTAGCGAACTGAAGCCTTTAAAACGTTTACAACAACTTAGTGACAAAATGTGCAGAAAGATTCGATACAGACCCTATAGGGCCAACGGCTCAAGAGCCAAAAACAAACGACAAACTAGAAACCCATGACGAAACGTCGATCGGCAAGCATGATCAACCACCCTGTTGGCCGCCGATCTCCCTGATTTGTAGTGCATTCCATAGAAAATCTAGCATCCATTCTAACATAAATATTCATTCAGTACAAATCTGATATGGTTACAAAATATTTTATTAATGTGCATTATGGTCATTTATACAACTGTGATTTATGTGAGCTACATATACTGGCATTTATCTTGTCAAGTCGTGAACCTTTGTTCAACAGTCTATGCTTTTTTTTTTCTAGGGAAAACAGTCTATGGCTTGTCCTTTGCAGAACCTTTTGTCATCTCCCTGGTTCTAGGTCAAATGTTAAAATCATTCCGACCGGCGGTGGGCCTGCTCTATGGCTTTTAGCCTTTGACAGGCCAAATGATGGGCTCCAGTGATAGCCCCATCAGCCTGCATAGAGTGTAGAACCAGAGATGAGGCAAGCTCAACCGGCAATGCAACAGGAGGCTTCCCATCGATGGCTGGCACCCCCTGATGGCATAGCGAAATTTAATGTTGATGTAGCAGTTGCGCGTAACCGACATGGAGGTGCAGTCGCGGCAGTGTGCCGTGATCATACTGGGCTGTATCTAGGTTCATCGGCGAGGTGCAGTCGCGGCAGTATGCCGTGATCATACTGGGCTGTATCTAGGTTCATCGGCTGTGGTGTACCGAGGGACCAGCGATCTGGTGATCTTGGAGACTTGTGCATGTAGGGAGGCGCTGTTCTAGCAGAAGACCTACACATACAACATATGAAGGTGGTGTCAGACTGCCTGGGTGTGGTGAATGATATAAACCAGGGGACAGGAGGTTCCCATTCGGCCATCGTACATAAAACAACGAGACATAGAACTAGATTTACTGTATGTTCTTTAGTCCATGAACGTAGGAGCCATAATTTTGAGGCACATAATCTCGCGAAGTTTGCTTGTAATATCGGCATAGGCAGACATGTTTGGTTGGGCTCCCCTCATGACCCAAATCTTGTACCTATGAACATTGTTATAGGTCAATAAAGTGGCGAGATTTCTCTCTCTCAAAAAAAAACCCCACTGCATGTGTGTTCTGCTGGATTCTGCGTGGAAAACATAGATTTTTTTTTCCATTCCATTTTAACGTAGGAGCTGACTCATGGCTCACCCGTGTAGTCTTGCCTACGCTGGTTCAGTGCGTGTATGCTCGTTCGTTGGGGGACATGATGAGGTGCGAGTAGATTGCATGGGGTGATGAGGATGTACTGTGCAAGTGTGCAACTCGGATCTTGGGATGAAATGATTGGCTGAATTCATGAGAGTGAGGGGAGACAAGTCGAAAAAAGTGAAGGAGAATTATGAAAGCTGATCATATCTCATGACTACTCCTTGTCTATTGATACTAGCGTACATCATGAGTAACGAAAAGATGCGAACGACTATTATGGAAGCTCAGTCATAGCTCATACTCCAATAATTCAAAACGGTGCTCAGGCTCATCCACACTCAGTGAATAATAAATTCAAAAAGCTATGATTTTTTTAGTCATCCAAGATGCTCATGCATGCAAGGTGCGTGCAAAATTTCAGATTGTTTGGACCTCCAAGGAGCTCGTGTCAAAAACTAAATCGGCTCCAAATAGTGTTCAAAGTTTCTTGGACAACAGAAATTTGTTTTTTTGGCACGAGCTCCTCAGATTTCCAAATACCATGAATTTCTGCATGCCCGTTGCGCACATGAGCATCTTGGATGCTTAAAAATTTCAGACTTTTTATAAACATTTTGTAATTTTACTGTTCACACACGGGGTGCATAATAGCCTATATTGATAGTAAAACAATTGTGTTTGGGGTGGGGGGGGGGGGGGGGGGGGGGGGGTGAGACTCTGTTTTTTTTTTTTTGGTCGAGAGCTCTGTTGATCAACTAGAAACAAAGTGACAATCAATGAAGGCGAAGTCATGCTTAAAAATCAAACCATAATATATTCTGGAACTCCATGATAGGCTTATGTTTGTTTTACAAAACATGCATTGTATGTACTCATGGCGAAGTATTTTCTCGGTGAGAGGCGATGTTTACGTCGAAACGAGCCACATATGCTGGTTTCGGTATTTAGACTATGATCTTCAGTAGGCGTTATTTTCGTGCATGTGTTAGTGTGGTGGAGTGCTTTACGTTGTAGCCCGTGCATTGAAAAAAAATGACAAGCACAAATAGGAACGTATACAAAGATGATACAAATATCTCCCTCAGCATGTGATGCTACCGGTTCACACGCGTAGAGCGTATTTACTTGGATGTGATGGTATTCCTACCGCCATGACGACGTGCGGTGTGATGAAGCGCCTCTCGTGTTATTACGATTGGACAAGGCTAAAACAGGGTAAGGGACCCGTCACCCACGCAGTGCCTTCTGCGCCGGGGAATTCTCCTCTCGGGTGGGCTACCTAGTCATTGATCGAGAACACACAAGATTCAACAGAGGCAAGACAAGCACTTTCTTGGACCCCGGCCGCTTTGCTCTTGTCACGGCATCTCGTTTCCTTCGTTATCGGCCAAGGCTTTCACCGGCGACGCCGCCGTGTCGTGTCTCGCGTGCACGCGCTGTGGTTGTGGACGATGCGATGCGGACGCGGCTGGTCAAATTCGGATCAGCCCACTGTGTGGCCGGCGAGAGAATGCCGGCATTGCGTTGTGGCATGCCCTCGAGTCGTCGTGGCTGGTCGTCTCCAAGCTCTTGTGTAAAGAAAATGCGTCCACCCAGTGAGTAGTGTATTGATGGATGGGCTGTCAGATTTGGGGCATCTCGCGTCGGCGGGTAAAATCATCTGGGTCCGTCGCTTGCATCCATGGCCCACAAAGCGAACCAGACAAGAGTATATACTCCTATGTAAATCAAGTGAAAATCCTACACCTACGTAACGTCGGGATCGCTAAATCTCAGTTAATTGAGACTTGGACTTAACCAAGTCTCAGTTGATGCTTTATTCATGAGATCTTACATGAAGATTCGTGTAAATTTTTCTTTTAAACTCGTTCTTTCTTCTTTTTTACTAGCAAACGTGCCCGTGCATTGCAACGGGAGAAAATAAGTTTTACATGCTCCTAGCCCAACAAGTACGACTCAAGACCCATACATGTTAGCGTCCTCTATTTTAATATGGTGCTGCGGTGTGAAGTGTCGGAAGGTGGTCAATGTCAGGGCGATGATCAAGAGAATTGATCAGCATGGAAGAATAATATGGACAAATATCCAGACTTCAACCTATACAAACTTAGTAATATTTTTTTTCTCGTCCTTGGTACAAACTTAGTAAGTCATTTCACAACCATATGCATCTTTGATGAAAAAAATAGATGTGATTTAAAATATATGTTTTGGCCAGTATTAACTTATACATAAAAAGAAAAATCATTGTTATGGTAGATGGCCACACTGTAATACTATTGTAATCATCGAAAATATCATCCCAACAATAGTTTTCCTAGCTAGTCCTAGATAACAGAAAAATCATGCTAAACATGCTTAATCAGCTCCAAAACTACAATATTAACAAGCTTCGTGCATAAATAAAGGAGGGTGCACCTTTTATATATATTGTTTGTGATTGCCGGCTCATATCTGCGCCTATGCATGCATGCATGCATGCATCCAAGTGCTTGGCGATGATTCTGTTGGTTCACATCTACGCCGGTGTATATATGCACCCAATCTGAACAATCTATGTGTACTGGAAGGGTTGTGTGTAAATAACAGAGGTGGGACTATTTAGTAGGTAAACCAACCATTGTTTTAGACATAGCACTTGACAACTCAGCTGGCCATGACAATTAGTATCAATACAAAGGTCTTGAGTTCGACTTCACCCACCAGCAAATATTATTTTGCGTTGCCATGGGCCGGCTGCGTGGTCAGCATAAGTGGGCCGGCTTCGCGCAAAAATTGTGACGCATAAAATAAAAGTTGATCGCCGTAGGAAGCCTAAGATTAGTACCACCTCAGATATAGAAAATAATATAGGCAAAGTGGACCGACGACGGACGGACGAAAAACGGACGAAATTATGGTGGTAAGAAGCAATAGCCCTTTTATTAGTAGGTATAGATATGTTAGGCGACTTGACTGAGACTTGGTTAAGCTTTAATCGATTGAGAATTATTTTTTGACGGAACCTCGTGAGAGGGCGAGGAGCTCCCGCATTGCATTAAGAAGAAAAGAGTCGGTCCAGTTGGTAAGGGAAATCAGACCCAAAAACCATACATGACACGGTTAATTAAGAGAAACCGGCTAAGACCACACACACCCAACTAACACTCATTGTCCGAGCCAGATACAAGGGTATCTACGCCCAAGACCATCGACAACACAATATACCCAACCAAGTCAACCTCTACAACCTCAAGAACATGCCTGCAACCAGATGTGCACTCACGCCAAACCTTCTGAAAAATGAGATCAAACATTACCCTCCACCAAGGCATGAATTGCTCCTGGGCTGGGCGCTCCGCCCGTTCCATCCAGATCTGCCTCCCGCCGCCTCCCAGATCCACCGGCCACCTCCTCTCTAATCTTGTTTTCTTGGAAACTCCCCTCGCGTCTCTCCCCAGGGAGGCGCCAGGGGCACCCCACGCACCGCCAGCAACACCCCTACAACGCCGGGCCCCTCGCCGTCACTGCCGCTGGCCCTCATCGCGGTGGTGGCGGCTCCCCTCGCCACCGAAGGTGACTTGGGGTGGTGGAAGACGGAGTCCGCCGCTGGAGCTGCTAGGGCGGCGAGAGTCAGCGCGTCGCCGATCTGCGACCAGGGCGGCGACCCTGCGTCGGGGTGGTGGCTGAGACCTTCTCCGGCGGCGCCATGACCGGTGGCGAATGCAGGGCTGTGGCGGGTGGTGTTGGACGAAACCCAGATCTGATCTTGGTGCATCTCCCATGCCGCTTACCCTGTTCTTCTTCACTGCGTGGTAGGGCCAGATCAGGTGGAGGGTCGCCCCTGCGCTGTCGCCACCTATCCCACTGCTGGCCCATGGCCGCTGGTTAGGTTTGGTACTGCAGATCATGCAGGGTGCCGACCGGTGGTGTGGGGGCTACGGACTCGGCCTAAATAAAGGCGGCAGTCCTAGGGTTACTCAAGTGACAAGATGAATATCTGTCTGACGCCTGTCCTCCTTGATCTGGCCAGAATGTAGGGTTCCGGAAGTCTCCGCCGGCAAACTCCCATGGGCGCATTATGCCTGGAGATTGCTGGATTGGGTGGGATTCGGTCGTGCCCAGTTGTTTTCCGTTCAGGAGGAAGCGGTGCGAAGCTCTGCTATCTGTTGCCATCATGGGATATGTTTAGTTCCATGGTGAAGTCAGAGGCGGAGAATGTCAAGGAAGCAGAGATCGGAGGACTAGTACTGGTGATTGGAGCCTTTGTGGCATAGCAGCAGTATATAAGTGGGGACGACAGGACAAGTGAAGTTCAAAGTCTTACCTCTCAGGGTGAAAATTCAAGGTCTGGCCTTAATTGGTTATGCCTGGCAATGGCCTTGTTGAAGGCATTGTTTTGAGAGCGGGGACTATCTTCAGGGTGCAAAATTCCAAGATCTATGATCAGGCGACGACGGCACTTGTGCACTGTTTCCTTCTTTGAGGCATTGCTTTTGAATAACTTGGACTTCAGGTGCTGTTTTGGTGGTGGTCGTACTGCTGCTACAAGGACTGGAACTCCATAGGGCTTTTCTTTTTCTTTAGCTTCTTCTTTTTATTGGTTGTGTGCATCCATAATGCCATTAGGGTATTGCGTTGTTGCAGAAACTGGGTGTAATTGGTATCTTCGCGATATTAATATATTTCCTTTATCAAAAAAGGCATGAATTGCCTGGATCGCCGTCGGTGACTTTCTTAAACATCCACAGATAAGACCTCATTTTCTCTTGCACATTCTCCTCGGTGACTTTCTTAGATGTCATTCCCTTCGGTAGATCCCCATAAGCCTCTGCCAACCTATATTCAGCACACTTGGCTGTCGGAATGTTGCAACTTTAGTTCTTCTTATCCAAACGTCCGCTATGCCTCTCGAAACAAGTAGATGACCCTCAATCTGCACATTAATCGGTGCTTCGAGCTGTTGGGGAACGTACAATTTCAAAAAAATTCCTACGCTCACGCAAGATCTATTTAGGAGATGCATAGCAACGAGAGGGGGAGAGTGTGTCCACGTACCCTCGTAGACCGAAAGAGGAAGCGTTAGGTTAACGCGGTTGATGTAGTCGAACGTCTTCACGATCCAACCGATCCAAGTGCCGAACGTACGGCACCTCCGTGTTCAGCACACGTTCAGCTCGATGACGTCCCTCGAACTCTTGATCGAGTAGAGGGTCGAGGGAGAGTTCCGTCAGCACGACGGCGTGGCGACGGTGTTGGTGATGTGATCCGCGCAGGGCTTCGCCTAAGCACTACGACGCTATGACTGGAGGAGTAAACTGTGGAGGGGGGCACCGCACACGGCTAAGAGAACAATTGATGTGCCTTTGGGGTGCCCCCTGCCCACGTATATAAAGGAGGGGGGAGAGAGGCCGGCGGCCAGGAGGGGCGCGCCATGGGGGGAGTCCTACTTGGACTCCTAGTCCAAGTAGGATTCGCCCCCCCCCCCCCCCCCCCCCGCCCCCCTTTTCCTTTCTTCCACCGGAGGGAAAAGGAAGGAGAGGGAGAGGGAAAGGGAAGGGGGGCGCCGCCCCCTCCTCCTTGTCCTATTCGGACTCCCTAGGAGGGAGGCGCGCGGCCACCCCCGCGGGCTTCCCTCTCTCTCCCTTTAGGCCCATGTTGGCCCAACACTTCCCCGGGGGGTTCCGGTAACCCCTCGGTACTCCGGTAAAATACCCAAATCACTCGGAACCATTCCGATGTCCGAATACAACCTTTCAATATATGAATCTTTACCTCTCGACCATTTCGAGACTCCTCGTCATGTCCGTGATCTCATCCGGGACTCCGAACAAACTTCGGTCACCAAAACACACAACTCATAATACAAATCGTCATCGAACATTAAGCGTGCGGACCCTACGGGTTCGAGAACTATGTAGACATGACCGAGACACATCTCCGGTCAATAACCAATAGCGGAACCTGGATGCTCATATTGGCTCCTACATATTCTACGAAGATCTTTATCGGTCAAACCGCATAACAACATACGTCATTCCCGTTGTCATTGGTATGTTACTTGCCCGAGATTCGATCGTCGGTATCATCATACCTAGTTCAATCTCGTTACCGGCAAGTCTCTTTACTCATTCCGTAATGCATCATCCCGTAACTAACTCATTAGTCACATTGCTTGCAAGGCTTATAGTGATGTGCATTACCGAGAGGGCCCAGAGATACCTCTTCGATACACGGAGTGACAAATCCTAATCTTGATCTATGCCAACCCAACAAACACCTTCGGAGACACCTGTAGAGCAACTTTATAATCAACCAGTTACGTTGTGACGTTTGATAGCATACAAAGTGATCCTCCGGTATTCGGGAGTTGCATAATCTCATAGTCAGAGCAACATGTATAAGTCATGAAGAAAGCAACAGCAATATAACTAAACGATCAATATGCTATGCTAACGGATGGGTCTTGTCCATCACATCATTCTCTAATGATGTGATCCTGTTCATCAAATGACAACACATGTCTATGGTCAGGAAACATAACCATCTTTGATAAACAAGCTAGTCAAGTAGAGGCATACTAGGGACATTCTGTTTGTCTATGTATTCACACATGTACTAAGTTTCCGGTTAATACAATTCTAGCATGAATAATAAACATTTATCATGATATAAGGTAATATAAATAACAACTTTATTATTGCCTCTAGGGCATATTTCCTTCACGAGCAAGGATTGCGGCACTGTGCAACTGAAGCTACTTAGGAACTCACCAAGCAAAGTGGTTGAAGCCGGACCTTGATTCAGGCTAATGTCACCAAGTAGCTCCTCGAACCTAGAGACATTATATGGATATTGCCCACTGAAGCAAGAATAACTAGAGAGGCAACCAAGGAAGGCACCTCTCCAACCAAGCCTACGGGCAAAAGCCGCCTCAATCGGCTCCATGTCTTCGCTCGCTGTGACTATCTCATCAATCTTATGTTGCTCCTCCTCACCTTGAATCACTGTCTCATGCATGACTACATGCGAAGAAGAAAGATCATCTGCAGACAATGCCACAGTAGCCCGTACCTCAAACAAGCAACCAGCCACACCAACCTCACTGACATCCTTACCACCGGTAACAACAAGAGCACCGGTTCCTCATGTTCGCACCAGGGAGGAGGCGGATCCATCTGCGCTAAGGATGAGAAAGTTCCCCCACCATTCCCTTTAGCCGGTGAAGAACCAACTCTGTCATTGAAAGCCTCCAACCGCTCAATGAGGTCCGACGCCTGACTTGCCCAATCCTACAGAGCGACCGCCATGTCACGAAGGGGCTGAATGACCTCCTCCAAACGAGCGGCAGCCATGTCTTGCAACTCGGTGCTGAGCGCCTCGGTCTGTGCTGCAAAGAGGAGTTGCAGCAGCCCCAATTCAGCAGCAATGGACGACTTGACCAGGTCGGCCATCCCCGACTAGGGGGCGCCTGAGTTGCTACAAGGCGCCTCCTGAACGAGCACAGCCAGAGAGGCAGCAACGAAGGCGCACAGATGTTGCCGCAGATGTGGCGGAGGCGCTTGGCAGGATGGCACGTCCGGCGGTCGACGTGGAGAGGCCGCAGGCGAGTAGGAACGGTGGATTGGAACTTGACCGGCTGGCAGGCGCATCAAGCACTCCCACTCGCGGTGGCCAGAGATGCCACAACCCAGGCACCTTATAGGGTCGCGGCAGTCAGCGACGATGTGCTCCAGCGCCAGGCAATGGAAGATGAGGCCATACGTTCTTCTCCTAAAGGCGCGGGAGAGACCGGCCCCCTTCTTGGGAGGTGGAGCAGGCGCCTTCTCCATCCGCGAACGACGATGTCCCCCAACCTCCACCCATGGCTGCTCAAAAGACACCACAGGTGCGTCGGCGACCAGCTTTGGCGTAAAGTTCACCGGAAGGTGAGCTGGCAGAGGTGGCAGGAGAAGCTTAGAGCACCCCACGGAGCAAGGGACGGGAGTCTCAAGCCCCATGGGGCAAGAGACAGGAGCCCCATCCCCTCCCACGGCGGGGATGCGTGAGAGATTTGGGTCTGGATCGGGATCGAGAGTGGAGCAGGGAACAGGAGGTGGATGGATCATGGTGGCAGGAGGTCGCTAGGGAGTGGAGAGGGGGGTTGAGGAAGCTAAGAGACAAGGAGGAGCTCTAGGGGATGGAGGTACGCATCAGTGGCGGCAGTGGCGGCGGCGGCGACACCCACGTCGCGGGAGCTAACTCTCATCTCTTGGGGTCCAATTCTCAATCGACTGAGATTAAGCCACACACTTCCAACTAATTCACTCATACTCTGAATTTCAGTGGGGTGAGCCCGTTCTACCCTCTAACCCCAATCACAACCCTTCAGTTGATTTACGTAAAAACTTCTAGGAAAATGTACGTAAGTCTAGCATTGCTCATGTGGCGCACACGACCATCCCGTCTGAGTCTCTCACGCACCCGCGCCTTCTTAAACCCCACACCACATCAGACCAGCGCAGTGACGCGAGCGAGCGAGCTGAGAGAGTGCTGACGAGCAAAAATGGCAGCCTCTTAGTGGTCGCTCCCCGTGGTCGTCCCGGCGCTGCTCCTCCTCCTCGTCGCGGCGTTTGCGCCAGCAACAGCAGCGAGCCCCTCCAAGCGCCCCACCCGCCAACCTCCTCCTTTCCCAGGAGCAGGACTCGCTCCCCTGCAGCAGCAGCAGCAGCAGCAGCGCTCGGGCCGCAGGTACGCCGCCGCCGCCGTCTCGGCCACAGCGGCGGACAACGGCACGGCGAAGCTGTTCACGGCGCACTACTTCTCGCAAGAGCTAGACCACTTCACCTTCACGCCCAACTCCTCTCGCGTCTTCTCCCAGAAGTACCTCCTCAACGACACCTTCTGGCGGAGGAAACCCACTGCCGGCCCGCTGTTCGTGTACACGGGCAACGAGGGCGAAATCGAGTGGTTCGCCACCAACACCGGCTTCATGTTCGACATCGCGCCCGAGTTCGGCGCCCTCCTCGTCTTCATCGAGGTACCCTTTCTGCCACATATATCCTCCGCTATGGCTGTCATCGTCCAAAATTTACTTGTCCTATTGATTTCTAGACAAGACACCATTTAGTAGCAATCACTTTTTAAAGCAGTTTGTTTGTCCAACTAATCAGTAAGAGCAATCACTTTCATGTTCAACTTGTCTGAAATTTGCCAGCATCGGTTCTACGGGGAGTCGATGCCGTTCGGGGACGATTCATACAGGTCGGCCGATACGCTGGGCTACCTGACGTCCACGCAGGCGCTCGCCGATTTCGCTGTCCTCATCACCAGCCTCAAGCAGAACCTCTCCGTCGTCGACGCACCCGTCGTCGTCTTCGGCGGCTCCTATGGCGGCAGTAAGTCCATCACCAGCGTGCCTCTGTGTATTAAATCTATGCGGGCGACGTGAGGGCGGAAAATTTCTTCATTTCTTTTTGGATAGAAAATTAGGATGAGCTAATCTACACTAGTAATGTTGTAAGTGAATCTTTCAAAAATAAATAAATAATTTTATGGCTGTTGTTTCTAGTGCTGGCATCATGGTTCAGGCTCAAGTATCCCCATGTTGTCATGGGAGCGGTGGCATCCTATGCACCGATCCTGCAGTTCGACGACATCACCCCGTGGTCTAGCTTCGACGACACCGTCTCGCAGGATTTCAAGGTAATAATGGGAATTAACCACTACTAGCGCCCACACACACGCGCGCGCGCGCGCACACACACACATATATATATAATCATCGTGCTTTCTGGATGGATGGCCCAGTGTCACTGGTCAAATTATTGGTCTTGAGAACGCATGGCAGATCAACATGCACCTGCGTCTGTCTGCTCTGGATACTGAATTTCACTTGTTGTCACTGTGCCGGCTCTTAATTTGAGTTTTTTTAGTTAAATCATATTAGTATTGAATTTCAATTGTTGTCGTGTTATCAGTACCCTAGAGGCACCTTAGTGGTTTCCACTTTCC
Source organism: Thinopyrum elongatum (assembly GCA_011799875.1). Taxonomy (NCBI): domain Eukaryota; kingdom Viridiplantae; phylum Streptophyta; class Magnoliopsida; order Poales; family Poaceae; genus Thinopyrum; species Thinopyrum elongatum. The sequence goes on from CM022303.1 coordinate 665,111,707, forward strand.
AGTTGTGAATTAACAGATGTGTCTGATTAGAATCTTTCAAGAAAATAATACATAGAATTTAAGTGCGTGACTAAAATGGATAATGAAGTAATGACTCAGTTTTTCATTATCTTGATTGCGATGCTCAACCGCACAAAAGAGCTATCCTATGAATAAGCAATTGCATATACAAATTGATGTATTTTGTTCATCATTAATGCCTGATGACAAGAAATAACAAGGGAAGGGAAATGATGAGTCACTTTGTAGTGACATCTTGTCTGATTCATGCTTGATTAGTAGCTGTCCCAAGTCAAGTTTCCAAAAAGATAAATGTTTTTAATCAGCTGATTGTATGTTTGTAACAACCAACTAATTTTGCAGTCTGAGAGCCTTAATTGCTTCAGTGTCATCAAGGCGGTCTGGGATGTGCTAGATGACAGGGGATCCAACCACACAGGCCTCTTGGAGCTCAGCAAAACCTTCAGGGCCTGCAAGTAAGCGTGGCCAGCCTATTCTCAATCATATCACACAAGGAGATTCTTTCCTTTTTTTTCCTTTACTAAGGTGTGGCTAGATCTCAGTCGACTGAGATTTAACCAAGTCTCAATCAAGTGCCAAAACTTATAGAAAGAAAGAAGAAAAAAAATCCAAAATATAATTTTGCACGGATCCCTACATATGATCTTACCAATATAGCATCGACTGAGACTTGGTTAAGTCTCAATCGACTGAGATTTAACAATCCCATTAGTGAAAACTGCCGGGGACTGGTCGAAAAATGAGAACTGCTGGGGAGAAAAACATGGGAAACCTTACAGGCAGGAAATACTTGAAAATGGATTACTGGCAGGCTTAGAGAATGTACATTAAGGCCAACGGATGGATTTGCTACTGACACAGACACTCAGCTCAACTGCATACATGAAAACCTGGTCTTGACAAGATTGCCCGAGTGGTGAACAAATGAAGAGCGCCGTATTTGAACGAATCGATGATGACTCATGTTCATGACGTTGTGTTATCCCTTGGATTTTAGGACCGTACAGTCCGCTGATTCGCTGGGCAACTGGCTGGGGATAGCATTCACCTACACAGCCATGGTGGACTATCCAACCCCAGCCAATTTCATGATGAATCTACCTGCTTACCCTGTGAAGGAGGTTAGCCACTTCTAGCCTAATTTACAACCCTTACTCTCGCCCGCATTACTAAATCAAACGAAGGAGCAGACAAACATGAGTTTCCAACGACCTATTTTTATTCTTTTCTGCTCAGCATGTAATTCTCCTAACATTTCTACAGATGTGCAAGATCATTGATTCTTTTCCCGCGGGAGCAGACGTCATCGACAAAGCTTTCGCCGCGGCGAGCCTGTACTACAATTACACAGGCGACCAGAAGTGCTTCCAGGTGGAAGGTGATGATGACCCTCATGGCCTCAACGGCTGGGGATGGCAGGTAGAAGCCTTAATCACATACATATGATGTGGTGTACTGGTAACACATGATGCCTGAGATGATCATATATGTGTTTTCTTAAACAAACTCTTTTGCAGTACTGCACAGAGATGGTCATGCCGATGACGGTGTCGAACGAGAGCATGTTCCCACCGGCCAGCTTCAGTTACGAGAAGACGTCCGAGGACTGCCTCCTGTACTACGGAGTTCGTCCGAGGATGCACTGGATCACTACTGAATATGGTGGCCATGTAAGTTTTTGTTTCAGATTTTCAGTGTTTAATAAGAACCGTCAGTAGCAACATGTTTTGGGGTTGCATGTGCTTATCTGGTACTGCATTGCACAACCCACTGCAGAAAATTGACAAGGTTCTCAAGAGGTTTGCGAGCAACATCATCTTCTTTAACGGGATGCGAGACCCCTGGAGTCGAGGCGGGTAGGAGCAAAAGATTTCACCATCTGAGTTATTCGTGACAATAGTTTCAACCATTCAGGTAACAATTTTACCACAGTAAAACATACTAATAGCCTTCCTTCCGAACCGCTATCAGGGTGCTCAAGAACATATCATCCAGCATCATTGCTCTTGTCACTGAGAAAGGTAAACATGAAGTTGCCGAAAATATGCAAGTTCAAAAGTATTCTGAACTTATTTACGCATGGCTACTTCTTGTGCTGGCGATGTGGACTTCAGATCTGCAACCAAGGATGATCCAGACTGGGTTGTAGAACAAAGGAGACAGGAAGTTCAGATCATACATGGATGGATAGATCAGTATAACAAGGACATTGCAGAGATGTAGCAGTAAGAAGGGGCCATTGATTTTCACAGTTGAGGAAAATAAATATGTGGTTACATGCAAAAATATAAGGATTTGCCTTTATTTTACAGGCATTAGGTACAAAAATTAAAATAACATATTAGTCCAAACGCAAATTATATAATTTATCACTCGACACCAGAAATTCTAAAACTTAAGCAGTCATACGCGAATCATGAATGTAAAGCTTCTTTTTTGCTTTGAAACTGTTGCCATGAATATTGAACTTGGTGGCATACTTGTATTTGTCCCCACAGAAAATTTAATTGCACAGTTTTGACATACGCGCTGTCTATGATGCGTGGGTCCAAACCCACAATCATACACAGGGGCCATGTGTTTTACATTGCAGGGGTATCCCGTTGAAAGAAGCAAACATTGCACATCATAGGACCTTTTGTTCTTCGCAATAAAAATAATATTTTTATGATTCATCTTAGAATAATCTGAGGTCACCGTTGATCCACCGAGGACCAAGCAAACAAACAAGGCACCACTCCGAGATTTGTTAACGAGGTTCACCAACATGGCTACATCCCCAGGGCATGACTACGGGCGCTCCTCCCCGTGACACCATCACAATATCGCACACCAGCCACCCGGGCGCCAGCTCACGCTGCCGGCTCCCCTTGCGTGCCTGTGCTATTATGTTGGCATTGGTTACATCATGCGTCTACCCTCACAATATATAGGAGTCCTTGGATACAAGTGTCCTACTAGGACATAACTCATACCTTATGTAAGCACAATACAACTCAGAGCTCAACTGCAACCTACCTTATACACTATATTCGACGCAGTTCCTACAATTCCAAAAAAAAAACCACCAATTTAAAAAGGAGTGTTGCTATGCATATGACATTATGCGTCTGATTCTCTGCACTGTGTTCTACGTTTTAGAGGAGCCTAGGACGAAGTCGACCACATGGATTTGCAAGGCAATATATATATGTATGAGTACATAGACACATATACATACATGTGTCTACTTTCACATGTAAAGTATATTAATAGTTATCTTCCAACCGCACAATCTTACTTTGAGACGTCTAATAATGATATTAGTGGAGCAATGTCATATAATGACAAGAAGATTAAAAGACTAACAAAATTAACTTTTATGATTATCTCAAATAAGAAAAAAGAAATCCAATGACTGTCCCCATCGACAGTAATGCTTCACTTCAGGAAAAAAAAACTTATTTAAAGCACTTTTTTGTGATTCAAAATTGAACCACTCACTTCCCTTTTTTTCTTTTTGTGTGCAACCAGCATTCTCACATACAAAATTATGACGGAATGTACAGTCAGAATTTCAGAAATTAGAACCCTAAAGAGGACTAAAAGAGATGAGGATAGATGGATCATGAACGCACCTTGTGGAGGGCCGAAAGGTAGACGTGGTGTGCGGAGACAGGATAACCATGGCTTAGGAGACACGGGCAATTGATGCCCGTGCCCAACGGTAGTCGTCAACGACTAAAGCAAGCAGAGCAGTCAGACAGAGGGACCAGGGATCAGCGAGAGCAAATGACCACAACGTTTGCTTTCCTCCGCTGCTGGCGCCAACTCCTATTCGGCGCTCGTAGCGCCAGTTACAGTGTTTTTTGCTAGATTTTATGTCGGCCAGCCCATTAATAGCTACTCGAGAGTCGTTTTGGTCGCTGCTTTTGGGAAACTTCTGGAAGCATCCGGTAGGTTTTTTATTTTTTCGTATTTTGGTTTTCTGGGTCATTTTTATTTTTTTCCTTTTCTTTTTATTTGCATTTCTGTATTATACCTTTTTTTCTTTTCTTTTCTTTTTATTTTTTTAAGTACGCGAGCTTTTTTCAAATACATGAACATTTTTCCAAAATCATGTACCTTTTTTTTACAATACATGATGTTTTTTCAAATTAGTTAAATTTTTTCAAATCCGCAATCTTTTCTCAAATGCATGAATATATTCCTCCAAAAACCTTTTCCAAACTTAGGAATTTTTTTTTTCAGAATTCGCTCACTTTTTCCAATTCATGAAGTTTTTTTAAATGCACAATTTTTCAAAATCGATGAAAATTTTCAAATCCATGAACTTTTTTGAGTTCGTGAACATTTTTCAAATCCGTGAATATTTTTTAATCCCGCAAACATTTTTTCCACCCTTGTATTTTTTCGAGTTCATGAACTTTTTTCAAATCCACGAACTTCCTTTGAACTCCCGAACTTTTTTGAGTTCATGATCTATTTTTGAAACCATGAGTTTTTTTGAAATTCCTGTTTGAAAAAACTCAGGTTTTCCTAACAAGTCAACGGTCAACCGGTCAGCGATGGACCGCTCAACCGCAGCTAGCGAACTGGTAAAACCGTCACGTCCTGAGCGAGTGCTCGCCTCCTTTGCATGGGCCGTCCCACGAGGGGGTGTGCGTGAGCGCTGGCTACCCTCCCTAACTCTTAAGGTGCTTGTGAGGTGGCCTTGATGCCGGTAGCATTGGCGGTACATACGTAACTCTCATTTCCCGACCAAATAATCATGGCCCAATTCCTCCTGCTTTTTCTTTTTTAATTTCTTACCATGTTGAGCCAATGTCTTTTCTCGAATACACATAGCATGTGTATCATATAATAAAGGAGAAGAAAAGGGGTACAAGAGCCCTTCACCGAGGGTGTTACAACTGTTTCACCCAACCACGTCCACACTAGCTGTCCTGCTCTCACGTCTCGTTGGCTACCCACACATGCATCCGCCAAAAAAATTGCTCTAAGTCATCCTTGAGCAGACCTGCCATCTGCCACGCCCGGCCTTCACTCACAATCCTACCCATAACCTTCCCTAGAAATTTAGACTCTCCATAAAAAACAACGCCATTACGATGCTTTCACAACTCCCAGAGTCCTAGTGTTAGGATGGCACGATTTTTTATTTTTTTTGTAATCCCTCCATTGTCTTGCTCAAGATCCATGTCGGCAGCTCGTCCTCCACAGTTGGCGTCCACTTCGGCTTGCCTATTGCCGTGCACACTAGCGCCCAAATAGTTCTCGAGAAAACGCATTGTAGAATGATGTGCTTCATTGCTTCATCCTCTTGATTCCAGAGTGGGCAAGAATCCTGGTGCGGCAGTCCCCTTCTGGTCAATCTATCAGATGTCCAACACCTGTTCTGTGCAGCTAGCCACACACAAAAAAAAAAAAAAACAACGCTGCAATGGCGCCTGAGATTTCCAGGTAAATTATGTCATGGGTCCAACATGGCAGCCCACAAATTTTGCCGTGTAAGCCGAACGAGCAGTGAAGCTTCCTTGTGCTTCCCATGACCACGTTACAACATCTGGCACCCTTTCTTGTAGTTGCACTCCTGCAATTCTTGGCCACAACGGTACATACTCAAGTAGTGTGTCAGAGGTCTATGTTAGGGCCAATGTCGGCCACACATGCTCCGTTGTCCACAACCGAGCACACTCTCAATTCTGAACAAACTCGTTTTGAAATCCTGGCATAGACACACGGAGCTATTTCCTCGATTCGGTAGCCGTCTATCCATCGGTTTTCCCAAACAGTGTGTTCCTTCCGTCCCCAAGAGATATACTCCCTCCGTTCGGAATTACTTGTCTCGGAAATGAATGTATCTAGAACTAAAATACGTCTAGATAAATCCATTTCTGCGACAAGTAATTCCGAACGGAGGGAGTACCATATACGTGTCGCTGCTTGACACAACTGCACTGATTCTTCCGGGACTATGATACTGAACTTGTTACATGGTTTTGCATCGTCCACTCGTCGAAGCAAGGGCCACCTAGCCTGCATGGCGATATTTATCCATCGCATGTCCGAGATCCCAAGACCACCAGCCTACTTGGGCACACATATGGCAGCCCAAGCAACAACACAATTTCCATCATTGGCCTCGGCCTTGCCGCACCATAAGAATTCTCGTAGGATCTTGTTGAGCACATCAATGGTTTTGATAGGAAGTGCAAGCGCCATCATAGCATGCAACGACACTGCACACATGACTGGTTGTATAAGGAGCAGCCTCCCACTCTTGGGTAAGCAGGGGCGGGGCCCAGGATTTGAAGCTTGTGTATTCAAAATTTCAAAGGTTATTTAAAAAAAAAGCCTAAAGCCTTGTTTTTAGTGCCTATTATTGATTATGGCACCATATTGCACTAATTGTATAAAACATTGGAAGATATAGCATAATATAATACTAAATCATAACAATTGATCATAACTTGGGCCTGAAAATTAAAACCACTCAAGTTTTAGAGTACTATTTTTTACTTATTCCCCAAAGAAGTATATTTTTTTTTTCAAGTAATGCTCATTGTCACAAGTTGTCGCAAAATCACATCACAAATTGTAAATAACATTAATATATATTATACTACTTAGTAACCCTAAGAAATTATCATGTTTTTAACAATTCATCCTGGTGAATCACTACAAACAAGTCTCTAATTTCAATAGGAGTATCATATGTTGTACCGAAATAGGAGTCCCAAATCTCAAACAAGTCAAAACAGTACATATGTACGCAATGTAATCCTAAACCAAAATAGAAGGTCAATTAGTCAGATAACTCACCCTCGTATATAGTTGTACTAAAGAAAACCACGCAGGACGTCGTTCTCTCGGACACTCGGGCACCGGACGCCTGCGTTCTGCGGCAGCGCCGCTGCCCCCCACGCGCCTCCGCCTGCCACAGCCGCCGTACACCCCTTCCGCGTGATCGACCCTACATCGAGTCTACCGCCGCGTGCGATATTGGAATTTGGGGGAGGGGCGACGGGCCGGCGCCGGCGCCGGTTCCCTGCGTTTGCGTGTGATCGATCGCTTCTGCTGTCTTCGTGCAAGCAATCAGGCCATAATGGCCGGGCTACAGCTAACTATTGTTGTATTGGGCTTGGACAAGCAGATATAATGGGCTGTTAGCCCATGTGGCGTGGGGAGGGAGAAAACTGGCGGTGGGATGCCCTTTTATTGGGCTGAATGCGTGGAGAACATCAGATTTGCTGTTTTAGCTCAAAAATAATAATCAGATTTGCTGTTTTTTCCTACACATATACGTACTATACTGTACATATACATGGTCTTTTTAACAAAAATATTGAGTATTCAACTGAATACCCATGAATTGAAGTGGGCCCGCCCCTGTGGGTAAGGATGGTGCGCACCAATTGGGCAGGCAGGCTGCGATCTGGTCCAATAGCCCTTGCAGCTGGGCTGCCGTATGTCGTCGGATGCTTAGAGGAAGCCCTAGGTACTTTGTTGGAAACCTTCCTAGTGAGCAACCAAGGATTGCGCCGACTACCAGCATTTTTGATCCTCTGTGCACCGTTATCGGTAGGGCTGCACTCTTGCGCATGTTTGATTGTAGGATCAAGGCCCCAACGAACACAACCAGTATCAACGAGCATGTCCTCAAGTCAATCGTTGCGAGCTTTAGAAAAATCATCATGTCGTCTGCAAATATGGGCGGCCTTTGTGTCTAACTAGAAGGAGACAGAGGTGATAGAAGGCCAAGTGTGGATGCCCAAAGAAATAGGCATTGCAGTGGCTCATTTAGCATGATCCTCGTTGAAGATGTTGTAAGGAGTCCACAAATCCAATTAATCAACCTTTGACCGAAGCCCATACTTAACATCACCTCAACTAGGAACGATCATTGGAACAAATCAAAAGCTTTCAAAATATACAGCTTTAGTGAAACCGTAGGGTCTTTGAGAGCATGCATGCAAACGTCGAGCCGTGCACTATACAAGCATGAAATTGTCATGAAGATAGCGGCCATGCACAAAAGCACTTTGAGGCCTTCCCAGCAGATTTGGATGGTCCTTCGCGAGTCTAGACGCTAGGACCTTGTCAAAGATTTTGATTGCGCCATGAACAAGACTCACCAGCCTGAAATCACGCAACTCCTCTGCCCCATCCACCTTCGGAAGCAATGACACTAAGGCCTTGTTACGGCTGGCATTCCGCGCATATCACCATGGTAAAGGTAAAAAGAGTCTATAGCTCTCATTAAATCCTCCTTAATTATAATCCAGCAGCAAGCATACAATCTGCCCATGAAACCGTCTGGCCCTTGGTGCCTTATCGGGCGGCATTGATTTGATTACCTTTTCCACTTCTTCAACGATGAAAGGCCTCTTTAAGTGTCATAGGTATGGTAACATAGTGATATTTATTTATTACTTTGTAGAGTGATTTCTTGTTGAAGAACGCTATGTGAGAGTAACATATTATGTTACCTTATTTGTCTTTCTTCTCTTTAATTATTCGTCACATCATTTATTTATTTATTGCTTATGTGGCATGCATGTTACTACTTATATTACTCCCACTATGATTAGTGTAAGAAATCATTTGTGGTACATTCCGTAGAAAATCTAGCGCCCACTCGAACATAAATATTCCTTCAGTACAGATCTGATATTTATCTGTGTTGCATCTATCGATTATGACACAAATATGGTCACAAAATGTTTTATTAATGTGCAGTATGGTCATTTGTACAAATGAGAGCTATATATATTGGCATTTATCTAGTCAAGTCGTGAATCTTTGTTCATCCGTCTATGCTTTTGTTTTAGGGAAAACAGTCTATGGCTTGTCTTTTGCAGAACCTTTTGACAGGCCGAATGATGGGCACGAATCATAGCCCTATCAGCCTGCATCGAGTGCAGATTCCCGCACTGGGTATGTGTCCTGCTGGATTCTGCACGGAAAATGTAAGATTTCCTTTCCATTTTAATGTAGTAGCCGACTCATTGCTCCTCCGTGTAGTCTTGCCTACGCTGGTTCAGTGCGGGTGTGCTCGTTCGTTGCGGGACATGATGAGGTGCGAGTAGAATGCATGGGGTGATGACTGATGAGGAAATACTGTGCAACTGTTGCAACTTGGATCTTGGGATGAAATAATTGGCTGAACTCATGATAGTCTGGGGAGACAAGTCGAAAAAAGTGAAGGACAAATATGAAAGCTCATCATATCTCATGACTACTCCTTGTGTATTGATAGTGGCGTGGATCGTGAGTACAGAAAAGATAGGAAAAACTATTATGCAAGCTCAGTCATAGCTCATACTCCGATAATTCAAAATGGTGTCCAGACTCATCTACACTCGGTGAACAATAAATTAAAAAAATCTGAATTTTTTAGTCATCCAAGATGCTCATGCATGCAAGGTGCTTACAAAATTTCAGATTGTCTGGACATATGAGGAGCTCGTGCCAAAAAAATATCGGATCCAAATAGTGTTCAAGGTTTCTCGGACACTCTTTTTTTTTTGCAAGAGCTCCTCAGATATCCAAACACCACGAATTTCTGCACACATGAGCATCTTGGACGCCTAAAAGTTTCAGATTTTTGGGAAAAAATTCAAACATCTACTGTTCACGCATGGGCGTAGATGAGAAAATTATGGGTGGGTTGGGGGGGGGGGGGGGGTGGAGAGCTTTGTTGATCAACCAGAAACGAAGTGACAATTATTGAAGATGAAGTCATGCTAAAAAATCTAACCATAATATATTTTGCAATGCCATGATAAGCTTACGTTTGTTTTACTCCCTCCGTTCCTAAGTATAAGTCTTTTTAGAGTTTGCAATATAGACTAAATACAGATGTATATAGACTTAGTTTAGAGTGTAGATTCACTCATTTTGCTCCGTATGTAGTCTATATTGGAATCGCTGAAAAGACTTATATTTAGGAACCGATGGAGTACAAAACATGCATTGTGTGTACTCATGGCAAAATATTTTTTCAATGAGGGGCGATGTTTTCGTCGAAACGAGCCTCAGGTGCTGGTTTCGGTATTCTTGAAGTTCTGAGACTATGGTCTTCAGTAGGCGTTATTTATGTGCATGTGTTAGTGTGGTGGTGTGTTTTACGTTGTAGTACCCCGTGCATTGAGAAAAATGCAAGCATGCATAGGAACACATACAAAGATGATATGAATATTTCCTTCAATATGTGATGCTACCGGTTCACACACGTAGAGCATATTTACTTGGATGTGATGGTATTCCTACCGCCATGACGTGCGGTGTGATGGGGCGCCTCTGGTGTTATTACGATTGAACAAGGCAAAAACAGGGCAAGGGACCCATCACCCGCGCAGTGCCTTCTGCGCCGGGGCATTCTCCTCTCGGATGGGCTACCTGGCTAGTCATTCACTACCGGCATCGACCCCTAGCCGTCGGCACAGCCCTGAAAACCCGTCGGGATAGGCCTATGCCGACGGGGCCGTCGGCATAATATACGTCGGCGTAGCCCGGAAGCCCGTCGGCATAGGTCCTATGCCGACGGTGTCCGTACATCTATGCCGACGGCCCGGGCCGTCGGCAACGTTCCCGCCTAACGGCGACCGCCGTCAAACGGCAACCAAGGGCTGCTCGCCACGTGGCAGGGCTATGCCTACGGCCTGGCCGTCGGCATAGTTTCAAACTATGCCGACGGCCAGGCCGTAGGCATAGCCCTGCCACGTGGCGAGCAGCCCTTGCTCGTGGGACAGGGCTATGCCTACGGCCTAGCCGTCGGCATAGTTTGAAACTATGCCGACGGCTAGGCCGTAGGCATAGCCCTGCCACGTGTCAGCAGCTGGGCTCTCATGGGGCAGGGCTATGCCTACGGCCTAGCCGTCGGCATAGTTTGAAACTATGCCGACGGCTAGGCCGTAGGCATATCTGCCACGTGTCAGCAACTGGGTGCTCAGGCCAGGGCTATGCCTACGGTTAGGCCGTCGGCATAGATATTATTTGATTTTTTTTCTTTTTCCTGTTTGTTTTCATATCAATTCAATTCAAATATACAGCAGATATATATGATGGAAATACACATATAGAACACATCTAAGTATCATCCGGCACCGTCACAACAATATATGCATAAGCATCATCACAATCAACATAAATATAAGCATAAGCATATAAAGAAGCACGCAAGTCATCTAAAGGACCATCAAAGACCACAAGTTTATCATCATCATCACCACACACAAGTCATCTAAAAGACATAAGCATAAGCACACAAGTAACCAAAAGTCTTAAGCGGCAGGATGTCGAGCACTGCGGAGGTCGTCACCGCCAAGACCGCTGAAGCCTAGGTCGTCACAGGCAGCGCTACCGCCAAGACTGCCTTCACCTCCGCCTTTGTGGATCGGAGTGGTCGGGCTCCGTGACTCGGGAGTGCTGCGAAGACCACCGCCAACGGTTGATCCACCGGTTCCCTGGATGTTGAAAAGACATATTAACGGGATATATGACTATGTTGAAAGGCATGATATGCTTTGGGTGAATAGTTTAGGGATGTACATACCGGCGAGGGGCCATCGTGCTGCTGTGCCACAAACTCCTCAAAGGTAAGCAGCGTTGGTTGTGTTGGAGGAGGTGGTGCTGCTTGCAATTGAGGAACACGTCCGGCCGCCATCTCCTCAAGAGCGTGTTGTATCCTGGCATTGTTCTGCTCATGGTGTGCATGAAGTCTCGTGTGCCACGCCATGGTCTCCTGGCGTGTGTACTCCATGTAGGCCTACGGTATGACATGATGGAACTCATAAACATCTCAATGCTGGAAAATAAAGTGAGCAATGTAGATAAGAGGAAAAATACTTACAGATTGCCGCTCCTGAAAGAGGGCCTGTGACTGCGCACTGGTCATGGGCGTGCGCTGGCTCAGGCTCGGGTCGATAGCTCGGAGCTGCGTGTAGGAGATAGTAGGAGTGATAACAGCATCGAGAACCGGCTGCCGACCGTGCCTCCTGGGCCCCATGCCCACCACCACCCTCTCGTCCAGATCTGCACTCATGGGGTCAGATGTGCCAGGATGTAACCTGAGATACTCCTGAGAGTAGACCTGCTTCTTCTCTGCGGTGTTGCCGTAGTACTTGGACTCGCCAGGCTTGGGGCTCCTCCGCGTATGGGCGATCTCCCACGCCTCCATGTGTGAGAGCGAACGCTTCAGTTTCTCCTCCTGCACCACCAAACAGAGGTTAGTCATACATAAGAAAGTAAATAGAAGAAGATTGTTTCGATGAGGTTAGTCATACATGAAGTGCCTTGTGGAGAAAGTGGTTTCGGTTTCCCTGAGCATGTACTCCCTCCGTCCCTCGGTTAGCCTTGTTTTTTATGCTCGTAGCCGCCCAGTCTCCATCCGTATCACACCAAACATCCACCAATGCCGCCCAAGACTCGTCTTTTCCATAACACCAATTTGGACACACCTACATAATGAAAGCATAATGGCATGTCAACACGAAACGGTAAAATGTACCACAAACATCGGAATGAAAAATCTTTTATACTTACCGCCAAGTACTGGTCCCTCTCCAAGGTAATGCCCGTCCTCCGCGCTTCTTCCTTGGTCATCTTCACACCAAGAGCGTCGTGATAGTATGTCGAGATGGCCACATAGCGCACCTCGTACTGCATCTGGCGGGCCTTCTTCTTGCATTGGCGCAGCACGATCTGGTCGGCTCTGGCCTTGTGCTCCGGAAGAACTCGATAAAATTTCTACAATCATGCATGAAACAAGAATGGAAGAAGCCATGAGTTAAATCATTCATGAAACTAGAATGGACTTGTGCTTCTGAAGAGAATTCACCCAGAAAGTAGTGATCACGGCCTTGGCATGGGTCTCATGCTCCGCGTGGAGGGCCGCTACCCAGTGGTCCTAGCTCGTGGCCAAAACCCGATGGTCCGGGTGCCTGACTGGATCCGGACAGTACAACCCCGGCCAATATAACTTCAGCAAGACGGTGATGAGGCCGTTGGGAATACGGACCCCTTTAGAATATATCCAGTTGCTGCAAAAGAATGAACTATTAGCATGTGACAAGCAAAATAAATAACAACCGGAATGAGCATGTGACAAGCAAAATAATGAAATTATTATAAAGTGACACTTACTCTTTCCCCGTGGGCTCAATGAGCCACTTCTGCTCCTCAGTAGCAGGAACCTGCTTTGGTAGCTTTGCGTTACCACGCAGCCACCCCTTGCTGTTGCCACCCCCCTCCCCGCCAGCACCATCATCCCCGCCACCACCATCCTCCTCGCCTGCCTCCTCCTCCTCATCCTCGGCCCCCTCCTGAACCTCCTCCTCCTCCTCCTCCTCGGCCCCATCTCGAACCTCCGCCTCCTCCTCCTCCTCCTCCTGAACCTCGTCGTCCTCCTCCTCCTCCTCGTAAGAGGGTACCTCACTAGAGGAGGGCCTCGAAGACAACACCCCTAAGTCAGTGAGGGTGCGCTGTTTCTGGCCGCGACCCCCTCGCCCTCTAGGGGCTCTCCCACCGCCCCCTCCTCCTCTAGGGGCACCTCTCCCTCGACCTCCCTGTGAGGAGTCATCCTCAAGTAGTCGGGGGGTAGGAATTACAAACACGGGCCAGCAGCTGTATGGGTTGGACGACATACCATATGGATTTAACCCATCACCTGATATGCCAATTCTAACATTCCCAGCCTCGGCTGCTTCCTCGGGGTATTCTTCATCGAACGACTTCCATGCTTCTGCTTCCGATGGATGTACGATTTTATGCGGATGGTACCTTATACCTTGCTTGTGCCACTTCATCATTTTGGCAGTCTCCTCCGTGAGGAAAAGGCGCTGCAGTCTTTCAATGAAATGGAGATACCGAAGCACCTTTGCGGGGATGGCTAGCTGCCTCTTCTCACCATCCTCACCGACCACCTCAAGGTACCGAGACGAACCGCACTTCCTACAGTACTTGTCATCCGCATACTCGTGCCTAAACAAAAGGCAATTCTTCGGACAAACATGTATTTTCTCATAATCCATAGAGAGTGCCTTCATGATTTTCTTTGTAGTGTACATGCTTTTCGGCAGTTCATGACCCTCAGGGAGGCCGTTAGCCCATACTCCCAGGAACGCTTCGAAGCATTTCTGGCTACAACCGTACTCAGCCTTGACTGCAATCAGTTGCGAGATGGCATCCAGCTGAGATATTTTCACACCCGCATAAAGAGGTTTCTTCGAAGAGGCCAAGACCTCCAAGAAGGCCTTCGCGGTTGCCTCCGGCTCCTCCGGTTCATTCTGTGAAGGTGTCGCATTTGCCGTTTCTGCGGCGATGACATCATCTAGCATGTCCCTGACCCCGTCATCCTCATAACCATCGATGCGTTGTCGCATCACCTCCTCTCTACCACGATCCTGCTCGGCTAAGTTTATCGACGGCATGTCGAAGTTTGGCATATATCCGTGCATGCGAAGGTGGTCAGTCATGTCCTTCTGATTTCTACGGTGACGTCTGGCACATCTCGCACAGGGGCATGGTGGGATAATTCTCATTGGCCTACGGAATATCTCCTTCAAATACACATCGGTTTTCGCGATCTACTCTGGTGTTACTCGATTCCGACGGATAAAGCCACTGTACATCCACTGATTATCTGCCATCCTCTGCTTTTTTGCAAGCCACACAACATAATTAAGAATTCACTTAAATTAATCACATCAAATTTTCATTTTCTACCGCGTTGAATCCACCTACATCTCTAATAGGTAAAGATGGGTCCTAATCCCACCCGAGGATGTGTAGATTGAGTACGTTCTCCAGTCTACCCCGTTCCGAGACAAAATTTCGGCAGCACCTCCCCACTGTTCTCCAGATACACGTCTCGGCTAATAGCCGAGAGAATGTGCTCCGGAGAACAACGGGGAGGCGCCGCCGAAATTTTGTCTCGAAACGGGGTAGAGCATGGAGAACGTACCCAATCTACACATCCTCGGGCTGTCCGTGGAAAACGCTGGACAATCCGAAAAAGCTGCGGTGATAAATATGCATTTGCATATTTATCGATGCAACCATTTCGGACGGGAGACGCCTAGGTTACGCGACTTGACGAGAAAAGAAAATCTAGTGACATGATTCAAAGAGTGTACAAGGTTAAGGTGGATTCGTAGCTCACCCTCGGCTGTAGAGGAAGTAGTCAAACAGCGACGAGATCACGGACCAATGCCTTCGACGACGATGACTCCAAAGATATGCAACCCCACAAAGCCTGTAAATTATACCGACAAAAAAACTTAGATCATCAAGTGTCAAAAACTTAGATCACGGACCAATGCCTAATGAACAAGTTACCATTTTTGCTCAAATTACTATTTTTTAGCAAGACCATGAAGTGTCAAAAAATATGTCATCATTATTTTGTAGCAAGACCATCATGAACAAAAAACCACTCATCACGGAGATGCGACACAACAAAGAATGCTAATCCACCGTGCGAAAAGTATATATATCATCTCATCACCGTGGAAGTATATGTATCATTATATAAGTAATCTTAACATGGTAACCAAACTCGGTACATTTGTACATTGGGAGACAGCCATAATGAAAACTCCAAGCAAGTAAACTACTGGGACTAATAGGAGGTCCAAATCGACATTCAGGAAGAACAGGACTAACAGTAGGTATATATCAAATTGACTTATTATCCCAGCACTAATAGTAGGTAAAAAGCTAAAAAAAAATCAGTAGCAGAGGACGCCGGACCGCCGGAGCCGGTGCTCACCAGCAGCAGAGGGCTGGCAAGGGGGCGCCGGACCGCCGGAGCCACGGCCGCGGCCAGCTCACCAGCAGCTGCGGGGCGGGAAGGGAGCGGGGACGACGGGGCCGGGAAGGGGGCGGGGACGACCTGGCCGGTGCGGGGCGGGCGGTGACGGTCGGCGGCGCTGCGTGGTCTGCACCCGGTGCCTGCAAGATGCCCCTAAGCTAAAGACGGTTCCTCATGCTGTATGTTGTAGAACAGTGAAACAAAAGCGCACATTCCCAATCACACTCGCATGGGGGCAAATACCACTGGATCATAGCAGACTACCGAAACGTTCGTATTGTCTGCGCCGAAACAACAGGAAAACTGAACGGCGTTTGCGCCGGCCGAACGGAGGCATTGCGGAAGCTCGGGGAGGAACGGATCATGCGGGCGCACGCGCGCGTACGGGACAACGTACGGAGCAGGGACCGGAGCCCCCCAGAGGGCGTGCGAGGGATGGAAGGGAGGGGAGGGGGAGGGCGCTTACAGCCTCCTGGTGGCACGGTCCGGCGTCGCGGGGGGGGGGGGGCGGCGGAGGAGGATGAGCAAATATAGACAGAAATGACGAGCTGCTGTTACGAGGTGGGGGGGAGGGGCGGAGGAGAGCTGAGAGGGGAAGAGGCGACCGGCAAAGACGGGGCGGTTGTGCATTTGGGTGGACGGGGCTTGGCGGCCGGCAGCTGGCGGGGAAGGGCGACGGACGGGGCGGTGGAAGGGGAGGGGGGACAGAAAGGGAGGGGGGAATGGAGGGGAAGGGAGATCGGAACGGGATTACACATTCAGGTGGCGGGGACGGGGGGCGGGCTGTGGCGGGGACGGGGACGGGGGCGGCCCGCGGGCGGCTTGGCGGAGCAAGCCGGTGGCAGGCCGGAGCGGGTGGTCGGGTGTGGTGCGGGACGGCGCGCGCCGGGAGCAGCCGAGAGGTGGGTCGCGCGGGTGGGTTGAATGACTCTGGCAGCGAGCAGTGTGGGCGCCCGATTCGGATAAGGCCAGGGCTATGCCGACGGCCTAACCGTCGGCATAGCCCTGGCCTTATCAGGTCGGGCCACGTGGCCACCTATGCGACGGTTAAGCCGTAGGCATAGGTTTTTTTTTAATGTTTTTAATTACTTAACTATAATTTATTTTTTAAATGTTCTATTTTTTAAAATATATCAACTATCACTCCTCTCCTAAGACCCTGTGCGATATTTGTTTCATAGACGCACCTTGACCAGACTAAACCTAACCGACGCGCACGATTCCTGTCTTCAAGTGACGGCGACACTGCCATCCGTGGAAGGGGGCCACACCCCGGAGCCCCAAGACGAACGTGTGAGCATGCCACATCACTTTCACACATACAAAGAGAACCTGGTGCGGTGTTTCGGTGGCATTGCCGCACCCGGAAGCCCCACCGACCGGACTAACCCTAGCACCGTTGACCCGGCGATCTAGCCCATTGACTTTGGCCGGACATGCTTTGACCAGTGGACTTTCACCACTGGTTGCGATATGTCAACCCATAGGAACATCACCGAACACGGTCTGGACCCAAGCCGCCAGTACACCCGTCCCGTTAACCCTGCGAGAGTTGACCGGCATAGCTACGCCTTTGACTTTCGCCGCACGGGGTTTGACCGATGGACATTTTCACCTGGTGTGATATAGCCCAGCACATAGTACACTTTGGATGAAGGTCCGGACACAACCCACCGCAAGATTCCTCCGTTACTTGCCCGACGTGGTCGTTCCCCCCTCCGTGCGACGGCTTGCGGCGACGTCGGTGAGGGGGGTCACACCACTGAGCACGGTGCCGAGTGCTTGCACCTGCCATCGCACTTCGGATGTGTAGGAGGGCCCAGCTAAAGACCCTCGCGGCATAGCTCCACCCTCCCAAACTACACCCGTCCCGTCTAAAACCCTGGAACCGTTGACCGGGCGGTCTACGCCTTTGACTTTCGCCGACGGGGTTTGACCGATGGAACATTTTCACCTGGGGTGATAGCCAAACACATAGGTACACTTCGGATCAAGGTCCGGGCACAACCCACCGCAAGATTCCCTCCGTTACTGCCGATGTGGCCGTTCCCCCCCCGCCACGGCTCCGGCAGGCGGGACGCGCGGTGAGGGGGGTCACACCATGGAGCCGCGTGCCGGGTGTTGCACCTGCCACCACACTTCCGGACATGTAGGAGGGCCCAGCTAAAGACCCGGCGGCATAGCTACCCCCCCAAACTAAAACCCGTCCCGTCTAACCCTGCGAGAGTTGACCGGGCATAGCTACGCCTTTGACTTTCGCCGCCCGGGGTTTGACCGATGGACATTTTCACCTGGGTGTGATAGCCGCACACATAGGTACCTTCGGATCAAGGTCGGGACACAACCCACCGCAAGATTCCCTCCGTTACTGCCCGACGGGCCGTTCCCCCCCTCCGTGCGACGGCTGCTGGCGAGTCGGTGAGGGTGGTCACACCACTGAGCACGGTTGCCGGGTGCCTTGCCTGCCATCGCACATCCGACGTGTAGGAAGGTCCAGCTAAAGACCTCGCGGCATAGCTACCCTCCCAAACTACACCGTCCGTTAACCCCTGGATGGAACCGTTATGCCGGGCGGTCTACGCTTTGACTTTCGCCGGACGGGTTTGACCGATGGACATTTTCACCGGTGTGATAGCCAGCACATAGGTACACTTCGGATCAAGGTCCGGCACAACCCACCGCAGATTCCCTCCGTTACTTGCCCGATGTGGCCATTCCCCCTTCGCCGACGCCTCAGGCGGCGACGTCGTGTGAGGGGGGTCACACAACGGGCCGCGTGCCGGTGCTGCACCTGCCACCGCACTTTCCGGACATGTAGGAGGGGCCAGCTTCAAAGACCTGGCGGCATAGCTACCCCCAAACTACACCCGTCCCGTCTAACCCTGGAACCGTTGACCGGGCGGTCTACGCCTTTGACTTTCGCGAACGGGTTTGATCGATGGACATTTTCACCTGGGTGTGATAGCCAAGCACATAGGTACACTTCGGATCAAGGTCGCGGCACAACCCACCGCAAGATTCCCTCCGTTACTGCCCATGTGCCGTTCCCCCCTCCGCCAGCCCCGGCGGCGCACATCGGTGATGGGGGTCACACCACGGAGCCGCGTTGCCGGGTGCTTGCACCTGTCCCGCCACTTCCGACAGTAGGAGGGCCCAGCTAAAGCACCCGGCGGCATAGCTACCCCCACCAAACTCACACACCCGTCCCGTCTAACCCTGCGAGAGTTGACCGGGCGGTCTACGCCTTTGACTTCGCCCACGGGGTTTGACCGATGGACATTTTCACCTGGGTGTGATAGCCCAGCACATAGGTACACTTCGGATCAAGGTCCGGAACAACTCACACGCAAGATTCCCTCCGTTACTGCCCGATGTGGCTGTTTCCCCCCCCCCCCTGTGCGACCGGCGGCGACGTCGGTGAGGGGGGTCACACCCACGAGCCCGTGCTTGCCCCGCCACCGCATCCCGGACTGTTTGGAGGAGGGCCCGGAGAAAGAAAACCTGGCGGCATATGACCACCAAATTAAAAAATACCGTCCCGCCTACCCTACGAGAGTGTTTGACGGGGCGTAGTAAACGGGCCCAAGAGACACGCGTGGTGTATCTATGTATAGATAAGGCACAATTTAATTAATGAAATTTTTTGAAAAAAATATTATATTTTAAAAAATTAATAAAAAAAATTATACGTAGATATGCCTACGGTAGGCCGTCGGCATAGCTCAATTTAATATTTTTTTTTAAAAAAGAATTTATTATTAAAAACAGGGAAAAAAAGTTAAAAAAATTATACGTAGATATGCCTACGGTTAGGCCGTTGGAATAGCTCAATTTAATTATTATTTTTAAAAAAGAATTTATTATTAAAAACAGGAAAAAAAAAGTTAAAAAAATTATACGTAGTATGCCTACGGTTTAGGCCGTCGGCATAGCTCAATTTAATTAATTATTTTTTTAAAAAAAATTATTATTAAAAACAGGGAAAAAAGTTAAAAAAATGAACGTATATGCCGACGGTTATGCCGTCGCATAGCTCCCTGCCACGACATCTATCAGCGGCACCATGGGCCCAGAGATATGCCGACGGCGCTCCGGGCCACGGGCCGCGGATCGATGAGTGTCACAGTGAGGATAGCCGACGGCCGCGTTAGGGCCGTCGGCATATGTTGACGGCGTGAACCCGCCGGCTGTGCCAGGGCCACCAAGCCACCTCTATGCCGACGGCCAAACTGCCTACAGCTGCCGTAGCATATATATTTGTATGCCGACGGTCTTTCTATGCCTACGGCCCCCGTCGGCATAGATGGAGGTATGCCGACGGCTTTCCTACGTCTACGGTTTTCCATAGGCCGTCGGCATAGCTCCTCTATGCCGACGGGGGCCGTCGGCATATATAAGGCCGTAGGCACATATAAGGTTATTCTGGTAGTGTTCCATGGTGCACCGCCATTCGTATCTCCTCTCGGGTGGGCTACCTAGCTAGTCATTGCTCGAGAACACACGAGACTCAACAGTGACAAGCACTTTCTTGCACCCCGGCCGCTTCATTCTCGTCACGGCATCGTTTCCTTCGTTTTCGGCAAGACTTGCGCCAGCGACAACGCTGTGTCGTGTCTCGTGGGCACGTACGCGTTGTGGACAATGCGACGGCGACGCGCTTGTCAGTTCACACAGCGTCTAGCGCACCTTGCGTGGCCGGCGAGGAGAATGCCGGAATTGCTTTGTGCCATGCCCTCGAGTCATTCTCTTGTACCAAGTCATTTGTTGTGGAACGAAAAAGTGTGCAGCGTAGTTAGAGAAACTGGCGCGTCGGACGTAAAATCATGTGGGTCCATCCATCCGTCCATGCCCGACAAGGCGAGCCACACAAGAGTACTCTCCTGTGTACCCGCCCGTAAAATCATTTGGGTCCATCCATCCGTCGTCGTCCGCAAGGTGTTCGACAGTTTGTGGTTGCTACTATGGTCGTTAATGGCTATATTCTAGGATGCGACCAAAGTTCAGGGGATCGATCAGAGGCCATGCTTTGGATTGAATCGTATCAAAGAAAGCGGCCATTGCCTACTCTCCAACGATTATTTCAAGTTCAGGGACCCATTATTCCCTCCCAAGCTTCTTGGGCGACGCTTCCGGATGGTGTGACTATATACAACCGTATTCAGAGGTGGGTGATGGAGTATGATGATTACTAAAATGCAAGTATGTTGTCCTTAAAAAGGGTGGTTTCTCCTCTTATCAGAAATGCACTGCAGTTGTTCGATGCTTGCATACGGAATTTCCAGTGATCTTGTGGATGTTTATGTCCACTCCCCATCATTGTATAGGTTGTGGCAAAACCGTGGTTGTCGGTTTGGCCAGAGTACTTGAGAGAATCTAATATTGCAGATGCAGCCAAGTTGTTGGCGATCAATGAATCGAGAGGCTTTACGGGAATGCTTCGTAGTATAAATTGTATGCACTGGCGTAGAAGAACCGTTCATTCCTTAGCAGGGGCACAAAGCCAATAATCACCAAACGAACAATATCAATCCAACAATAACTCCAATCTCGCGCCTAATACACAATATCCCCAATGCACAAAAATAATTCCCCACCAACTATTAATACCCCACTCAATCAAAGAAAAGAAAGAGAAGACGAAAAGAAAAGAAAAAAGAGAACAAAGAGAAAGAGACAAGCATAATGGAACAAAGAAAGAAAACAAGAAAAGAATCAACGATGGGCCCCCACATCTAAAAAAGCCGAAGCCGAAGACACAACCAATAGTTAAAATTAAATGACAAATAAAAGAAACAAGCACTTAAAACGCATAAAGCGTTTTACATTTTTCCACCCCCCCCCCCCGTTCTCTTACTTACCTCCCAGCATCCACGCGTCTCCCCTCCCTATGCCCCTTCATCTCTTCGTAATCTTTTTACCTTACCGTCCTACCTCCTTTGGGCTCCCTGCCCTCGCTTCTTTCTCTATGGGCCAGTCTATCCCCCGTCCCCCTCGCTACCCTCTCCTCCCCCTTTACTCCATTACTTCCTGGGGCACCAGCTTCCTCCCCCCTCCCCCTGCCCGCGACTTCTCCCCGACCTCCCTCCCATTTTATAGATCCTCCCCCTCCCTACCCCCGATCTTCTCCCCCCCCTCCCATCAAAAAAAAAAATAACAGAAGGAAGAATAAGCAAAAAACAAAAAGGAAAGAAAAAAAATACACAACACAAAAAAAAAAAGAAGTAAACCCAACATAAAGAATCCAATACAATAAAGATCAAACAACAAATCAATCAAATCCAATCAACAAGTCAATAATACCCAATCACAAATCCCAACAAATACCACAAATCCAATCCCATATATAAGGGTCGTCTTTAAGACTTGGATGGTCATACTTAAGCCTTGTGTGAGATCACAAGATCTCTAGATTTGGCATTTTTTTGGCATGACAGGTTCTCACAATGACATCAACGTGCTTCAACGCTCCCAGTATTCGCAAGGCTTTCAGAAGGCAACTCCCCATAGATCAACTTTGAGGTCAATAGTCACAATACAATAAGGGGTACTATCTATCTGTGGTCAACTATTGTGAAGACAATCTCCAAGCCGTAGGAGAGAAGAGGGGTAGGTTTACCCAAGAAACAAGATAGTGCTAGGAAGGACATGGAGCGTTCCTTTTGGTGTGCTTCAGTCTTGAGGGCTATTGTTCGACACCTTCCTAGAACATGGAGCCCTCAGAGAACGAGGGATGTCATAATGCTTGTGTGATCATGTACAACATGATCATAGAGGATGAGCGTGATGACGCATCTTCGACAAAGGTGATATGTCCAGTGAGAATAGTGTGTCTGAGTGGAGCAGCAACGTTGCATAGTTCATCCAATTCTATCATAAATACGTGATTGTACAAATCACATCCAACTACAAAATAATTTGATTGAGCATATGTGGACTATATAGAAAACCAATAGATGTATCTTTTTCTTTTAATGTATTTTATACAATTTTAAATTCATTTGGCTGTAAAACTAAAGATTTTTATTTTTGGTTGTAGAATATGGGAATTATTTACTTATTTACCGTTCAGACGGACCAAATGGATTGGTCGGTTGGGCGCACTGTCAAAAAAATTTACGCGGACAAGGGCAGACATCGTCCCCACAGACGACCCAAAATGAACAGAAAAAGGATCAAAATGTACATCCATTTACGCGATGCGTTGAAGTTGGCCTAAAATTCGGATCAAACGCATTGTGTGGCCAGCGAGAGAATGCCGACATGCATTGTGGCTTGCCCTCAAGTTTGTCGTGGCTGGTCTCTCCCAAGCGTTGTGTATGCATCCAGCCAGATTTGGCGCGTCTCTCGTCGCTGGGTTAAAATCAACTGGGTCCGTCCATTGCATCCATGACTGACAACACGAACAAGACAAGAGTTATATCCTCGATCCTATGAAATCAAACAGCGTACTTTACTACAAGGTTTTACGTAAAACCAATATGGAGGGCCAGAATTAGAAAGTGTGGTTGAGATGGGATGGTATGGAGAGCATAAAATACAAAATTGGGAAGATGAGGGGCTTGAGGCCAACGGAGAGGAAATGAGGAAAAGAATGAGAAGCAGTGAGTTGCAAGTTGGCGCTAGCAAAGCAATAATATAATTACTATGGGGAGCTTGAATTTAGCACAATTTGGGAGATAGTAAGAAAATAAGTGAGGAAATTCCGAATGCTCGAAAGGAACAGTTGATGGATTGGAGGCCAGGAAAAAAGTGGAAATGGTTTTAGATACTGTTATGAAAAAGGTTCATGATATGGAAGAAGAAAAAAGCTAGACTGTGGCCTTTAGAGCCAGAGAGGAGATAAGGATTTGGGGCTGAGAAAAGAGAGGAAGAATCTTGGAACTTGTGAACAAACAACAATTAGTGATTGCCAGAGTGTTGATAAGATTGAATTGTGGGAAGCTAGAGACAAGAGTTGGAGGAGTTTGCTAAAGCCGATTTGAAGGAGACTGGAGATGAAAGAAAGAGATGAGGGACAAGGACATTATGTGGAACCTGTGTGATACACTGCTAGTCAAGATTCAGTGAGAGTCTTTTGGTACTAAAGTGGGGGGTCAAATCCAAGAAAAGATGAGGGAAGTAAAGAACTGGATAACACTTCCGATTGAAAGCACTAATGAAATGTAACAGATTGATGGACAAACAAGATGCCAAGATTGCAGAATTGGCCAAGGAGAGAGCTTCTGCCAAAGATGATTATGGTATGAAAACTGAATTGATTACCACAATATCTCTGCTTTATATGGACCTGATAAAATTGGAATGATTTGGGACGTTCATGATAAACCAAAAATTTGGATATCATTGCTAAAATGGAACAAACTAGGAAAGCCTTTACATTCAAAAACATTGTCAAAAAATAAAATGACAGAAAATAACTCTAACAATCCTATTGATACTGGAGGAAGTTGGTACAAAAGAGCTGTGTTCGATGATGACCATCCTGATGCTGAACTAGAAAGGACACTTGCCCATCTCAAGCACATATTCACTAGTGGAAAGAAAAATAGTAATGGCTCACCAGGGATTACCTGTGGAAGCTACTGTCATATTGTGGGGGGGGGGGGGGGGCACTAGAAACTAAGGGAAAAAAAGAAAAAACAATGGTAGGCATGTTTGGAATGTGAGACGGATTGGGCCTGACATTAAAATAAGTTTCATTAGAGATAGTATTTGTAATAGAAAGATGGATTTTGTGGGGATTCAGGAAAACTATAAAGCCTGACTTCACCAAGAAAGAGTTGACACAATTTGTGTGGGGAGAGGAATTTTAGGTGGAAATGCGTTACCACACCCAAGAGGAAGATCCGGGGGGATTCTGGCGGGCATTAACAATGATGATAACTTTGAATATTATACATACTAAAATTGGGATTTTATTTATAAGAATTTTGTGTTTGAAAAAAAAGGGAAAGTTTGAGTGGAATCTTGTTACAGTTTATGGAGAAGATGCAAAAAATTACTATACTAAGCTGCTATTTGCAGTACTATCCACAGTTTACCAGGATAATGATGATGTTTCCTGTGTGGTGGGGGCGACTTTAACATAATTAGAAATAGTTTAGAAAAAAACAAATCGACTGGGTCTAAGCACTGAGTTTTTTTTAATGCTATAATTAATTGAACATGCATGTCTGAGAGAATTACCATTGAATGGCAGGAAATTCACATGGGCTAATAATCAGAATGACCCAACCTATTGAAAACTTGATAGGGTCTTAATTTTCCTAGATTGGAAGAGCATTACCCACTAGCTATGTACAAGCTCTAGAAGAGAGCTTTCGATCATACCGATTAATCTTAGATACTGGGGTTAAAAATAATCACTCACCTAGTTTTAGGTTTGGAAAATTTTGGATGTTGAGAGAAGGATTTAAAGACTTTGTTACCAAGGTCTGGTTAGCACATTATGAAGGGAATACAATTGAGCAATGACACAAAGGATGAGAATGTTAAGACAAAAAGCTAGGGGATGGATTTTAAATCCAGATGGTTGGTATAGAAAATTGAAGAAAGATATTCTTTCAAAGCTAGAGTTATGACAAAAATGCTTGAAGTTTTTGGATTTTCAGCACATGTAGAAATGAACAAAAAGAACTCGGAGCTCACTTAAATAGACTCCTTAAACATGAGGAATTGAAATGGCTCCAAAGATATAAAGAAAAAAAGAATTAGAGATGGAGATGGTAATATACAGATATTATCATGCTAAATCTAATGGAAGAAAGAGAAAGAATATAATATTTCGTCTCACTCAAGGATGAGGGGGTGATAGGGGAGGGAGATATTTAGTTAAATACATCACAAATTTCTATAAAAAACTTTTTGGCCAAGCTGATCCTTCCATAGTTAATTTGAATATTCAAAATGCTCCTGGGATCTCAAGAGGGGAAGCTGCCAAAATAGTAGAACCATTCACCATGGAAGAGTGCATGATGTGGTCTTTATAATGGAAAAGAATAAAAGTCCACGAATAAATAAAATAATTCACTTGCTTCCTGGATCGATAAATGAAATTTTTTTTCATTTCGGACTCCCTCTTCTAAGAGTTCATCCATGAAAGGAATGGATATTTTTTATAATGGTAGGCTATTTAGTTTCTTGTAGTCTATACACAATCACCAACTCCCACCCATCCTACCTACAGTACCGGATTGAAAAGGGCAAAGGGCTTGAGCTTGGCCTAATCACAGCAGCTGCATCAATATGGGTCAAATAATCCATTCGGTGTACATTCTAAGATGGATAAAATTGCTTCTTACCCTTATTTTATGTAAAGGGGTCTTGTAGGTTGGGCAGCTGCCTATGTTTTTTCCATTTGATTTTTTGCTCCTAATACCACGATGTTAGAGTCTGACACCTGCCCAGTGCTGAAGGTTGGAAGGGGCGATGAGTCACATCTTGTTGTAATATTTTGGAATTCCTTCTCCCACAACCTGTTTCACAGTTTAGGTTGCGCCCATTTCGCTCACTGCTACTACGGGAATCGCTTTTGCTTTCTTTTCCTCTGGCTACTAAGATGTTCAGTTCGCCAGGGTTGTCTCTTGCCTGCTCATGGATTCAGCAGGCAGTTTAAAAGGTTGGCCTATTGGGAATCTCCGGATCTATGCTTATTTTCAACTCCCCAGACTTTGAGTGAAACATAGAATTTTTTATGAAAAAACCGAAGCCCCACCTTAATCCATTTTGTTGAGGATCTTGCACCTACTCCGCCCCTCCTGGGAAATAAACTCCCACCAAATAAAGATACTGGGAATGGAGACTCGAAGATGAAAGTGATAGTAGCAAGCAGGCTTATGGCGGGCTAGGGGTATTTACCTAGTAGAAAAACAGGGCTTGGTCCAGGCCTGAAAAGGGCATTAATCCCGCGGTTCACTACGAACCGGGACCAAAGGGGGCATCAGTCCCGGTTCGTGAGGCCAGGGCGCGGCCGGGGCTCGGCGGGCGCCATTGGTCCCGGTTCCAGACACGAACCGGGACCAATGGGCCTCGCTCCTGGCCCACAACCTTTAGTCCCGGTGGTGGCTAGAACCGGGGACCAAATGTGGTCTTAGTCCCGGGTTTAGCCACCAACCGGGGGACTAAAGAGAGGCTATATATACCCCCTGCTCGCGAGCAGAGCAGTGCAATGCTCTGTTTTTTTGGACGGCCGTGGAGGAGAGCTTGTGGTGGCTCTGCTACCTCCTATGCACTGAGGTGTTCGATGAAATTCCTGAGCCACACTTGCTTTACTCCTCTCGAAGCTCCTTGTCCAAACTCCATTTTCCTCAAGATTTGTCTAGGTTTGGCGGTCCGTCTGTCCCGTCCCCGTCCTCACCGCCGTCGATCGCCGCGCCGATCTCGTCGCGAGGCCACCACATGGTGAGCCTCTTGTCTTATCTCTTTCTAAAAGAAAAAAAACAATTTACTTTGTTTATGATTTAGTGATGATACTTGTATAATTTCTTACTTTTATATTGTTTGTTATTATATAAGTGCGATGGTTTTGTATCCGCCCCGTCTGGCCCTAGTCCTGTCTATGATTCGGATGTGGTAATATTATCTTTTATAACTATGGTTTATTTAGTGTTTGTTTATGACAATTATTCCGACCAACGTGACATAGAGTTTATCTAGGAGGTATGTGAACCGAAATTCCAACGACCCTCTTGTCGAGAGTGTTAAATTTAGTTGACACAAAGAAAATGATTACTTGAAGAAAAAATTGAAAGAATGAGGAGGAGAAGATGGCATTGGAGTGACATTTGTGTTCGGATATCGTCGATGATCACAAGATCAGAATGGATTAAAATGCGCTTGAAGATTAGAAAGATTAAAAAATATGCCATTCATATGAGGCTTGGTATAATATGCAGTTGGATCAATTGTTAACTTAGTGCGATTATGATCGCATTGGTGTTGCCATGAAATGGTTTAATAGATGCTCTAGAGAGCGTATATGTTGTTCAATGAGAAACTATGTATGAACTTTATGTATTATTTTTTCAGTAATAACATTTGTCCCTACTATTGGCTCATTAAGGTGATGATGAAACTTCTCTTAATTTGGTCACTTCTTGTATTCATGATGTTCTATAATGGTTTTTTTGGACACACTTAATTATATATAATGCACGCAGATGAACCGGGC